>OZ005654.1:112794677-113394677 GCA_963930645.1 Salticus scenicus | reverse complement strand
GAATTGTTCTCTAATAAACTAAAACTTTTACAGATAGAAGAAATAAATTCATGTAATTGAAACTTGCTGCGATATAAATATGCGTGGAAAATGCATGTGTATCATTATGCATATATTTAACAGTATCATAAAAATGAATTGCAGTCCAATTTAGACTACGAACAATAATTGTTTTTGTTTTTATAAATGATGTTTTGTATTGAAAGTTTTTATAAATGCATACTATATTCCCTTTTGTTTTTCATTTAGAGAAAAGCGAATAAATTCGGTAACCGAGAGCTGCCTGTTAAATTGTTGTAAGTAGATTCTATAAGTTAAAGCTAGAGCTAGTAAATTGTATGGAAATTTAGAGACTAAACTTTAAGTTTTGGAATTCCTTGTACTCTGCATTGTACTATTACTACACCGTCCTACATTCTAGGACACAAAATGAAATTATTGTTCTGAAACATTTCCCAGTAAATCCATTTTCTTTAAAGCAATAACAATCTTTTACTACTGCAGAGAGCACGAAACAGAAAGACTTACTCCTTATCTCCATTAATCGAATGAAATAAAATTAAATAGGGGGACGGGGGGGGAGCAAATCATTGACTCTCAGAAGAAATGAATGATCGATTATGCACCCCCACCCTCCCATGGAATTTCGAAAATTTGGCGCCTATGTTTGTGCATCTTAACCGCTATTATATAATGTATATATATATATATATATATATAATACAACTTTGTGTACAATGAATACATTGCGGACGCTACTACTTCTTACTGACCAGAAAATGATGAAACTGATTAAATCGAATCGACCTAATTAAATTCAATTGAAATTGCGCTTTTGTTACAGTAATTATTCTTAAATAATATTTAAATCTGTTTTTATAGCTATAGCTTATATTTTAAACAATATTAATACTTTCAATGCGGAGGGTAGAATATACGTTATTTGGAAATCTATAACTCCGCCAATGAGAGTTTCTTTTGCAATGTTTATGCTATAATATTTCTTAAGAAAATATACCAAGTATTTGTTTTTTTTTTTTACAATCAATGTACTGTGGAGATAAACACTTTGTTTAGAAATGGCATAATAACAAATTATGGTATATAAATTGCAATACAAATATGAATTTATAATACCCTGTTCTAAAATTATGTATTTTCCAAAAATAATGCCTACAGACGTTTAATGTTATGCCAAGAATGATTGTTTATGTAAGGGGTTTCCATAAATGTTATAGAGAACTTTTGCATTAATTCGCATCATTTTTTGTTTATAGTACTCTAACCATTCACATAATAAAATAAGAACTTGAAATTGCTTAGAACCGAAAAACCCTCTTATTGTCCCTCATCCTTTCATCAGTAATTTAATGTCAAAAGAAATACCGATTGATTGAGGGAATTTTCTGTATTTCTGTTATGAAATCGAGTATAGACTTTCTATTTTGCTGATGCATCACAATATCAAATTTATTTATAATTAAAACTACTGTTTTATCGGTCAACTGTCGTTTAGCGGGTAACCATCTAGCAGTTATTTTAATTTTAAATTATGTACAGTCGGTAACAAAAGAATCCGAACACTAGCAAAAATTCCTATATTAAAAAAAAAGTAGAGTTAATACTGTTTTGTTAAATAAATCTTTGTCGAATCATGTTCTTTGACTGACTAAGAATATGATTTGACAAGGATTTATTTAACAAAACAGTATTAACTCTATTTTTTTATATATATATATATATAGGAATTTTTGCTAGTGTTTGGATTCTTTTGTTACCGACTGTAACTTACTGGCATTTCTTTTTTACTTTATATATATCTCTCTCTATGAAATTCCGTTAGCATAAACTATTCGAAAACTGCATTATTTTGAAATATGTATATTTTCTTCATTGTCAGTTTTATATTTTCAGAACCTAAAAAAATTTTCCTTCAAACTTAAAGAACAGTGGGGCATTTCTTATTCACAGATGTCTAAAAATTGAGTAATAATATTCCATAAATTTATTTTATTTATTTATTTATTTTCCGAAAATTGACTTGATTTTCGGTTTGCTTTAACCCAAAATGTTCCTTTAAACAAACTTCCTATTTTGATTCTCACATCTCTTTTATTTCTTTTATTACCTTTTTTTTTTTTTTTTTTTTTTTTTAAATATTGGGATAACAAATATTCCGAAGACTCATGTTAAATGATCCTTCAATCACTTTTCTGCTTTTTCAATTTGTTTTAAAATTAAAAAAATGTTCGTTTAAACGACTGAATTTCTAAAGTCATAACATCAAACTATCTATAGCATAAAATAATAAATGAACTCCAAAAGAATGAAGATAAATGAAAGTGAGTGAGTTTACATCGCACTAGTGCTACAATATGGGCAATTTAACTCACAAAGAAATACATTACTATTCTACTTTCAAACTGGAGTTTAGAAAGGTGTAAATGATGATGTGAACTTATGGTTTAATATTTGAATAATATTATTTATTTTTATAGATATCAGTGTTATTTTTCTGTTAAAAGAACTTTGCTATATCGTAGTTATTTAATGCATAATATTTTTGAGGAAATGAGGCTTTAATATTATTTTAAACTTCTTTCGACTTTTTAAAAAATACTTATTTTCTGCAGAGGCTTTATTTCTTTTCTGGACAATTCAAAATGGATTTCGCAAGGCTCATTTTCGATTCAATGAACATTCAACTACATTTGAAATTTATGATAATTTATGATATTTTTATTCTTAAATGAAAATTCTTACTTAATGTCTTTTCGTAATGTGATTTATTTTCTGTCTTATAATATTTTATTTTTCAATGAAAAAGAAATCGCTGTAATTGTAGCTTTAGCAATTGTAGTAGTACATAATGGAACGAAATGCATCTTATACCATTAAGTGAGCGATATTTGTATATATATATATATGTATATTTCACTGTTCTCGAAAACGGTAGCTCGGACAGTCACGTGATTTAAAACAAAAGTGCCCCCCGAAGGGTCATTGCGCATATCGAAGTCAGATTTTCGAATTTTTGATTAGTTTTCTTTTAATTAATAAAAATATGAAAATACAACATCCTATTTCTATAATGACGCACAACAGAGAATCTTAGGAGAGATTTGATTGGTTTATTTAATTTTCATTGATTTGAGTGAATTTTACGTTGAACTAGAGCTACGTTGTGAGAAACTACGAGAGATTTGATTGCTTTATTTGATTTTCATTGTTTGAGTGTATTTTACGTTGAACTGGAGCTACGTTATAAGGAATTACGAGAGATTTGATTGGTTTATTTGATTGGTTTATTGATTTGAGGTAGGGGTATCCAGTGATGTTTTTTTTGGTTTTAACATGCGTGATAATGACTGCCGCGGAACCGAGTTTCGTGTGTTCTGAGATTCATGCACAGAGATGTAAGGCACTCCAGTGATTTATTTTTATTTATTTATTTTTTCATGTGCGTGAAGCGTACATACGTGCGTTATAGTTATTGCTGTGAAAACGACTTGCGTGCGTTCTCTGATTCGACCATTCATTGAATAGTGACTTTTACTGTACGAGTAACAGCTTCAACTGTTTCCAGAATATTCGAAGAATTAAGATTTCTATTTAACTGTTTTCGAGAATATTCGTTTTAATAATAGTTTTGTTGCACAGATTCGAGAAGTTCAAAAAGTGTTTGATATTGTCAACGAGATCCCATACTAAAACTGTGAAGAAAATAGTCGCCAATCGAAATATATTTATTTAAACGTTTATATTATTCAAAAAAAAAAAAAAAAAAAAAAAAAAAACTTTTAATATAGTGCCCAGCGAAGCGGGCGAAGCCTACTAGTGTTGTTACAGAAACAAAACAATCACTAGAAATTCTACTGGATATCACAATAAAATTACTATCAAAATCAATCAGTTTAAAATAACATTTATTTATTTTATAGTATGAATGGTTATAGAATCACGGAATGGGACGTTTCGGCGCGGCCGTTTTGGCGCGGCCGCTCCGGCGCGAAACCCATTTCGGCGCGGCTGTTTTGGCGCGGCCGTTTTGGCGCGAGATCCATTTCGGAGAGGTCGTTTTCGCGCAGCCTGTCCTTCACGAAATGGCCGCGGCTTTCGTCTCAGCCTTTTCAGTTAAAATTTATTTAATGATAGATATGATTTCTTATTTATTTATTTATTTATTATGCGTGAAGAAAAAACTATTTTAAATTATTTATTAAATATATTAATGATGAATAGAATTTTGCTTAATTTAAAGGAGCCAATGATAAGATTAGAAACTTGTTTTTTATTAAACTTAGTCATCAGATGGCAACACATACGCAGCAATTCTAAAGATCCTAACCAATTTGGTGATGGAGGTTCTTTGAGGAATAAAATAAACAATGTAATTTCTGATTTTTTTTTTTTTTTTTTTTTTTTTTTTTAAATGCTCGAACCAAAAAATATTTTTAATTTTTTATTAATGACATTAATTATGAATAGGATTTTTCGTAATTTAAAGAAGTCAGTGGTAATCTGAGAAAAGAACTCGATTTTTGTAGTTAAAACTTATTAAACCTATTGCCGTGCGGTTCTTTGGGTAATAAAATAAACAGTGTAATTTCTGACTTAATATATATATATATATATATATATATAATGCGTAAACAAAAAATTATTTTAAATTATTTGCTAAATATATTAATGATGAATAGAATTTTGCGTGATTTAAAAGAGCCAATGATAAGGTGAGAAACTAGATTTTTACAATTAAAAAGTATTAAAGTTAGTCATTTGTGTATGTAGGAGTCTCGCCTCCCCCCCTCAAGTCCCCCCTCGAGGGGAGTAAATTTTCTTGATGGGTATCTTTCAAAAGAGCTCGCCAATACCTTTAAAACGAATGGTTGAACCATCGATCTGCGATAATTTAAAACGAAGTTATCGATTTTTTTTACTTTTAATGAAAAAAAAAAAAAAAAAAAAAAAAAAAAAAAAAAAACTTAGAAAAAAAAATCTTTTATATATATATATATATATATATATATATATATATAGAGAGAGAGAGAGAGAGAGAGAGAGAGAGAGAGCATAAAGTGGATTTTTTTGGATATTTGGTGTTATACTACTTGTGTATTATGGAAATCGTCTTCATTTTCATAAAAGATAATTTTTTTAAAATAATAATTTTAATAAATTATTTTTTAAAAACAGAAATATTTTTTAATAACCGAATACCCCCCCCCCTCACACAGAACTAATTATCATATAAAAGCCTCCCTTTGATTTGTTTAACATAGGTTTACATAACATCGTTTTCTTACCTCTTAATATCCAACCTGTATTTATAGTATTAAATTTTAGGGTAAGAGAAAGTCCAGTGAGTGACACACCAGATTATTATTATTATTTTTTAATGCTTAAATCAAGAAATATTTTTAATATTGTTGAAAAAAAAAATCTCAATTTAACAGTTAATTTATTACTTGATGAGAAAAATAATTATCTAATTTTATCAACGAAAGAAATGTTGACCTTGTTTTTAGTGAGGTTGCTTAAATATGATTCCTGAAGAAGAAAGCACCTATATTTTCTTTTGAAAAAGCTGTCGAGGTTTTCTTAATTTATGTTATTACCAAACTAAATACTTTTTATTGAAGCCATATTTTTGGGTTTCATTACTTAGTATGGAACAATATCTATTGCAAGTATTTTAAAAACATTAGTTCATTAATCCTTTAGCTGTATAGTATTTTATCTGTTTAATAACTGATAAAAACAATAGTAGGTGAAGATAGGAATTAAAAAATGATTAAATTTAATAAAATAATAATAATAAAATAATATAAACTAAGTAATATAATAATAAATTAAATATATATATATATATGTATATATTTTAACTCTATGGTTATTCAGTAATCTTATTTTCCAATTTTGTTCTTTTTTTTTTTTTTTTTTTTTTTAAGATTGTCACATTAGCCTTTTATTTCAACTATTGAGTGACAGAAAAAAATGTTTGTAACTGATAAAGGGTTAAACTGATCATGTAATTTAAAACAAATTTCATGTCGTCAACATTGCTTTATTTATTTATTTATTTTTATTTTAAAAATATTGTTGTTAGAAATGGATGAAAGAATGGAAATTTCATAGTAAATAATATTGGGAAAATGAGAACTAAAAATTTTAAAATATGTCCCGAAGGTTTTTGGGGTAAATTAAAAAAGAAAAATAAATAAAAATATAGGAATTCTATTTTTTCTGAAGGTGGTAAAAACCATGGGAAAAACATGTTTTGGCCAAGATAGTAAAAACCGGCAAAAACCATTACACGGTAAATACACACCTGCTTTAATTATTATTATTATTTTTTTAATAACTTACTTAAAGCTCGCATTGCTCTAAATTTCTGAAACTAGAATAGTTCCATACAACTAGAAGAATAGTTCTAGAATAGTTCCATACAACTAGTAGAATAGTTCCATACAACTTATTAATTTTTAATACCATTCCCCCCCCCCCCCTCAGCTTACTATTTACTTTATTTATTGTAACTTAGTAACTCCCCACAGTTAAAATGTAGACTTAGGTTCATTAATCACTAAATCAGTAAAAACCAATTGTACAAAAAGAAAAATGAGCAATTACGTTTAGAAGTGCCAGATGAAAATATCCTGTACTTTTAAATCTCCACCAGTTATTAAAAAAAAAATAATAATAAAAAAAATTTTGATAAAAATAAAAAATAACTTTCTATAAAGTTTTCATTATCTTAAAGTTATCACTGCTATTCTTCTTCTTCTTTTTCTTTTTCTTTTTTTTTTTGTTGTTGTTACACAAAATTTAATTATTAGACTTCTGTTTATTTTTATTTACAGTTTGCGTATTAAAATTTCCTATATAATAAAGCTTGCTGAGATAAAATAAAAGTTAACTTTAGCAAGAAACAGGATAAAGAAAAGGTATGCATTCTTAACCAATTCTTAAACTGCCTTCATTTAAACAAAGTCAATAATGATTAACTCGCGGGTTAATTTTAATCCATATAATAATAAACAGTTATAAAATTCTTGAATATTCCCGACTATTTATTATGTTTTCAGAAAAAAAAAAAAAAAATTCTTACACTCAAAAAGTTTGGAATGTAAACATCTGGCGCCGAAACGGCCGGCGCCAAAACGGCCGGCGCCCGCCGAAACGGCCGAGCCAAAACGGCCGCGCCAAAAAGTAACAAACCGATAGAATCGCGGTTTAAAAAATTTCTGTGGAAAATTAGAACTCAGCATGCTAGTAAATATAGTGCTTATTAATAGTGTTGTATTTTTACAATGTTCCAGTAATATTAACTGCGTTATATTTTTACAGCGTGCTAATAAAAATTAACTGTCTTGTATTTTTACAGTGTTCTAGTAAAAATATTGCCTATTAACTACATTGTATTTTTACAATGTGCTAGTAAAAATATTTCCCATTCAATGTGCTGTATTTTTACAGTGTGCTGTAAAATAAATTTGCTGTATTCTTTCCAATATGTGCTGTGATTTTTACAGGTAGCTCTAAATGAAGGAGCACGTGTCCTAAAATAATCAAAAGAAACTAAACAAAATTTCAAAACTCTGAAGAAAATAATACAAAAATTCGGCCTTTTAATTATTTATTTGTGGCAAAGCATTTAGACCTATGGTTACACTAAAATGATCCGTATTACATAAATTCAATTTACAACATTAATCCGCTACAGGCAAACAATCACTCCTTATTCGGAATTGGAACTCAGAATTTTTTCTTTCAGAAGTCAAGCCTTCCCAGCTAGACTATCGAACTTGCTAAATTTGTATTTCCTTAATTTCTTTAGAATAACAGCCAAAGTCCAAATCCACGATTATTGTTTAATCAATCACATGTGATACGCACTAGAAAGACTCTTAAAATTTTTTCGCTTCCTTCTTGCAACACAATGTGAAGTACGTTAGACTTGTTTTTAAATAATAGCTGTGAAATTTTACAGCAGCTTGTGCTACGTTCATGTTAAGAAAAGGCTATATTTTTTAACAGAATTGGTTTCACAATGTAAGGAATCGACTACAAATAAAAATTTGAAACAATTTTCGGAATTTCAAAAACCAACACCGAGTTTTGACAAAATAATTTTATACGTTTTTAAATTATAACCAAATACTAAATTTCAAGTTATTAGTCACAAAAGATCTTATGTTAATATAATTAAAATGTTTGACCCTATAACATTAGAAAAAATAATATTGGAAATACATAAAAATTAACTCTTAAAATATATAATAATAATAATAATAATAATAATAATAATAATACAAATAGGGTAAGTGCTCCAGTGATTGACACTTTTAGAGCAATTTCTGATGTTTTTAATGTTTTAGTCGTCAGAAATTATTTTTGGAAATCTTAAATTAATATATATGGTAGAAAAGACTTTCAGAAAAACGTATATATTAAAATATATACATTTGATAATTATTATTTTTTTTATGAATTTTTATTTTACACCCACTCAATGTTCCAGCATTTGACGCTGCCAGTTTTTCATTTTACCAGTAATATAGCATCCTAGGCTCCAGTGTTTGGCACTGCTAGTTTTTCGTTTTACGAGATATTGGCACCCTGTGCTCCAGTGCTTGACATATAATGTTAAAATTCTTACATGTAAAACACATGCTTTTATATTTTTACTTTCTTCTATATGTAATATAGAGAAAGTATTGGATTCGCGAAAATTTTCGACCTCCGTTTTTTGACGGATCTACACGTTTTGGGATGTCCTGAACACGAATTGATAGTTTTTAAAAAATGTCTGTCTGTGTGTCTGTGTGTCTGTCTGTCTGTCTGTCTGTATCATTTTTTTGTGGACGCTGTATCTCACGAACCAATGAATGAAATTTAACCAAACTTGGTATTTAGTTGAACCCTGACATGAACTGGTGCCCATTAGATTTGGGGATCAATAGCTCAACAGGTGGCGTTGTGATCGCATTTTATGCAAATTTTTAACATGGCAGCATAGGACAAAATTCCGTATAAATGAGCATAAAGAGAGTTAATTTAAACTTGTGATTGTAAAATTAATATGAATTATTGATAATAGTAGTAGTTAACTAGGAAAAAAAAATTGTGCATGGGGGGGCATCGGTTCCCCCCCTGGGGGGTAAGTACCCCCCCGGGAGGGTTAAATTTTGAAGATGGGTATCATTCGAAAGATCTCGTCAATACCTTTAAAACGAATGGTTGAACCATAAATCTGTGATAATTTAAAACAAAGTTATCGAATTTTTTTACTTTTAACAAAAAAAAAACTTAGAAAAAAATCGTATTTTTTTTTTTTTTTTTTTTTTTTTTTTTTTTTTTTAAACGAAATTTTACCAAACTTGGTATTTAGTTGGTCCCCGACATAAACTGGTGCTGATTATATTTGGGGATGAATAGCTCAACAGGAGGCGCTGTGATAGCATTTTATCTAAATTTTTAACATGGCAGAATAGGACAAAAATTCGTATAAATGTGCATAATAAGAGTTATTTTACACTTGTGATTGTAAAATTAATATGAATTATTGATAATAGTAGTACGTAACTAGGAAAAAAATTTTGTGCATGGGGGGGCATCGCTTCCCCCCCTGGGGGGGGAAGTACCTCCCCGTGGGGGGTAAATTTTGAAGATGGATATCATTCGAAAGATCTCGTCAATACCTTTAAAACGAATGGTTGAACTATAAATCTGTGATAATTTAAAACAAAGTTATCGATTTTTTTTACTTTTAACCAAAAAAAAAAAAAAAAAAAAAAAAAAAAAATTCGCATTTTTTTTTTTTTTTAATATTGTTACTGATTGAATATGTATAGGAAAATATAGAAGAAAGTCTTGTGGTGGCCACAACATACTAGTTTTCTTATTTAATAATTATTTCGGGAAAGATGGCAATTACTGGAGCATGTCAATCACTGGAGCACCTACCCTGTCCCCGATTTGTCCAATCACTAATTTCAAAGGCTTATGATAGGCTACGATGTGTACCTATAATATAGTTCATATTTCCCATGTAATTGTGCAAATGTTTCAATGAAATAAAAATTGAATAATTAAAATTCGAAAACGCTATGAAATGCAACTTTAAAATATTTAAATAAATGAATTTTTGTAATTTTTTTGTAGCTATACACAAAATTCATATTCTTTCTTGAATTTAGTGTATGATTTTTAAACAGGATATACACTCTATACATATCGGGGCTGGAAGCTAAAACTAATGTTTTTCTACAGGGAAATTAATCCCCATCATAATTCATTAACTAATGAATATTTTTAAATTCCGTTTTCACTTTCAGAAAATTCGCGACCATTAAATCAGTTCCTGTTTTTCAAAAATTGAATTTTGATTTCTTTCCAGTTTACTTTAAATTTGTAAAACTGAAAACATTCACTTAGTGCAGGTTCGGATTTTAATAAGTGTTAAATCCAACAAATTATTTTAGCTGAATTAACCCGTTAACGCTCGAATTAAATTTTCAAAATATTATTAGCTGACTATTTCATTTCTAAATTAATATAGACAACTGACAATAAAATATATTAACTTAAACAATTCTTCTGATAGTTTTAAATTTGAAGCCTATCCTTATTTATTGACGTTTAGTGTTCTAGTGAGAAAATTCCGAGATAGAAAAATTTTGAGATAACAGGTTTCCTATTATATGTTGACAAAAATTTCGAAAGTAAAGTATTATAATATATGTTATTATTCCCCTTGATTTAAATTAGTGTACCTGCACAAAAAGCAAATATATGTGCGACGAATGAAAAATCATAAAATGGCTATCAAATTATGAAATAATAATTAATAGTAGGCACATAAAACTTTCAGGGATCATTTAAAGAGACGCTATAAACTGTCACTAAAAATCAGAAATCATTCCAAGAAACCACAAAAATTATACGTGCCATTTTATTAGCTGTCCTCAAATGAGGACACTGGGCACTAACGGGTTAAAGAAAGGAGTGATCCTTATAAAAATGTTATTGTGCGGACTCTTTTACTAAGCACTTCAGAGTTTTATTCGAATTTATATTAGAAACAAATGTCAAAATAGCTAGAATATACACACTTTAATTACAAATGCCTTCAGAACACTTTAGATAACACATCTCTTCAGAATTTTATATCATTAAACGATCAGATCTATCAGATTTTTAAACAAAGAAATGCTATATTTGACTATACTATAACTAAGAGGAAGTTTCTTCATCAAGGCTTAAATAACAGACTAATCGTCGCAGTTGAAAAATGACAAAACTTTTTTGCTTCATAACGGATATCACAAAAGCCTTGACACAGATTCTAAGAGCGATCGATTGTACAAAAAAAAGAAATATATAATAATAATAATAATAATAATAAAATGAGCAATGCTTGGAAAAATCGTTAGTTTATTCTATTATCTTTAGAAAACATATTTACATTGCATTTAACAGTCCATTATATCTTCGGTTGTTTGGAAGGTTTTCTTAATGTTCTTTTTCATTGCCTAGATGACAGATATGTCTATTTCTTTCAACTTTTGTACAATTTTATTCACTAACTGCCTCTTATATTTTGCTTCCCCTAAATTGTCGTACACCAACTGGTAAGAATACCAAAAAAGTTTCAATCGAACGTCCCCGTGGCACATTTAATGAATCATCATGTTTTGGCACAATAGGTACCTTTTTCCAAAGAGCCACATAGCAACATCGTTTTTCAATAATGGCTACTGAATAGGTCTGTCCTGAACGTTATTTTAACATTTTGGTGGTAGGAATCAACGAATTGTTTCAGTTTTGGCAGATATTTATTGTAGTATACGTCGGAATTGATCGCCGTCAATTGGTGAAATGAATGGCACCGACACACCCTTCGATGAATGGTGATCCACACGAGTATTTTTGTTCAAATTTCATATGATCAGCATATCTAATATCGTCTCGAGACTTTTCGATATTGTAAGTGTAAAAAAAAAAAAAAAAAAAAAATATCGTTTCTCGCCAATTCAGGTGGACAAATTTTCGTCATCCAGGA
This sequence comes from Salticus scenicus, assembly GCA_963930645.1. Taxonomy (NCBI): domain Eukaryota; kingdom Metazoa; phylum Arthropoda; class Arachnida; order Araneae; family Salticidae; genus Salticus; species Salticus scenicus. The sequence continues at coordinate 113,382,610 of OZ005654.1, read as the reverse complement.
CAATCGATGTGTCATTTGCGAGAATTTTCCAATGAAACTGAAATTAGTGTTACACAACTCGACTTTATGTGAATTTTCTAATACAAATATTGAACTGAATTATTTTAGACGATCATGTGGAAATGTTTTTGACTCTACCATGACAATTCGTTAAACGCCATTTACTTCCTAGTACTTTTCGCGCGTAATTCAAGTTTGTCTCAAGACTTTGTGACACCCGTTTAAAATAAAACAAAATGTATATTGAAAACTAAAGTTAAATTGAAAAAAATTATTAATCATATTCTTAACTAAATAGCTTCACAATTTTGTCACAGGCAAACGGTGCATAGTTTGAATAATTTAAAAAAAAAAAGGAATTTTAGTTAAAGTGAAATAATGCTATATTGCTAACGGAACATTTCTTTACAAAAGTAACATAATTTAATCTCGAAAGTACAAAGAAATAGAAATATTAAAATGCATTGTATGAATTGCAATAATAAACCCAATTTCCATTACTTCTTTACCTTAGATTTTTCTGAAAATAATAAGACCTTTAATTGGCTTCATTTGATTTCTAAAATTTTCCGTTATTAAGTCTGCCGTAAAAGAAAGAAAGAAAGAAAAAATCAAATAATGTATTTCCTTGAAATAATTATTCAGTATTTCTTGAAACAATCGTATGAAGATAAATTTCTCCGAAATTATTTTTAAATTAAACAAGCAGTTATCATTTTTATTCCTTGAGGGGGAAAAAATTGCTGCATTTAAAAATGTATATGTTGTACAAATCAATAACGTTTATTTTTAATAATTATATATATATATATATATTGTTACAAAATTGTAAATAATTGTGTTTATTTTTGTATAAATTCTCTCAAAGAGGCTTAGTAAGTTCATAAAGTGATAATTTTGTGCATTTCTAGTCTTTTTAGCGTTGAAATAGCCTTAGTTCCCCTTAAAAACGCATTAGAAAGCCCCAATAAGCCAGGAAGTGGATTTGGCGCCAAATTTGGCGACTTTTCCCCACCTTGGCGATTTTTTTGGCGACCTTGGCGAGAAAATCCTTATAAGGGATATACCAAATATGGAAGCTCTAATCCCATTGGCTGATGAGGTATGGAGATTTCTGAAACGTTCCAAGCTTTTCTACAGGGGTATATAAGAGCGCTTTCCCGCCAAGGCCAGTCAGAGTCAGTTCAGTTCTCAGCCAGCTTCGCTAATGCTTGCATTGTTTGAGCCTCTTTGAGAGAGATTTGCTTCAAGTGTTATTGCTATACAGTTTGTACTATGGATTTGCTATTGACAGCTGTTGTGTAAGCTGTGTTTACTGGTTGAATTGAAGCTGATACTTAGTTTATAGACCTGTATTTTTCTGGAACTTTCTGTGAATAAATTACTGAATTTTTGAAAGTTTGGCCATTCATTCTCGGACAACTCACGAACCCCCAAGTACGCAACATTTCTGGTGTCAGGAGCGGGGTTGTCTGTGAATGGTGATAACTAGAGCTATGAGCAAGAAATAAAAAAACTTCTAGAAAGCTTAGCTACCCAGATGAATGAAATGAAAGAAGGACAGAGAGAGATGAAAGACAGCCTTAGTCAAGAGATGAATGAAATGAAAGCCGTACAGAAAGAATTGAAAGACGGCTTGACTGAAGAAATAAAGGAAATGAAAGACACTATGGGTGAAGTTCAGGAAGAAATTAAATCTAATCAAGATGAGATGAAGAGAGAGCTGTCAACGGTGAAAGAATAAATCGAGGGTAAATTAACGGTGATGGAAAATAGAATGGATGGAATAGAAGAGAAAGTTATAAAGATAGAAGAAAATTTTGAAGAGAAAGTTTTGAAGAGAAAGCTATGAAGATAGAAGAAAATGTTATGAAGGTTGAAGAGAAAGCTATGAAGATAGAAGAAAATGTTATGAAGGTTGAAGAGAGTGTTACGAGGATAGAACGGAGTTTCGAGGAGAAAGTTAAAGAAAATTTTGATCAGGAATTGAAAGGAAGGTTTTCAGAGATAGAAGGTAAACTGAAGAGAATAGAAGAAGATCTGGAGAGAAAAGTGGAAGAAAAGTTAGAATCCATGCCCCAGGAAACTGAAAAAAAAGAGAGAAGAATCCAGAATCAGGAATTTATTAAGCTATCTACCTACGATGGCAGTTCCTCCTGGCATGTATATAAGACGCAGTTTTCCATCGTAGCTGAAGCTAACGGCTGGGACTCTACCGCCAAGTCAGTCCACTTAGCAGCAGCATTACGGGAGATGCAGCCGAGATACTGAGAAATGTTTCTAAAGAAGAAAGGAACGACTTCGAGGCCCTGACTAGAGCACTGGAGATACGGTTCGGAGAGAAGTGTTCTAAGGACTATAGTCGCCTCCAGCTAAAATCCCTTTACCAGAAAACGGGCGAAGGTTTGCAAGAGCTGGCAGCGGACATTCAGAGACTGTCACACCTAGCATTATCGGACTGTCATGCTGACACTCGAAACGACTTAGCTCTTCAGTACTTTATCGATGCTGTTCGGGATCCAGAAATTCAAAAAGCGCTGAGAATCTCCAACATCAGAGACGTAGAATCAGCTTTAGGCTATGCACTTAGGATAGAGGCAGCCCAACAAGCCTCCCGTAAAGACCGCCATACCATAAGAGCAGTCTCATTAAATGATACGCCTCCTGAGGAAAATGAAATGAAGAGAAGTCTCGCAGAGATCTTAAAGAGATTGAGAAGCCTGGAAAATAATAAGGAAATAAAGGATCGGCAGATAAAGTGCTGGGGCTGTGGAGGGGATGGTCATGTCAAGAGGAACTGCCCTGTACGACCAACTAAAGGAAATCACCCGGTTTCACCATCACTGCAAGGAAACTAGGAGAAGGCCATCTCGCGGGGCGGAGGTTGCCTGAAATTGAAGAGCCCCAATTTACAGTATTTCATGTTTCATCGATGAGTGGCGGCGATAATGGACTTTATGTATATGGCCAAGTTAATAACACCACCTGCCGGATGATTCTGGACACGGGAGCCAACGTGACCATCATTAGAACAGCTTTGGCTCAAAAACTAAAAGAGAAGATCATCTGGACGCCGCCCTGCGTTAAACTCCAGACTGTGACCTGTGACGAAATCAAAATATATGGAAAAATGAACTTGACCATCACTTTTGGAAATGCCTGTTACCATCATATGGCATATGTGGCTGATATAAGAGATCCTCTAATCATCGGAATTGATTTTCTGAGAAAATTTAACTTTAAATTGGACTTCAAGATTAATGAACTGCATTCGAGTTCGGAAGACATAGCTGTGTTCAACACTGAAAATCAAGATTTTCAGCCAATCTGCCAGATAACAGCCAAGTCTGAAATTTCTATCCCTCCAGACACAGAGACAATAGTTTCAGGAACACCTCCTACCAAGCAATACTTTCGCTACGGACTGATTGAATACCCGAATACAAACAATAGCCCAAGAGGAGTTCTGGTAGCTTCATCTGTAGTTGATCTCTCAAAGTGTACTATTCCTGTGAGAGTCGCAAGCATCAGCGATAAGGTCCGGACAGTGAAGAAGGATGATGTGTTAGCAACCTGCACTCCTCTTACATGCATCAACCGCCCCATGCAATCAATCGAATCTAAGTCTTCTGAACAATTAATAACGGAATTACTCAAGAATGCAGAGTTAGGAAAGGAACAGAGATGTGTTGCGGAGAAGCTACTCCAAGAATTTAAAGACCTTTTTTCTCGAACATCTGAAGACGTCGGGAGAACAAACATCACCCAGCACAGAATTGATAAAGGAAATCATCCTCCAATCAAACAACATCCAAGAAGATTTCCATATCTAAACAGGAAGAGGTCACTGAACTTCTAAGTGAAATGCAGCACAATGATGTCATCGAGCCATCAACGAGTCCTTGGGCCTCTCCCATAGTACTGGTGCGAAAAAAGGATGGTTCAACAAGATTTTGCGTGGATTATCGTCGGTTGAATGACATCACTAAGAAAGACAGTTACCCTCTTCCCAGAATTGACGACACATTAGACACACTTGCTGGCAATAAATGGTTCTCGACTTTGGATCTGAAGAGCGGTTACTGGCAAGTAGAATTACATCCTGATGATCGTGAGAAGACTGCATTCACCACGGGACAAAGACTGTGGCAATTTAAAGTTATGCCATTTGGATTATGTAATGCACCTGCCACCTTCTAACGCCTGATGGAGACAGTGCTAAAAGGACTTTCCTATGAAGCCTGTCTGGTGTATTTGGATAATATTATCATTGTGGGGCGCACCTTTGAAGACCATCTACGAAACATTCAAAAGGTGCTGGAGAAACTCAGAATGGCTAACCTCAAATTGAATCCAGGCAAGTGTAACTTGTTCCGTCGTAAAGTGAGCTACCTCGGTCATATCATCTCTGCCGAAGGTGTGAGAACTGATCCTGAGAAAATCTCTGCAGTTGAGAACTGGAGTCGCCCTGAAAATGTACACCAACTACGAAGTTTCCTGTGGTTATGCACTTACTACAGGAAGTTTGTCAAGGGTTTCTCAAATATTTCCAGACCACTCCACAAGCTGACGGAAGCCAAACAGAAGTTCCTGTTGACTGATGAATGTGAAAATGCGTTCAAGCGACTTAAAGAGGCCTTAGCATCATCGCATATCTTGGCGTATCCACAGCCCGACAGACAGTTCATACTTGATACAGATGCCAGCCATGAGAGTATCGGTGCTGTTCTGTCGCAGGAAATTGATCGTCAAGAATTGAACATTTCCATTGAACATTTCCATCATTATCTCTATGGCAGAAGATTCCTGCTCCGGACTGACCATGCATCTTTAACGTGGTTGCACTAGTTCAAGAACCCGGAAGGACAGATTGTCAGGTGGATACAACGCCTCCAGGAATATGACTTTGAGATACGTCATCGTAAAGGGACTCTACATGGTAATGCAGATGCCTTGTCACGGAAGCCCTGCTCGGAAAGCTGCAAGTACTGCTCTAGAGCCGAACAGAAACACCTGCCGATAAATACGGTTGCCTGCCAAATTACTGTCTCAACACCATCAGAACAAGATCCCGATCCATGGAGTGACGAAGAACTTAGACAAGCCCAGAAGGAAGATCCTGACATAAAGCCAATATTACTCTCTTAAAAAAATACAGTGATTTTAGCTCAGACTGAGTTAGTTTTCACTCCTTTCCAGTAATGAAAATGCACTTTTCCTATAGGAGTGAATTTCATCTATCTTGCGGAGTAATTATTTTCACTCCTTTTTGATAATTCACTTTCACTCCTTTTTGATAAACAATAAGCACTCCTTATTTGAACTGAATCATTATGTTAAATGAGTGACTCCACTCCACTTTGATAAGTCGTTTTTAACTCCTTTTTTGAGTAAGAAGAAAAAATTATGTACTATTGACAGATATTTCCACTTAAAAATCTAATTCTGATTTTAATATATCTTATAAATAAATATCTACTAAAACACCCTACCTCTACCCCCCCCCCCCCCACACACACACACAAAAAAAAAAAAAAAAAAAAAAAAAAAAGGTGAAATTGAAGATGCTTATAACTTTTAAGGGGGTCCGGGACACTAAATTTTTGTTTTTATTATTTATTGATGAATTGCTGTAATTATTTTTTCTGAAATTGTAGCTTTTTTGACGATGCAGTTGAGCAAGAAAGAATTTTTTTTTTTTAATTTAAAATTTTTGATAATTTAAAATTTGTTATATTTCATGAACTAATGGTTCAATTTACAAACTTTTTTCACCTTTACATACAGAAAGAAATTATCTTCAATTTGTCGCCAGGATTTCTGATTATAATAATAATTTTTTTAAATATTAATTTTAATTTGAACTAACTAAAGATAACTAAATGCTTTGAAAATAACTGAAAACAGATGATGCTTAAAAAATTAAGGGTAAGTACTGTTTTATTTTTCGATCTCAATAAGTTTTTTGAAATTACCTACCTAATAACTCGCTTATCTATGTTATTGTAAATGTTTTTCATGTACTGTACTAAAAACGATCGGTACTTACGTATTCACTGCATGTCATTTTACGAAGTGAAGTATAATCTGCACAAGTTTATCATACTTTTTTATCGTTTAACACTGTTTATGTAATTTTTTATCATATATGTTTGTAACGATAACAGGTTTATCATAGTGCCGAATAACTGTTGGCATGCGGTTAATACAAAAATGCCATGTTTTAAATATTTTTTTTTTTTCAATTATAATATTACTAAATGTATATACATACAATTGAATTTTTTTAATGCATGCAAATTTTCTAAATTTTATTATGATAAATTTCGAAATTTTGCATCTGTACCTTACCTTAACAATAATTTTTAGATTTCTGGTAAAATATAATAAAAAAAAAAAAAAATAAAGTATATGATAAATCAATACAAATGTTAATTTATTTAAAGCATACATGTAGAATGCACAGACATCCTTTAAAAATCAGGATTGTATTTTCGGCATGACAGGAAATAATAAAAAAAACTTACTGTTATTGTTTACATAAGAACAATCCACAATTTGCTAATTAATATTTCAAATTAGTAAAAATTGTAATTTAAATCTGTGTATTGAAATTTCATTACTATGCTATGACAGATTAAGAAAGCTGTTTTATATTTAATTAGTGAAAATTAATTAAAAACTTTATTGTTTTCAAATTTTAGAGATGTACCATATTCTGATTTTTACATATATATATATACACTATATATTAAGTTTCACTTCTATATTACATTTTATTTGGGCATATATAGAAAAGGCATTCATTCAATATTTTAAGACTATATTTGGTATTACAATAAATCTCATGTTTTTTTAGAGAAATAAGAAAAAAAAAAGCTGTTACATTTTAAATTCTTAAAAAATATATATTGGTGTTTCAGTGATCTAGTATCTGTTGCTTGGCTTCTACTATGCTTAATAGATCATCTTTATTATATATATATATATATTTAGAAATGTTTTTTGTTTTCTCTCCCTCCCCCCTCTTTATTTTTCTCTTTTTTTCCTAGCTTTAAAAAAGGTAAAAAATATATTCAAATTTCATTAAAATACATTGTTATTGTTCATTTCGTTGTAGATCACTTTAAAAAAAAATGTCTGCATAATAAATAAAACTATCATCTTTTTATTATTATTATTATTATTATTATTATTTTGTTTGTTTATTTTTTCAATTGTGGCACCATCAGTGGCCGAGAAGTTCTGTTTATGAAGCTGGTAGTTGGGAGGCACCAGGTTCAATACCAGGTCATAGTTGCTGGACTAGTTTTACGAAGTTTTCTGTGGTTTTCTTCAAAATTTGTGTGAATTGCAATGTTTTCGTTGGATACCTAATTTAAAGATTCGTTGGATACCTGATTTTATTCATAGAGAACACTCTTATATGAAGCATCCTAAAATCAATAAGCAGAGTTTTTTCGAAATAAATATAGTTTTCTCCTGTGTTTTTTTTTTTTTTTTTTTTTTTTTTTTTAATAATAATTTAAGCTTGATTAAATATATTTAATATCTTGCATTCGAAAACTCCAATTTCAGAAAAAAAAATTACAGCAATTCATCAATAAATAATAAAAAAAAAATTGGTGTCCCAGACTCCTTTAAAACAAACTTTCAAAATTGCTAGATCATATTATTTTATTTATTTATTTTAACCAAAGTACATGTAAACAAAACTGAAACACTGGAGCAACACTAGAGTTTTTTTTTTTTTTTTTTTTCATTGAATACATGTATATCTAGTTTGCAATGCCAAGTAATTCCAATTTTTTAATAGAATATCTATCAACGAGAATAATGCAGAATAAATACAAGATATTAAATATATTTAATCAAGCTTAAATTATTATTAAAAAAAAAAAAAAAGACACAGGAGAAAACTATATTTATTTCGCAAAAACTCTGCTTGCTGATTTTAGGATGCTTCATAAAAGAGTGTTTTCTATGAATAAAATCACATCTTTAAATTAGGTGGTCAACGAAAACATTGCAATTCACACAAATTTTGAAGGAAACCACAGAAAACTTCATAAAACTAGCCCAGAAACTATGACCTGGTATTGAACCTGGTGCCTTCCAACTACCAGCTTCATAAGCAGAACTTCTCGGCCACTGATGGCGCCACAATTGAAAAAACAAACAAAATAATAATAATAATAATGATAGTTTTCTATATTATGCAGACTTTTTTTTTTTTAAATAAAATGCAGAGGTTTCTTTCTTTCTTTCTTTTTAAACTGATCTACAACGCAATGAACAATAACAATGTATTTTAATGAAATTTTAATATATTTTTTACCTTTTTTAAAGCTAGGGGGAAAAAAAAGAGGGGAGGGGAGTGAAAAAAAAAATTCTAAATATATATATTTAAGAATTTAAAATGTAACAGCTTTTTTTTTTTTTTTTTTTTTTTTTCCCAAAAAACATGAGATCTATTTTTTTTTTATTATTATTATTATTTTTTTTACAGGATTATTTTTAAATTTATTGTAATACCAAATATAGTCTTAAAATATTGAATGAATGCCTTTTCTATATATGCCCAAATAAAATGTAATATAGAAGTGAAACTTAATATATAGTGTATATATATATATGTAAAAATCAGAATATGGTACATCTCTAAAATTTGAAAACAATAAAGTTTTTAATTAATTTTCACTAATTAAATATAAAACAGCTTTCTTAATCTGTCATAGCATAGTAATGAAATTTCAATACACAGATTTAAATTACAATTTTTACTAATTTGAAATATTAATTAGCAAATTGTGGCTTGTTCTTATGTAAACAATAACATAAAGTTTTTTTTATTATTTCCTGTCATGCCGAAAATACAATCCTGATTTTTAAAGGATGTCTGTGCATACTACATGTATGCTTTAAATAAATTAACATTTGTATTGATTTATCATATACTTTATTTTTATTTTTTTATTATTATTATATTTTACCAGAAATCTAAAAATTATTGTTAAGGTAAGGTACAGATGCAAAATTTAGAAATTTATCATAATAAAATTTAGAAAATTTGCATGCATTAAAAAAATTCAATTGTATGTATACACATTTAGTAATATTATAATTGAAAAAAAAAAAATTATTTAAAACATGGCATTTTTGTATTAACCGCATGCCAACAGTTATTCGGCACTATGATAAACCTGTTATCGTTACAAACATACATGATAAAAAATTACATAAACAGTGTTAAACGATAAAAAAGTATGATAAACTTGTGCAGATTATACTTCACTTCGTAAAATGACATGCAGTGAATACGTAAGTACCGATCGTTTTTAGTACAGTACATGAAAAACATTTACAATAACATAGATAAGCGAGTTATTAGGTAGGTAATTTCAAAAAACTTATTGAGATCGAAAAATAAAACAGTACTTACCCTTAATTTTTTAAGCATCATCTGTTTTCAGTTATTTTCAAAGCATTTAGTTATCTTTAGTTATTTTCAAATCTTAAGCACGTCAGCACGGGATCGGGGGCAGCCATTTTGAATTGAATCTGTGGATCCCGCTCCAAAATATCACATGACTTAATCGGTCCAATGAAAAGGCTCTCAATTCACCCCCTTAAAGATTTTTTCTATTCCACCTCGAAACGTAGTGGCTTTATCCTTTCACCCCGACAGAGAGAATATTTGGAACCAGTTTTTTTTCGCAAATTGTCAGTTTCTGATAAGGCAGATACTCAGATAGAATGAATGTCATTGTGAAATATTACGTTCCTATATGGAGTGATTAATTCATTCTTTGAAATTAAGCGTGTACAGCTGAAGGAGACGACCAGCAACAGGCCTATCTGGCAGGACATTTCCAGATTTAGTCCCGTTACGAAAAATTATTGGGCACTTTGGGAGTCTCTTCATATCAGAAACGGCGTATTATACAGAAAGTGGGAATCTGATGGTGGGAAAAGCTTCAGATGGCAGATTGTAATACCAAGATCAAAAATTCCAGCTGTTTTAGAACAACTGCATAGTAGCTCTACCGGAGGCCATTTTGGGGTAATGAAGACTTTGGAGAAAGTTCGGGAACGCTTCTACTGGTGCAAGGCAAAGGAGGATGTAGAGAAATGGTGTAAATACTGTGATGCTTGTGCGGCACGTAAAGGCCCGCAGAAACGAAGTCGAGGAAGACTGCAATGATATAACGTGGGAGCACCATTTGAACGGATTGCACTCGACATCTGGGGTCCTTTGCCACGGACCTCCAGTAGAAATAAATACATCCTCGTCGTGATGGACTATTTCACCAAGTGGCCTGAGGCATATACCATTCCAAATCAAGAGGCATGCACAGTCTCCGAGGTTCTAGTGCAGCAATGTGTGTCAAGGTACGGCACGCCCCTACAACTTCATACCGACCAAGGTCCGAACTTTACCTCTGATGTTTTCAAAGGACTGTGTCAACTACTAGGCATAGACAAAACCCGAACAACACCCTTACATCCCCAGTCGGATGGCATGGTGAAGAGGTTCAATCGTACTATCCTGAATAACCTCTCTCTTCTAGTATCAAGGAACCAGTAAGATTGGGACTTGAAGTTGCCATTGTTCCTGCTGGCTTATCGAAGTGCTGTCCATGAAACCACCGGCTATACTCCAGCCCAAATTCTGTTTGGACGTGAACTTCGTCTCCCTTGTGATCTCCTGTTTGGTTGTCCACCCGATGAGCCTTCATCGCCCGAGGAGTACATCCAAGATCTCCAGGCACGATTTGAGGACGTACACAACTTTTCTCGGGAGCGGATTCACATTGCAACGGAGAAAATGAAAACAAGGTACGATCTAAAGGCTACGCAACATGAGTTCCAGGAAGGAGAGAAAGTCTGGTTGTAGAATCCTGTTCGACGCAAAGGACTCTCTCCCAAGTTACAGTGCAACTGGGACGGACCATACACAGTCTTAAAAAGGCTGAATGATGTAATGGTGCGGATCACTAAAACACCTTCATCAAAACCGAAGGTGGTGCACTATAACAGGCTAGCCAAGTACCACAATTAACGGTAATGTTAAAATTTTAAATGTAAATACTGGTAAAATTTCCGCATGCGTAATGTAAATATTTGTATATAAATATTTGTACATATTTGTGAATTTTGTAAATATTTCTCACTTGATATATATTTCTATTTTATCGTTATATGCAACTTAGTTTTTTGTATTTTAGATTGTGTAAATTTGTTTAGTTTCGCCTCTTGACCAAGGGTTGCACTGCCCGGGACGTGTAGTCCTTGGGAGGGGGGCAGTGTTACAAAATTGTACATAATTGTGTTTATTTTTGTATAAATTCTTTCAAAGAGACTTAGTAAGTATATAAAGTGTTAATTTTGTGCATTTCTAGTCTTTTTAGCGTTGAAATAGCCTTAGTTCCCCTTAAAAACGCATTAGAAAGCCACAATAAGGCAGGTAGTGGATTTGGCGCCAAATTTGGCGACTTTTTCCCACCTTGGCGATTTTTTGGCGACCTTGGCGAGAAAATCCTTATAAGGGATATACCAAATATGGAAGCTCTAATCCCATTGGCTGATGAGATATGGAGATTTCTGGAACGTTCCACGCTTTTCTACAGGGGTATATAAGAGCGCTTTCCCGCCAAGACCAGTCAGATTCAGTTCAGTTCTTCGCTAATGCTTGCATTGTTTGAGCCTCTTTGAGAGAGATTTGCTTCAAGTGTTATTGCTATACAGTTTGTACTGTGGATTTGCTATTGACAGCTGTTGCTTAAGCTGTGTTTACTGGTTGAATTGAAGCTGATACTTGGTTTATAGACCTGTATTTCTCTGGAACTTTCTGTGAATAAATTACTGAATTTTTGTAAGTTTTGCCTTTCATTCTCGGACAACTCACGAACCCCCAAGTACGCAACAATATATATTATTTTGTGTTACAAATTTGAAATCAAAATAATTTTGCTGATTAAAAAAAAAAAAAAAAAAAAAAAAAAAGAAAGAAAGAAAAAAGAAAGTTTTATGAATAAATAAAATAATGATACATTTTTTGGAATAAAAATTATAACACCAATTAGGATTGGGCATTACATTTAAATTTGATTAAAAAAGTTTTTAATCGAATTTCTACACGCAAGTTATATTTTTTCACATCATGTTGTTGGTAATTTAAAAATACTTAAGTGGGCATTTACGCTATTCTAGTGCTACACTATGACTATGGGTAATTGGCGACGGTTTGGGACACACCCATAAGCGTGGTCCGAGAACATACCATTTCTATTTTGATCCTCAACGGTAAAAAATGTTCAAAACTGCTTACAGCAAATGCTTGTCTATGCTCATTTTTACTTTTTTAAACAAACTTTGATTACTACTAAATTTATTTCTGTTATTGAGGTGCATTAAAACATACAGTCGGTAGGAAAATTATTGAGGCATACATCCACACTTTTCATATATATATATATATATACATATTATCGCGAAATTTTATCACCAACTTCTTTTTTTTTTGTAAACGTCATAACACTAAGATCATGACTCGACAAATACTTACCTATCAAAACAGTATTAGGTGCACATCTTTTAAAGAGGAATTACTGTTAGAGCTTCAACAATTTTTCTACCGACATTATTACTTTAAGAAAGATAAAACGTACACTTTAAGCATTCAAGGTTTGATTACATACGGTAGGATGACCATATGTTTCAGAATTTAGAGGACATTCATTTATTTTGAAATCTTTTTTTCTAATTTTGAAATATTGAATCAAAGAAATTATTTAACATAATTATTAACTTTTTGGTCTTCAATTACTTAGAATAAAAAATATCTCTTTAACTGGATAGATGAAATTATTTTTAAGATTATTTTATTATAAAATACTCTTATATGTTTGGTTAGTTAGTTAGGTTTAATGTAGCACTAGTACTGAGCTACAGATAACTGGCGACAGTTTGGAACTCACCCCTAAAGATGGTCCGGTGACATGTCATCATAATTTTAATTCACCACGGTGGGGATGACTGCTCCGCGATGACACCCCAGAGATGTAACATCGAGGAAACTGCGACCACGGCACTCTAATATGGTCACCACAGATTCCAGAAAGAAACAGAGCGTTTGTAATAAAATTATAGTATGTGAATCATATGGTGATTTGGACTCTAAAATTTCATTAAAAATTCTACACAAGCAGGAGTTGCTTTATGCACATTAATTTTAAATGACATTATTTTAATGTGATGATCATGCATAACGCCAAATCTGGCGGCAGATTCAGATGTACAGCAAAGATACAAATGTCTAGTGCAAAAAAGCTGCGCAGAAAAATGAGGCACAGAATCTGCAGAAAACTTGGATAATATCATAGTTTACTGGATAACGTGTAAATGCCATAGGTACATATGCGTTTCAAGATAGCCACTTGGCATTTTGAAGGGTTTCATTCACGACCCCAGCGATGAAATCTAAAATTATGTTTAAAACATTCAGCGAAATTGGAGATTAAAAAAAAAAAAAATAATAATAATAATTAAAATGGTTGTAATAAATTTAATTAGCCCTTTATCTACTGCATTATGATACAGACAAATATTGTGTTTGAAACATATATTTTTAGTTACTGAAGTGCATTATTTAAAGACATATATGTTAAAAATTATGCATATCAGCTCATCATAATAATTAATGAGAATTTTGTGAGGTCGTACTTTAGTGTACCACTGGTACATAGAGGTCGAAAAAATTATTTCGACATGAAAAAAGTGTAGAGAAATATTTACTCTTTATGTTCCTCATATTTTTTCTAAGATTAGTGGGATATTCTTGAAATAATATAGGAATTAATTGTAACACACATGAAGATTGCAAAAAATATCAAGCAAAAACAGCAAGTGCACTCCATAAAATCCCTTATGGAACAAAAATGGCTATATGTATCGTCTAATGCTTTGTAGTGAGATTAAAGGGAGGTACATCTGTTCCTTTCTAATAAATTTCTTTGACATTTCTTCTATAAATTCGATTTTATACTCTTTTTAAAGTAATGGTACTTTAAAGTACCGTCAGTAGATAAAGGGTTAATAGATAATTCTTAAAATATCTTCATAATAAGAATAGACTTAATTTTACGTCGATCACATTTTCAGTATAAATCATTTTGCTTGATTCATTGACGTCATAACTACAACAATATATTAGAATGAAAAAATAAATAAAAATTTTATCCATGTTTATATAAAATTCCATAAGGTATAAGGAAAGATAAAATAAAATTTATCGATGTTTAATACGAATAACATGTAAAGATAAGATGACTCAAAAAAAAAAAAAAAAAAGGCTTATATCCTAATGTAAACATATGTTTTTTATTTTATTTTTATTCATTTATATTATTTATTTATTTATTTAATTTCTTTTTTTTTAATGGTTTAGGGATTAGTAAATATTATTTGAAACAAGAAAAAAAATCTTATTTTACATATTAGTGGTCATACTTTTATTAATATTTTAATATTTTCGCTTATTATTTAACATTTTTATATATAATAGGTACCATTCATTTAAAAATCAGTGGCAGCAGCTTCAAAACTTATTTTACCTATTATGATTTAATATATAGTTAAATTAAAAGATTAGGCTATTTATCTATTCCTTTTAAACTTTTTGTATTTCTTCGAACAAGGTTATGATGTAAAGGATAATATTATTATTTTAAAAATATCATGTAATTCGACGTTAAATAATATAAAGTAGTATGAAAGTTAAACAAAGACTAAATCATAAATTTGGAAATATTTTCATTTTTAAATATTGACCATTAACGAATGAAGGGTAATTATTTAAAAATAAAATGTTCAAATATAAATTTATTAATAATTTAATAATAAATAATAGTAATAATTCGAAAAATTGGTTTATGGATTTTTTTAGGAAAGAGTCCCAAATGGTTTTGTCCTCAAACAACACTATCTCTGGGAATCGCCGTATTTATGGCTCAAAACAAACGAAAACGTACCTTACAGCAATGTGATGCAAAAAATTGAATTCGTTAAATAATTTAAGGGATTACACAGATTTTAATAATCTGGTGTGTCACGCACACGACTTTCTCTTACCTTGAAATTTAATACTATAAATACAGCTTGCAGATTAATAGGTAAGATAACGAGTACTCTTATGTAAACCTATGTTAAACAATTCATATTAGGCTTCTGAAGAGTTTTAAATGATAATTAGTTCTGTGTGAGGGGGGGCTACCGCCCCCTCAACCCCCCGTTTCATTAATGCACCTACATTTATATAGAATTTAATTCGGTTATTAAAAAATAATTCTCTTTTTAAAAAATAATTTATTAAAATTATTATTAAAAAAATTATCTTTTATGATAAGGCAGACGATTTCCACATTAGAGAAGTAGTATAACACCAAATATCCAAAAAAAAGTCCATTTTATTCTCAATATTTAAAAAAAAAAAAGAAAAAGAAAAAAAAGAAAAAGTACGATTTTTTTTTCTAAGTTTTTTTCCCTTAAAAGTAACAAAAATCGATAACTTTGCTTTAAATTATCGCAGATCGATGGTTCAACCATTCGTTTTATAGGTATTGGCGAGCTCTTTTGAAAGATACCCATCATGAAAATTTACTCCCCTCGAGGGGGGACTTCCCCCCAGGGGGGGGAGGCGAGGCTCCTACATACACAATTTTTTTTTTCCCAGTTCACTATCTCTATTACAAAAAATATATATTCGTTTCATTTGGTTTAGTGCAGTCTATAGACGTTAAACTCTACTTTCCTGAAATTTCCCCCATAGACGTAATGTACAGTCGGTAACAAAAGTCTCCGAAAACTAGCAAAAATTCTTATGTAAAAAAAGTACACTTAATACAGTTTTGTTAAATAAATCCTTGTCGAATCCTGATCTTAGTCAGTCTAAAACCAGAATTCGACAAGGATTTATTTAACAAAACTGTATTAAGTGTACTTTTTATACATAGGAATTTTTGCTAGTGTTCGGAGACTTTTGTTACCGACTGTATTAGGATTCTCTTGATTGTCCCTGTACACGAACCATTTGCTTGATCTTAACGAAAAGCTTTCTGTAGCGTCCCTATATGATACACATTTAGAATACCAAGTTTGAACTTTCTGCCTTAATTTGTTTTTGAGATATGCTGATAACAGACAGACACACAGACACACAGACATACAGACATACACACAGACCATTTGCTAAAAACATGATTTTCGTATTCAGGGGACCTCAAAACGTGTAAATATAACAAAATCTCGCGTTCGAAAATTTGACCCCAAAACAATACTTTCTCTACCTTATGGGTAAGAGAAAGTTAAAAACTAAATAATAATAATTACAAAGCATATTTTCAGTATTTTTCTTTTTTAATATAAGAATTAAAATTTTTACTCAAAATTTTAAGCATATAAAAGAGCAACACTTAAACGAGATTTTATAAAATTTTCATTAAAAATTTTGGAAAATTCAGCCGGTGTATCATAGTTTCTGGAGACACTTCAGGAAGGCAGTGGGCATGATTTCTCAAAAAAAAAAAAAAAAAAAAAAAAAACAATATTATTGAAATTAACAAAAATTTATTCAATTTAAATTTATCAAATTTACAAAAATTAATAAACCGATCTTATTGAAATTTTACACACTCAAAGTAGAATTGACCATTGCTTGAACAAAAGATTTAAAAAAAAAAAAAAAAAAAAAAGAATTTTAGGCTTAGTGACATATAAAAACCATACAACTTTATGTACACTTTACACAACGTATGGTATTGTAAAATTAGTTCCAATCAAATAATAATAATAATAATTTAGCTCACTAGTAAATTATATTCTAAAGAAGTGTGCAAAAATTTTAATCGTATCAGTGAATTAGTTTTTGAGAAATCGTGTTCGCCGCTCTTCTAAAGGTTCTTTAGAAACCAGGACACCCCCTCCCCCCCCCCCTACACACACACGGCTGTATTTGTAATGAAATATTGTTTAAATATTGGTCTATTATATGTTGAAAATTTTGAATAAAAACTTTAATTTATTATATTAAAAAAAAAAAAAAAAATAAAGATGATGGAGGAGAAGAAATATGCTTTTTTAACCTTCGAAACCCGTGTAATTCCTTAAATCGAAGTGCAACCGATAAAAAATACTATTAACATCAATCCAGAAAACCAAGAAAGTAAAACCTCATACTAATGAATAGTGCTCGAAACTTACGTTTTGATTCAGTGGTTCAAAAATATAAGATATAGACAAACAAAAAGTATGCAAATTTGACGTATATTTTTACCGCATATTGTTTGTTCAATGCGAAAACACCATGAGATATTTTTACTTTTAGCTTTTCTTAACATAAACTGTCTACGTGTTTCTTTTTTAATTGTGTTCTATTTTAATGTGTTTCTACTAATTAAATTACAAAAATACTTCTAAACTTAAATCCCCTCGTTTTCTTTCTTTCTTTTCTTTTCTTTTTTTTTTTTTTCAACTTTAATACAAAAGTTTAAAAAGTTTAAAAACTTTTACAGTTATGTTAAAAATTGAATTATCAACAGTTAAAAAGTGAAGCTCCTTTTTGTAACTGATAAAACTTTCCGCAAAACGACCTTATCTATAAACTTTTTGAAAGTTTCTATAAATAAAGTTTCCTGAAATAAGAAATTCCAGTTACGCATCGCTAAGTTTTATCTCCAACTTTTAAGCTTAAAATATCGCAAAAGAAAAAATAAAATTTTATTTAAGAAAAAAGAAGTAAATAAAAATAAAATTCTTATTATGGAAAGAACGTTAATAATGTAAATTAATGAAAAATATATAAATGACATTTTTTCAAACAAAAAGAAAATCGAATAAACTCTTAATTTTTTAAATTACAGCTTTTAGTAAAATTTTAAATATTGTACTAATTTTATTCATTATTTTCTCTATTTATATAAGGAGAAAATATTAATTCCATGTAAATTTTTGGCCTCCAGTTTTCAATGGATATACACGTTTTGAGATGTCCTAAACATGATTTGATAATTTTCAAAAAACGTTCAGCTCTCTATGTGTGTATCACAAATTTTGTGGACACTGTATAGCTCAAACCAATTAATGAAATTTAATGAAATTTTGTATTTAGTTGGACCTTTAGTGCTGATTACATTTTGAATCTATCGCTGAACAGATGGCGCTGTCATCTCATTTTTTCATACTTCTTAATATGACAGTACAGGCCAAAATTACATATAAATGTACTTAAGGGCCCTCTTCACTCACCGCCACCGGAAGCCGAAGCTAATGTTATTCTATGGGAAATTTTTCTTTACAAATATCTTATTAAGTAATACATATTTTAAAATTCTGTTTTCACATTCAGAAAATTCCCAGTTGCTAAATTGACGGACCTTTTTTAAAAAATTATTTTTTTTTAATTTTTTATATTTTACTCCGAAGCTGCAAAATACGAATTTTCAATATGTGATTTTTTTTCATTTTGCAATTTCAAAATAAAATATTAAAAAAAAAAAAAAAAAAAATACATTTTTTTAAAAAAGGTCCGTCAATTTAACAGTTGGAAATTTTCTGAATGTGAAAACAGAATTTAAAAATATGTATTAGTTAATAAGTTATTTGTAAAGAAAATTTCCCCATAGAATAACATTGGCTCGGCTTCCGGCGACGGTAAGTGAAGAGGGCCGTTAATAAGAGTTATTTTTCATGAATGACAGTGAAATTGGTATAAATTACTTATAACACGGTTCGGCACGAAAATTGGCCCCAAATCATTTTTGTAAATTCTTATGTAAAATGAACCCTGAATACGAATAGGACGTCCAATTTGCCCTATCACCCACTTCTTTTTTTTTTTTTTTTTTTTTTTGAGGGGGGGGGGGGCGTCTCCCTATTTTTATCACTTTTTGGTAATTTTATGGCTATAAATTTGATTTATAGGTGAAGAAAGGCCTACTTTAATTGGAATATATTCTGAAGTGCTAAAGAAGCGGAAAATATTAAAACATAAACATTTGCAACAAGGGGAAAATTTAGTGGGGGGGGGGAGGAGTGAAGGATTTGCCACTGAAATTATAAATTGCATTTATTATATTTTACTAATCAATTATTATTAGTTATTATTTATTATACATATATATATATACACTAAGCGACAAAAAAAAAAAAAAGCCGCACTGCAGAAAAAAAGACTTATGCCTTTTTTATTTGTAATAACTTTAAAATTAATGTTTGAAACAAATAAAACTGTCTTGTTTGCATAATACCAAAGGTATGAAATGATACCTATGTAAATTTTCGATTTAATAATTCGCGTTATTGCACTTTACGAAGTACTTTTTAAAAATCTGCATAAAACTTTCTTTTTCAACAAAATGCAATAACCATACACATTGCATTCTATTATGATTTATTATATGAAATAAACAAGTTACATTTTAATATATGAAATAAAACTATTTATTTCTTAGATCTAAGCAATTTTTTGTTAAAAATATGTATTCTGCATTGGGTTAATTCCACCTTTACATGGAATTACTGCATTAATGTGCAATGGCATAGTTTTATACAGTGTTTTAATATAAATTTCAGAAATTTCAATGTGCCAAATATCATAAATAATTTTTCTAGTTTTGGCAGAGTTATAGGCTGCAAATTTCGAATCCTCCCCACTCTCCCTCGTCTTTTTATAGACGAAACGTTTTCGAGCGGATCGCGATTTTGACTATTTCCATGTCTGGTAAAGAAGAAATTCTACTATTTCCTCTGTGGTATTTAACTTACAGTGAAAAAAGATATGATTACTTACAAAATTATAGGTCCTCATGGGAATGTATAAGAAATTTTGACAATTTGAAGTGAATAAACTTACCACAGACGCCGTGTAGTAAGGTGCCTTATTATCTTCAAATACTGTTTACGGAAATGTCCAAGATACCCCCAAAATAATCGGTCAGGCACCACTTTTATAAAAATTGTGTTTTATTTTGAGTTAATTGATCCCTTGAGCATAAAAATTTGCCTGACTATTTGAAAAGTTATGCACCTCCGTACCATAATGTACGGAGAATGTGTCACTGTTTTAAAAGTGCGATTTTCATTAAGTCGGTCATATTTTCGTTGTCAGATCCAGTGGCGGATCCAGAACTTAACTTTTGGGGGGGCTAAGATTTTTCAAGATGTAATTCCAGATCAATGAAAAGTTTGCAAATGTACTATTCAATTGGGAATGTCAGTACTTTCGAGGGGGGGGGGCTTCAGCCCCCTAGCCCCCCCCCTTAAATCCGCCACTGGTCAGATCTGCTTATTTTCTTTAGCTCGAAATAATTTAAACTTGACTCATCAGAGAGAACCAGTTTAGCCCAATAATTAACTAATCATTTTTTAATTTTTTTAGCTATCTGAGGTCTTGCTTTCCTACTTCACTTCACTAAGAATGGAATTTTTTCAAATTTTCTGTCATTGAAACCTGCTTTGTTTAATAATTACTGCACTGTAGTTAAAGAAATTATGCTGCTAAACACTTTTTCTGAATCTCTTTTATGTTCTAAATGTAATACAAACAGATTTTATATGAAATGGCTTTTTAACTTACGGTCATCTCGCTTGGATGTGCAACATGGAGAAAGAAAGTTGGTAGAAAGTAGTATAAGATGGAAAAGTGTGTAAAAGAGGTGTGAAGAGGAGAGTAGAAGAGTGGTGTTAATGAGAATTGTTCTTAAGCGAGTGTTAAGCGATGGTAGAGATTTGTAGCGTTGTGGAAGAGAGTAAGATTTGAGTAAAGAATCTGTCGCGCCAAGGGTATCCTGCCGACGGTTCTTGTGCAAGAATAGTTCAGAGGTCGACAGAGAGCAGTCGTCGACAATATCGGTATTGGTGAGATAAAATTACATTTATTTTATGCTTTGTTGAAGTTATTCCCTGAAGTTATCTGAGCGTTATTTCCGAGTTTAACCCAACACCCGCGTAATATTGAGCGTTAAATAAACTTTGTTATTTTGTATTTAACTCTTGTCTCGTGCTCTTATTTACTACTACTTAAGTTAGTTTAACTAAAGATTGAGAAATTGAGATTATGGCTAACATTAATTGCTCCCAACATAGACACACAAATACACAGACATCGCTCCAAAATTGCTCTAAATGGGTTCAATATATCCTAAAATATATAAAATCAATCTTTTTTTTTTTTTCATTGAATAGAGCAGAAATTTTTAAAAATATGTTCAATATGTTTTATTAAAAAAAAAAAAAAAAAAAAAAAAAAAAAAAAAATCTCCCTCAAACGATTTTAAAGAACGAAAAATTTATTACACAAACCAAATATGTTTAACTTCTGCAAAACTATTAAAATATATTTATTTTTATTCACAGTTTCTTCAATAATACATTAATTGAAATATATATGATATTTGTAAAATAATATATGCTTACTATCGAGAATTTGTTAAAGATATTGATAGATTCGGTTGCAGGCCTAGGGGTGTTTCCCCTTTTCATGTAACCGTCGAAATATGAAATTCAAATACGAAAAGAAGTTTTTAAGCAAATTTGACTTTAGAATCAAACTATCAGAACAGAGACCTAGCTGAAATGTTTCAATTTATAAACATTGTTTAAATTTGAGAAAATTTTAATCTAAATACGAGAAGTCTGAAGGTGCTGCATGCTATATGTGCATAAGTAAGATAAAATTTATAAAATCTTGTATTAAATTTTTAATTAAGTGACACGCCATGAAAGAAAATTTTTTGTAAAATCTAGTAAGTTGTTTCAACCACAAGACTTTCGTCTATACTTTTTTATACAAATTCACGAAGTACAAATTAGTTATTATATATATTTTTATTAAAATTACTTTCCTTGATGAATGCAGACGATTTTCATTTCGGAGAGAACAGCACTAATTTCCGAAAAATGATCAATTCTGTTCTTTTTTTCCGTTAAAAAAAAATATATATATATATATATATATATATGTATATATATATATATAGTAGATATCATAATAAAATTTAATCTTAAAATTTAGCAATTAATAGAACTAAAACAATAACAGCACACTAAAATATAGAACTGAATTTAACATAGAGGTAAGAATTATACAAAAAGTTGCGATATAGATTAAGAACCAATGAGTTACGATAGTAACTTGAAATACTTACGCCGACCTGAATGATAATAAAAATGGACCATTGAACAGGGGAACGGCCCCGGCTCACCGCTCGAAGGAAAAAAAAAAAAAAAAAAAAAAAAGGTCTATTAAACTTATGAGAGAGAAAACAAATAATAAATCACAGAATAATTGGATATAAATACTTAAAATTAGAAGCATACTTTTCAAGGGGCGCATACTTCATAAAGCTGAGAAAACTGCAACGATTTCGTAAACCGATATTGCTATTCATAGCAATTTATATCATTTCACGCCCCGATCGAAGCAGTAAGAACAATAAATAATGAGAAATAAGTGAAATATTAAATTAAAACAAAGATTAAATAAAGGTTAATTAAAAACTTAATGGAAACCAAAGTGATATCATGAAAAAAGCAGAGTCAACACATGTATAACATTTAACACCAGCTGGAGAAAAGGATGATGCCAAAACCTAAATAGAAGTAAAATAAAAGCTCGACAGATATCGATTAATCGAATATACTTTAGAGCATTTTCATTAAAGATAAAATACACAGAGTAAATATTAAATGATAATGTTAACATAGATTTTAAAGTTAATTAAAATTAAAACTAGTAGAGTTAAATTAAATCGTGCCAAAAACATTAATAATTAAATCGTTTAAGTTAAGGACTGAAGAATGAAGGCATAAGACATCAGAGTGCAAGCGCCATCTTTCGGTTATCTATAAAAACATTAAGTCAATTAAATAATTTCAGGAGAAGAAGCGAATACAATAAGGAGTGTATTAAGATGTATTTACTGAAAGATTAAGATAATTTATATATATATAACTTTGTTTAAAGTCATCACAGATCTATTGTTTAACAATTCGTTCTAAAGTATTTGTTATGACTAAATAAAGCCTGCAACACAAAACAAAAATCTTACAGACCGCGAAGTAAATCTATATACCATTAAAAGAAAAGAAAAAAAGGAAGACATTGCTTTATACAAGATTTAATTTTTTTTTTTTTTTTAACACATGGGCAATACCCCAAGGTCCCTTTGTCTGAACGAATCATAAAATCAAAGGCAAATTAAGGAAAATCAGATATTTAAAGGAAAACTTTTTTTTTCTTTTATTATTATTATTCACTATGTATAAAACACAATTTAAAAATACTGGTTATATATTTTTTATTCTCCAGTCCTCACAACAGTGGTGACGAGCTTCTTTAAAAGATATTGATAATATTCTAACGGTGACGAGGAAAGATCTTACATGCACATAACTTTTTTCTGTTTTACTGCTACTATTACGCTGCGCTGCATGGAAACAAACAAACAAAAAAAAAAAAAAAAAAAAATCGAGTCCCGATACCATTCCTTCTAATTCTTATGTAAAATGACCTCCTGAATCCGAATATGACCCTCATTTCGCCCAATCACCCTCCATTTTCTCGAGACACCACCCCCTCCCCCAATTTTTATCACTGTTCGGAAATTTTATGGCCAAGAATTTGATTTAGAGAATGGAAAAGAATTATTTAAACACTTAAAAACAATATATATATATATATATATATATATATATAATATACACTAAGCGACAAAAAAAAAAAAAGCCGCACTTGTATATTTTCCTTTTCGTCTTCTACAACCACTAGTTTTATCGTTTAAAAAGCAAATTTTCGAACAGATTTTATTATTTTGTCCTCCACGTACACTTTAGCTTTGAGTCCAGTGTTAAAAACGAAATACAATTGTCAGGAAAGTTGTAATTTTAGAAATTATTCCAAAAATGGTAAGAATAAGGCAGTTAACGATGCCACAAAAAGTATTAATTTTTGAATGAAAATCAAAAAATATTTTAATACGTGAGATGGCAAAATAATTAAATGGTAACGGAATATTGGTAAAAGGGTTTTTAGAAAGATGTAAAATTTTGCGGCCGTTTAAACTGGAAATTTGGTTTTAGCTGCCGAAGGCAGCAGGGTCCCGAAGCAATTGGATAAAAATATTTTTTTAAAACATTTTCACCGTATTCTGAACTATTCCGAAAGTTTCAAATGTCTAGCTAGTCAGGAAGTTAGTTAAATAAAATTTCTGTTGAATCATATAAACGCTGCCGAAGGCAGTAGGTACCTGAAGCAGTTGACTAAAAGTATTAAAAAAATGTATTGTCACCGTGTTTTGAGCTAGCCTGAGAGTTTCAAATATCTAGCTAGTCGGGAAGTTAATGAAAAATCGATTTCAAGCTTTGTACTGATAACGCTGCCGAAGGCAGCAGGAACCCGTAACAGTTGGCTAAAGGTATTTTAAAAAATGCATTTTCACCGTGTTCTGAACTATTCTGAAAGTTTCAAATGTCTAGCTAGTCGGGAAGTTAGTTAAATAAATTTTCTGTCGAATAATATAAGCGCTGCCGAACTCAGTGGAACCTGAAATAGTTGACTAAAATTATTAGAAAAATGTATTGTCACCGTGTTATGAGCTGTCCTGAAAGTTTCAAATGTCCAGATAGTGGGAAAGTTAGTGAAAAATCGATTGCAACCTTTGTACTGATAACGCTGCCGAAGGCAGCAGGAACCCGAAACAGTTGGCTAAAGGTATTAAAAAAATGCATTTTCACCGTTTTCTGAACTATTCTGAAAATCTCAAATGTCTAGCTAGTCGGGAAGTTAGTTAAATAAATGTTCTGTCGAATTATACAAGCGCTGCCGAAGGCAGCGGGATTTGAAATAGTTCACTAAAATTATTAGAAAAATGTATTGTCACCGTGTTGTGAGCTGTCCTGAAAATTTCAAATATCTAGCTAGTCGGGAAGTTAGTTAAAAATCGATTGCAAGATTTGTCCCTGACAAACACACAAACACACAAACAAACAAACAATCAAGAATCGAAGTAATTAAAAACATGGTAAAATAGCAGATTCTGCCGACTTGACAGTTTTAAAACTTAAATGTAATTTATTATGAGATTCATGTAAACTAATAGATAAGTCTGTTGCCTGAACAGATTTACAACACAAATTTGTTCTATTTGCGAAAGGTTTAGCCGCAACATTTAGTGGTATCCGATTCTCCTTTAAATTGGATAACTGAGAGTTCGCATTAGAAATGCTTCGAGAAGCCAAATTTACTTGAGCGATATTTTCGCCTAGAGGAATAGTTCGCTCGCTTAGCGTAACTTGCACATGAGTACCAGCAATAAATACAAAGTTAGTAGAAAAAGTAATTCGAACATTATGTTGTTTCATAAAGTCTAGGCCGATTATACACGAGTATTGGAGATTTTCCATCACATAAAAAGGCCATAGCACTTCGAACTGGTTTAACTTTATTTTTAAAGAAAGCACGCCGCGATTTACACAAGATTCGCCTTGAACCGTAATGACATTATACTGAGTAGAAGTTAACGGTTTAAAGGAAAGTATATATTTCATAAAATAAAAAGCTTTGTATAAGTTTCATAAGATAAAAAGCTTTGTTCCGCGGCCGAATCACAGTAGGCAGGTATAACCACATCATGTAGAAGAACATTTAAATGCGGTAAGTTTACTGGACGATCAGAAATTGAATTTAAAAATATAGATTTCACTTGAGGGCTATGAGAGTTCGTTGGATCCTGTGCAACATTTTCAGATTGATTTAAATCATTGGGTCTTGCCTGTGAAAAGTTAGCTTGTTGCGGTCGGTTGAAAGTATCAATTTGAGGGGGGGGGGGGGGGGGAGGGGCGAAATTTTCTCGCTGTTCATTCTGAACATTGACGGTTTCCTGCCGGCGATTAGAATTATTCGCCGGTTGAGCAGCGTGACGTGCTTGATATTTATCTAACATTTGAAATATACTATCAATAGATGTGGCAGGTTGTAAATCTAGATAATCTTGAATCTGGATTGTGAACAGCGGGTTTATAATATCCAACACTTCAGAAAATGATAAATTTAATTCTAGTTGTTTAATTAAATCAAGTTTACGCAGGAAAAAGGTTGTTGGTTTATCAAATTCAGACATTTTCGTTGTATAAAGTTCCTGCATTAATCTTGCTCTATCGGCACTTGAGGAAAAGGTGCTTATAATTTTGACTTTCAAATCTTCATAAGTGGGGTTTTGACCCAAGGAATGAGAGGCAATAAGTTCGTACCACATTTTAGATTCTCCTTTGAAGGAGTATTTTAGCCAACTGAATCTATCAGTAATATCAATTTTACGTACTTCAAAATATTGTTCAAGTTTCTCAAAAAAGTTAAGCACATTATTTGAGCCTGTAAAATATACTCGAGCAGGGGGTGGGGGGGGGGGGTCTAACGCCATTGGGCGCCACTGTGAGGAATAAGTGTCAGCGATAAGTGTCTCAATTCCTCAATCTTTACTTAAACTAACTTAAGTAGTAGTAAATACGAGCACGAGACAAGAGGTAAATACAAAATAACAAAGTTTATTTAACGCTCAATATCAAGGCGGGTGTTGGGCTAAACTCGGAAATAACTCTCAGATAACTTCAGGGAATAACTTCAACAAAGCGTAAAATAAAAGTAATTTTATCTCACCAATACCGATATTGTCGACTACTGCTCTCTATCGACCTCTGAACTATTCTTGCACAAGAACCGTCGGCAGGATTCCCTTTGCGCGACAGATTCTTCACTCAATTCTTACTCTATTCCACAACGCTACAAATCTCTACCATCGCTTAACACTCGCATAAGAACAATTCTCATTATCACCACTCTTCTACTCTCCTCTTCACACCTCTTTTACACACCTTTCCATCTTATACTACTTTCTACCAACTTCCATTCTCTTCATTTCAATCAAACTTTTAAAATCACTTCCAATTCCTCAACCTCTCACAACTTAATTCGTTCGTTGCAGCACCATGTCGACACAGAACTAATCCGACCTAAACTTTCGCCGAGTCACTGGCGTCGAAGCGATTTAACCGTCCCAACTTTATACTTTGCTGGATCCAGCTTAATTTCAAACAAACTGTGGTGACGTTCTATAGTCTCAACCTCACATTGTGTGTAACGAAAATTTTATGTTAGCTTTAGTTTAGACACGCAGATTAATAACGTCTCTTTTGAAGCACACAATTTACTGGAAAAAAAAAATATATATATATATATATATTTAATTGCACATTGATATAAATTGGTGTCTATCGCACAATAGGCGATGCTTCTATGCTGCAATTTCTCCCATTTACGGGAAAGCTATACGTCAGCTATACGTCAATAATTGCACAAAACTTAATATTTGAGACAGTCACTGTGAAAAATTATGCTGATTCAACTTGAGTGTATATCTGTCGAGCGGTTGTATTACTATGTTATAATTGTCTTTGTTTACAGAAAAACTATTTCCCACAACCTTCTATTGCGTATAAATGCCTGAAACTTTACATGTGAGATGTCTATTAGTGAAAAAGCGTTGACTTA
Source organism: Salticus scenicus (assembly GCA_963930645.1). Taxonomy (NCBI): domain Eukaryota; kingdom Metazoa; phylum Arthropoda; class Arachnida; order Araneae; family Salticidae; genus Salticus; species Salticus scenicus. The sequence goes on along the minus strand of OZ005654.1, from coordinate 113,355,009 downwards.
ATTTGAGTGTACATTGACCAACAGGTAGCGCTGCTATTGCTTACTTTCTGCTGTTTTCCATATGTTTATTGCTCAGCATCTATTAGTTAAAATTTATCAGACAACATATGTAAAATACTTATTGTGAAGAGCTGTATTGTTTAAATATTTCTGCATTTTAAATATGTAGGTAGTTATTTTGAAAAATGATATCGCGGAATTTTTTCCGATAGCCACAGAATTTTAGTTTCAGTAAAGTTATATTCTTATATGTGGATTTTATGCATGATAATTGCATAAAAGTCCTTTTTTAAAGTTAATTTTCCGTCATTTACGATATGAATTATTTTAACAGTTTCTGACAGCATTTTGTAATTAATCGCTGAACAGGTGGACCACCGCACTTTAGAAAGTAGAAAAAGAGGGGGGGGGGGAGCTAAAAACTCCATAGAAATAGCATGGGACGAAAAACCTAAAAAACTCACAATGTCAAGTGCGTTAAAAAAAAAAACAGGCTCACACCGGAAGTAATAAAAGGAAGGAAAACTTCCACCATGGAGCGGCACATCTCACGATTTAGTGCCATAGACATGTCTTTACCGTCGCCACTGAGTTCAATAGTGACTATGGCAAAGACACATCCACCCGCAGGGGAAAAATGCATCTTAGGCAGGCAGGCGAACCTGACTGCCACTATCTAGCGATTTCGCATCCCGGGCGACAGGCCCGGGGATCAAAGTGGAAGTTTTAGAAATTTATTTAGAAATCAAATTTTTACAAATTTTGGATCAAACACATATTAAAACCAAAACACTAAAAAGTAAAAAAAAAAAAAAAAAAAAAAAAAAAGGCAAGCCAGCTGCCTGTGAACGATGCTAAATCTTATATTTGATGGTGGAAAAGTTTTGAATTAGAATATTGTAGATATCTTTTAATTTATTGTAGTTGTTTGTGTTTAAAAGAACTGTTTGCATGTTTTTACGAATTGTGTGGTTTCTGTTGAATCTGAAATTAATTGGGATTAAATTGCATTTTTCAAAGAGATAATGAAAAGGGGATCCTATTTTACTGTTGTTACATTTGCATTTATCTCATGTTAATACATTAATTTTGTGTAGAAATGTAGGGAAGCTGCCATGGCCTGATATAAAATATGTAACTATTTTATTTGGACTGATAAAATTTTTGCTTACGTTATTAAGGACTGAAAACGTATCCCTACCCTTATCGCTGTGCCCCCATTCTCTTTGCCAATCTGTGATAATTTTATTATTAATGGATGATTTGACTAGTGAGGCTGGAAGAGGAAGAGAGAGAAGTAATAAAAGGACAAAATTAACTAGTAAAAGACATCGAACAGTGGGAACGTGCGGGCTGGGACGATAAACGTAACGACCAGGATTAATACGTCTCGCCTAGTATGTGCATGGATTTGCATAGAAGTTCTATTTTAAAGTTAATTTTACTTTATGTACAATTTATATATATAATTTTTTGGTTATAACTAGAACAGATTTTCATAAAATTTAACAAAACTTGCAGAAAAATTGACAAAACGTTAGAGAAACATTATTTTGAAACATAAAATTCACACGTGTAATATTCGTTAAGATATGAGCATTTTTAGCAAATATTATTTTATTGTGCATGTGCGAAAGATAACATATTTTTATTTATTTTATTTATTTATTTATTTATATTTATTTATTTATTTATTTTTGCGTATGCTGAAAGCTAGATATATTCAGCAACTTTTGTCAAAAGCTCATTTCAACAGGTTAAAAATTAAGCAAATTGTCGCTAAAAGAACGAGCTAGATTTTAGGTATTTTCCAGACTTGAAACTTCATAAGGAGGTTTACACATGCTGCGCATTTTATTTGAAGATCCAATTGTTTCAACCACATTGCAAAAAAAAATTTTTGTGAATTACTCCTTATAGGCTTGAAACTTTAACAGTCTTTATTTATTTACTAAGATTTGTGAGTTCATAAGGGGTTTTTCACAAAAATGAACTTTTGCAAACTGATTGAAATAACTGGATCTTCAAATTAATTACACAGCATGTGTAAAATCCTTAATAAAATTTCATCTCTGGAAAATACCTAAAATCTAGGTTATTCTTTTGTCGACAATTTTTTAATATTTACTCTATTTGAGTGAACTTTTGACAAAAGTTGCTCAATATATTTAGCTTTCATTCTATGCAATAAATTTTTCCTGTCTTTCGTGCATGCGCAGTAAAGTAATATTTACTATAAATGGTCATATCTCAACGAATATTACACATGTGATTCAATTTACAATTTAGTTTTCAGAATAATGTTTCTCTAATGTTTTGTCAATTTTATAGCACGTTTTGTAAAATTTTATCAAAATCCGTTCTAGTCATAAGCAAAAAACTTGTCAAAAAAATTAGTAATTTTTGACAAAAAAAAAAAAAAAAAAAAAAAAAAAAAAAGAATGTTCCTAAATAAGTGCGCAATTCCTTCACCAAAACATGCAAACATTGTGCATGGTATGTGCTACAATGTATTGAAGTTACAAGTCATTTGTAGCTTTTTGTTATACAGTGTAATCCAAAGTGTTTTCGGTCTTCTTTAGTTTTCGGTAGGTCCCCTAATTGCATTCTGGACTTAATCGAAAATGGAAAATGTGAGTTTTTAAATGTTCTTTGCATGTATGAAATTTCAAGCCATTTCGTCAAGTACTTTTTTAAATAATCGGAAAAAATGTCCAGAAAAAAAAAAAAAAAAAAAAAAAAAAAAAAATCCTATAATTTGATCATTCACTGTAATATTTGAAACAGTCATTGTAAAAAACTATGCTGAGTCAACTTTGGTGTATAATTGCCGATAGGTTGTATTACTATGTTTATAATTGTATTTGTTTACAAAAAAGCAGTTTCTCCCAGCCTTCTATTGCCTATAAATGTGTCAAACTTTATATGTGAGATGTCTATTATGGAAAAGTGTTGACTTAATTTGGGTGTATATCGACCGACAGGTAGCGCTGCTACAACTTACATTCTGCTATTTTCCATATGGTTATTTCACAGTATCTGTTAGTTAAAATTTTATCACATAGCACATGCAAAATTCTTATTGTGAAAAGCTGTATTGGTTAAATTTTTCTGCGTTATAAATAAATAGGTAGTTATTATGTAAAATAATACTGTGGAATTTTTTCTGATAGCCACAACATTTTAGTTTCAGTAAAGATCTATTCTTATATGTAGATTTTATGCATGGATTTGCATGGAAGTTCTATTTTAAAGTTAATTTTACTTTATATACAATATGATTTTTTTAAACAGTTTTTGATAACATTTTGGAATCAATAGCTGAACAGATTGTGCTGTCATCCCTTTTTTTCATAACATTTAACTTGGCAATATAGGACAAAAGTTTGTATAAATGTACATAATAGAAATATTTTTAACGACTGATAGTAAAGTTAGTATAAATTATTGATAATAGAAGAAGTAAACTAAGAAAAATATTGTGGGCATGTTGGAGCATTCCTCCTCCCTGTGGGGGTATCAATATGCATATATTTAAAAAAAAAAAATGGTCAATACCTTTAAAACGAATGATTGAATCACATATCTGTGATGATTTTAAACTAAGTTATCGATATTTTCATTTTTAAAAAACAAACAAACAAAAAATTGCCTTTTTTTTTCTTTTTTTTTTCTTTCTATTTTTCTCCAAACTGAAAATCACCTACATTCACCATAGTAAATAGCTTTAATAAATTTAAATTTAATAATTAATTTGTACTTCATTAATTTGTATAGGAAAATATAGAGAATAATGTTTTGTGGTGGCAAGAACATATTAAATTTTAATAAGGTTTATCTTTCCTGACATATCATTTAATTAAAAATTAAATACAAGATTTTATAAATTTTATCTGACCTATGCACATAATGCATGCAATACCTTCAGGCTTCTCATTGTATTTAGATTGAAATTTTCTCAAATTTAAACAATGTTTATAAATTGAAACATTTCAGCTAGGTTGCTGCTCTGATATTTTGATTCTAAAGTCAAATTTGCTTAAACAACTTCTTTTCGTATTTGAATTTCAGATTTCGACGGCTACATGAAAGGGGAAACACCCCTAGGCCTGCAACTGAATTTATCTGTATCTTCAACAAATTCTCGATAGTAAGCATATAGTATTTTACAAATACCGAATACATTTGAATTAATGTTTAACGAAAGAAACTGGAAATGAAGATTCAGTACCTTTTAATAGTTTTGGAAATATTAAACACATTTCGTTTGCATATTATATATATATATATTGTCTCGTTTAACACCATTTTTTGGTGATTTTATTAAACATAATAAATTGAACATTTGTTTTCTCCCACATTCAATAAAAGAAAGTAAGGATTTTACTTGTTTTAAGAGGGTTTGACTCCGTTTTAGACAGTTTTGAAGTTACAGGGATGGAACACGGGTGCAGAATTCATACCAGAATCCGTTTAAGAAATTTCTCTACTTATAATATCATTGATTTAAGAAGTAGACAATTTTCTTACATTCATAGTGGTATGAATTTTGCGCCCGTGTTCCATCCCTGAAGTTATGTCGGTCTGTTTGTCTATGTAACGAAAATTTCGTGTTAATTTTAGTTATAAAACGCAAATTAATAATGTACCATTTGGGAGCAGAAATTTTCAATAGATTTATGTATAGATATATTATGTCCTTCAGTATGAAATGTAGCATCGAATTTATAGACCATATGTAGACCTGCTAACTATGCTAGTTTATCCGTAATGGTATTAGGCCCCGCCTTTTTCTCACACCAGAATAGTTGTAGAGTAACATTAAGAAATATGTTCTCATGATTAAATAAGAAGACTATTGCACTACAACTATTTTGGTGTGAAAAAAAAAAAGGCGGGGCTTAATACCATTACGGATGAACTAGCATAGTTAGCAGGTCTAACCATATGGAATAATTTTTCTTTTGTTCGCAAGAAAAAAGTATTCCAAACGCGATATACGAAACAGATATTTTAACACGATTAGCTGTAGAATAGCTAAATTACATAATTAACTTTTCTCTCTATCTTTCTTTTTCTTTTCTTTTCTTTCTTTCTTTTTTTTTTTATAATCTTCCGATTTATTGCAACTAACCTTTGCCAAACGTTTAAAAGAAGATCTTCTGCATTCGACTGAATTCCATTGAAATCTAACCTTTGAGTTGTGCGTTTGTCAATGAGGGACAGTACAACTAGCTCTTCATCACGGTACCTGACAGTACCTGCTCTGCGGTGTATACAATGTAGTTTTCCTGTTCTGCTACTAACATTCACACCGGGATCAAAACTTGATTCACTGCAACTGAAGGCTAGAGTGATAACTAGTCGGCTATCAGATGGGCACAAGAAAATCAGGAATTTCCCTTAAAAAGATAGTATAATTCAAACCTCACTTGTGTTTACATTTTTGTTATAATGCAAATTAATATTTATTTAATTTTAGCTATTAGGTTTTTCTGTTATTTCCAATTTATTTTATTTATTTATTTATATTTTAGATGTTAACCTCCAAATCTATAACCTGTTTCATTTTAAAACTTTTTTTAGATTTCTCAAAAGAGTAAAAAGATTTATTTAACATAAATGGGGATATATATATATCGTACGAAAAATTTATGGTTCAGTAAAAATTATTTCCTTTATTGAAATAATAATACATGAACACAAGAAAATGGATCGTAGTGTTGACATAACATATGGAATCACAAATGGAAAAAGAAAAACTGTGATCTGTGGTAAGTGATACGTTTAATCCTTCTAGAAAATTATATCTTGTACTTAAATAAATTGAACTTTTTCAAACAATATATTTCATCACTGATCTCAGATAAAAGTTATTAATCAAAATATTTTCAAAATATCAAAAAATATATCTATTACTAAAAAAAAAAAAAAAATTATAAATTATTGAAAAGGAAATCGTCTTTTTTATATATAGCAGCACTTTCGTTTCGTTTGTTTTATGCATTCATAACAGTATTCTAAACGTTATAGAAATAGTTATCCGTAATTTTATTATTTCCTTTGGCGTTCAAAATGTTGTTTACTTTTTCCTGCGCTTAAAACAACAAATTATGTAGAGGAGAGTGGGGCCCTGTGGACCCCATCTATTTAAATCTCTTAATATTTAACTCTTTTAGTTTATATTGAGACTCATAGATAACAACATGGTACTACTTGTATACATCCAAAAAAAAAAAAAAACCATGGTAAATGCTAAGGCAGGCATTTTATACAACTTTTATGTTTTGAGCTACTCAAAGTAATTTTTCAAGTTTGAAGTTTTTTTTAAATTTTATCAGGACTGAACAAGTACAAGGATTACAAGTATTGGATAGTTGTTTAGAAAAGGTAAGATACTGTTGTTTTTAAATTCATAAAAATTATTTACATATTTATAGTCTATATATAATTTTAATATTAATATTTGTTTTGTCGAGACACGGGGCACAGTGGACCGCCTTCCAATGTGCCTTAAATTCCACCTTATTTATTTTAGTTAAATTTACATATACAAATATAATGAGACTCAAAATAATTAATAAAAATAATAATCTTAATGTTATAATAAAATAAATTTCTGAAAAAGGAAAATAGTTGAATAGTAGTATAATAATTACGAATATCCAAATTTAATGACTATTTGAATTGTTTAACAATAAAAAAATAAATAAAATGGTTATGTGATACAATAAATAGTAGGTTATATACATTTATTGTTGTATTTTTTAGAAATAACATGTAAAAGATAAAAGTAAAATATTTTTAGTTAAACTTATCGCACAAATATAATGTAAAGTATTAATATCTCAAAATAATTAATAAAAATGTTTGAATAGTAATATAATGATAATGTTTAATTATATATTTCATAATATTTATAAATATATAACATTAATAAACAAATCAAAAATATATCTTATTGTTTTTAGTGATAGCTCGTAAAAGACAAAGGAAATCTGATATAGGAGTCTTCCTCTAATTTGATTTCTTATTTATTTTGATTTCCTTTAAATTTTGGTAATTTTATTTCATGAAAATGTTTAAATTATGTTATTTAGACTAGAATTGCATAAGAAACTAGTTTTATAAAAAAAAAAAAAAAAAAAAAAAAAAAAACATGCGTAATTTATATTAATTGAACATGAACAACAGAGGTTGGTCCGCTGTACCCCGGGTTGTGGACGGTCCACTTTGTGAGTGCACACAATTTTTTTTTTTTTTATGCATAATGTATTAAATGTAGTGTCATGTAAAAATTAGGATATGTCAAGAAAGGTTTAAAGAATGTTTGCTAATTTTTTCAAGTACCTTGCTTTTTTATTTTTGGTGAAAAAAAATTAAAAGTGTAAAAGTGGTCCACTGTGCCCCGGTCTCCCGTATTATTTTTCATTTTATTTTTATGGACGAGAATGATATTTGTCATATATTTTGGAGAGTTGAGTTTATCAGTATGTGTTATAGGGAGTTTCAAAGTAGCTTTTAAGTTCCTACAAATAATCTGTCATAACGAATGTATTTTTTTTTTTTTTTTTTTTTTTTTTTGTTCTGTTGAAATTTATAAATAAGAAAATAGAAAAAAAAAAAAAAAAAAAAAAAAAAAAAAACTATGTCTTTAAACGTATATGCTTATTTCATAGTTTTACCATAAGGCAATAATTTAAAAATTTTGAATTAAATAAAAAGGCAATGGTTTGAATTTTTATTACTATTCTTATTTTTAGTTTACTATACGGCTATAAATAATAATAATAATAATAACGATGATGATGATGATGATGATAAATAAATAAATAGATAAAAAAAAGTATAAAAAATAAAATAAAATAAAATAAAAACATGAATTATAAAGTTAAGTTTATTTGTATACATTTATTTGTAAGAGTATATATTTATTTGTATATTTTTTGTAAATTATTAATACAGAAGTATGCCATATCTTTTCAATTTAATAATTTGACTTTTTTTTTAGTTCACATATCTTCTGAAACATATTAGGATTACAACGTCTTTTAAAGTAGTATTAAATTTTTCGGAGAGGGCTGGATTGTGTTCTGGGATTTAAGGCCGACTGACTGCTCTAGGGTCCTAGGCTTGAGGGGGGATGCCCTCCGTGAGGGGTCTTTCTAAGAGTCTTTTAAACAGGAAATTAAAGCTTAAATTGAGTTTTTTTTTTTTGGGGGGGGGGAATTATCATTATTTTTTATTATTATTTAATATTAAAATCATTTTTTATAGTTGTTATTGTTGTGTTATTCACGATCATTTTTCCTAATTCATCACTAATTAATATTAAAATGTATATATATATATATATATATATATATATATATGGATAGGTAGATAGATAGGTAGGTAGATATATGTGTGTGCGTGCATGTAATATAAGAATTGGAAGCTATGTGAAACAAAGGCTAAATCCAAACAACTAAAATAGAAACAACATGACAAATGAAGTTTAATCCAAAGTAATATAGAAACTAAAGAGAATCTTTTTTGATAATAATTCATCATTAAGATAATCAAACTCCACGAAAGAAATATCGAATTAATCATAAATAATTACATATGGAAGTGAAGCTTTATGCATAGCAAAAAATATTGAAAAAATTGATACTTTTTGTTTCTGAGACATTGATCGATGAGATCATATATAATAAATATGATATATGTATATATACATATAATCAATAATAACTTTGTATCTTTAATCTTGCAATATGCAATTATTATGGAATGACATTCCAAATTTACTTAATTTTTAGGGAGCAAATTTGATTTTTTAGAAATAGAATGAGTTGAAATTATCTACACAGCCTGTTATTTTGAAAAATATCACTGGATATATTATTTAATATATATGTAAATTTTTAATTAATATTATTTACAAAAAACCATGAATGAACGAACAAGAACGGGTTAGTTAAATTTGAATCATCCAATTTTTTTCTCCCTTTATAATAATGACATAATATACAACAAATTATATTAAATTTCATGTAAAGTAAATTTATATGACAGCTATATTTAATTAACAAAATTTATCATGAAAATCATATAAATAAATTCATGTTAGTAATTGCAATAAAAGAGAACAAGTTACGTAACCACAGTACAACTTTGTATCTGATACTAATTAAAAGTAAGCGTTACCACCCTTTGTCTCTACTCAATAAAGTAAGGAAAATTCAACTATTGTCCTTAGTACAATTATTTTAATGATCAAAACTTCAGCGAAATTCTATTTGAAAGTCTTTAGAGCTAATCTATTTTCACCGTTTCATAATTAGATGCTTGCTTCACTAATAAATGATTCTATTAATATCCACTTTAATGTTCGGAATATAAACTCCACAAAGTTTTAATTCATCTAAGACATTGAATTTTTTTCCCTCAACTCATTCATTTGATAAAATTCAGACGCTAATAGTTAATCACAAATGGCAATTTTAGTTGTCCGTGGTTCTTACATACAATTTATGATTTCAAAAATTATCTAATTAAATCAATTATATAGGAATATATTTTAATTGAAAAAAAAAAAAATTCGGAGTTTTACAGTCGGCTGCAAAATTATTCGAGCACTAGCAATAATCCTTGCCAAAAAAAAGTACACTTAATAGAGCTTTGTTAAATAAATCCTTGTCGAGTCATGTTCTTAATCAGTCTAAGAACATGATTCGACAAGGATTTACTTAGCAAAACAGTCTTAAGTGTACTTTTTAAATATAGGAATTATTGGCTAGTGCTCGAATAATTTTGCAGCCGACTGTATTTAAGCACAATACGGGTGGCGACAGGAAACATTTTTTTTTCTGATTTTTTCACCAGTACTTTTATTTCGGAAACTTTAATAGTAAATTGCACGATTAATTATGTGACAAATTATAATAAAACATAATGATGAAAGAAATAAAGGAAAAAAGGCTGGTGTGCCAACACTCTGACAATCGCGTTCATGAAACAATACAATAATGTGGGGGGGAAATTGTGGGGGAGGGGAATAATATAATAATATAACACAGAATCTGTCTATCTCTTATATATATATATATATATATATATATAAATGTGAATTATCTCTGAAGATGAGATTGGGTGGGTTTTACGCCGCACTAGTGCTACATTAAGGGCAATTGGCGACGAAGTGGGACCCATCCGTAGGGGTGAACCATAGACATGCCATTAATAAGAAAGTACCACAGAACTGGCGTTGTAAATTATTACTTACAAAACTTTGAAAAAACACCATAAAATACAATAAACTGGCTATATATTTATTGCATTTTATGGTGTTTATTCAAAGTTTTGTAAGTAATCATAGACATGCCATCACAATTCTTATCCTCTACGAGGGGGTATAGCTCCCTTACTTCGCTGACATCCAGATAAATTCTCTCTGAACATGTTACATTTAAAAAGACATGATATTAGTGATTTATACCGCAACGAAATAACTCATGAAACAAAAACTTCGAAAAATATATACAATTATTGTTTAAAAATAAAAGAAAATCGTTAAACTTTAATAGTTATCAAAATTTTATTTAAATGCATTCCAAAAATAAATAAATAAATAAATAAAATGAAATGAAATGAAAATTCTGCTTACATTCTTTGCAAGCTGAATTTAATTTAGTACGACAGAACTTATTTTTAATTTATTGTACCATACAAAGACATGCAGTAGCTGTATTTCATACCCTAGCATCGGTTACTATATTCATTGCTTAAAATTACTTTGGAATAGATTTAGCATAGGAGCCCCTTGGAGGTTTTTTATATTTTTGTTGTCATTTTGGCGATGAACTAAATTGCCTATCCCATATGTGTAAGTAAACATCTTGGTGAGAAAATCCAAGATGCTTTCGTCCAAATTTAAATTTCGCCAAGAGGTATAATGAAGCTGTTACATTTCTTTAGCATGATTTTTCTCAATTTTATTTTAATAATTAGAAAAAAAAATGCATTTTCCTTTTTTTTTTTTTTTTTTTTTTTTTTTTTTACATAAAGAGACATATTTGCTTGTTTATTTATTCATTTTTGGCATCATCTTGTGTGTATTTTTTTTTTTTTTTTTTCTATTAAATAATTTTAAAGTTAAAAATGGAGATTTTACTTACAAGGAAACATTCAAATGGTGTCGTCTTCAAAAAAAATATTGAATATATATATATATATACAAGATATATGTGTGTGTGTGTGTGTGATTCTACTCTTCATAAAACACCAGAAAGTGAAAAAATTATCGTCTGAAATGAATTACAGAGACCACAAAAAATTATCAAAATTAAGCATTTTTGGCGATTTAGCGCTGTTAGGCGATAAGTTCGTTAGCACCGAGATTGCCGTGTACGGACAGAACCGTGTTTTACTTCTCCGCCAAACATTCAAAATCAATCGCCTAACAGTGTGAAATCACCAATATGCTTAATTTTGGTAATTTTTTGCGGTCGCTGTAATTGATTTCAGCCGATAATTTTTCGCTTTCTGGTGTTTTATGAAGGGTAGAATCACATATATTTTTTTCAATATTTTTTGAAGACGATACCTTTTGAATGTTTCCTTGTAAGTATTTCTTGAATAATAATCCGGTCAGATACAATGACAAACTTTCAGCTTCGTACATTTTAAATAATGACAAAAATGTTCGAATTTTAATAGACACTTAGCGCGTTGTTCGTTATCGACGTCCTCTCTTCCATCTTTTAAGGCTTCGTGCTACCTAAACGTTTCAGCCCTGGTCAAAATATTTTCCACGTAAGTTTCTTGTAACAAAAAAGTCTCTCACTAGCGGATTTATTTAGTTTCACACAAACCTTTATAGCGGATCGCTGCTCGAACCTCTACACATATCTGCTTCACGAGCGATCGGTGCGCTGCAAAAGCTCAAAAACAACTGAATTTAATCAGACTTTGTAGGTGATAGCCCCCAGCACCCGTATCACCCGTAACCTCCGCCTTCTACATAGCACGAATGATTCACCCTCATTATTTTCTGGACAGACCCTGTAATATAATTCTGTACTAATAAGTATAAAGGATTTAAGTCCATATTCTTGATTTTTCAGGAGACGAAAAATAAAGTTAAACTAACTAAAAACTAATGAGCAGAATCGGTTAGGAAAAAGGGATTATGTTGGTTTATACGCTTTACACCATTCACTGATTATCAATCTTCATTTAATAAAGGGAAAAATTGAATTAAATATTTTATACCAAAAATTAATGCTAAATTTCTGACTTAAATCTTTTTTTACCAATGGATTTCTTCAAAGACTAAATGACATGGATTTAAATCCTCTGTACTAATCGATAGAGAATTTTTTTCTGAATCTGACTATGTACTTAACTCAAAATCGACATTTTTGGACTTAAATCCTTTATACTTATCAGTACAGAATTATAATTGGGATATTTAAAGAAATTTTTCTGCAACATGAGTGAAAAGTAAACTCAACCATACTCTGCGCGTCATGTGCCCTTATACCTCACAAAGCTTTTTGTTAGTAACGCACACCTTTTATTATTTAAGTAAATTATCATTACTTTTAACAAAAAAAAAAAAAAAAAAAAAAAAAAAATTACATTTATTATTTATTTATTTATTTTTATGTTTTTCAATTACAATCCTATTCAATCTATATTTCTATGTCTTCTAAAATTCTACACGCAAATTACAGCCTTTTAAAAAGTTCAGGAAAAATAAACTTTCGTATCAGACAAAAGCAGAGTGAGACTCAGAAACCTTTGGACAGGCCCTGCCTGCCTGTACTCGGGTAATTTCCACAAATTACTTCAAGTCAGAATCGGGCACTTTTCTAAATGGGGTAGTTATTTCTTAACAACTGTGACAAGAAAAAAAAAAAAAAAGAGAGAATTCAGGACAGTTTCACGAAATGCAGTTTAATTCAATCTTTAAGAAGAAAAAATGTTTCAGAAAAAAAAAAAAAAAATCGCTAATGTAAATATGAATTATCGATGGCATAAAAAAAAGGAACTTTTAGTAAAGTCGTTGCAAAAAAAAATTATAGTTTTCATATTAGAGATTTTAGTTTATTTTGTTCTTATAATTATATATCTTTATTCTGACTTTTATCTTATTTAATCTTAAAATATTAAATTATTATTTGGTAATGACTTTACATGTATAATTAATTTTTCAGGTGTAAATTTCATATTTAATGATTTGAACATACTTGCCAACCATCTCATTATGAACCGTACAATTTTTAGTACCCGCCTTTTTTTTCATACCAATAATTTTTTAGAGTAATTTTAGTCTTATTTAATCGTAACAACATTTGGAGAGAATAACTCTACAAATATAGAGGTGTGAGAAAAGGGACGTTTTTTCAGGGGGCGTTAACAATTGTACGATTATTAATGAGATGGTTGGCAAGTATGGTAGAATAAACTGAAATAATCTATTCAGTATTTTATTTTTAAAAATTTAGAGAAAAAAAAAAAAAAAAAAAAAAAAACATGAATTGAATATAACAGAATGAAGGAACAAAAATAGATTAGTTAACTCAGAGTTGCTAATATTTTAATTTATTCTGCAGCATTTTCAGTCCCGCCTTTATTCCATACCACTTTAGTTTAAAAAGCAAATTTTTCTTATTGTATCGTAGTTTATATTGAAGTTAAAAACTCTAAAAATAAAGTGGTGTAAAATAGAGGCGGGGGCTAAAGATACTACGAAATAAATTAAAATATTGCCAACTATATTAATCATGACTCGTCCAATTTTTTTTTCTTTTAAATTTAATGGCGTAAGCTATAATGAAGTACTTAGAATTTTAGTAAAAGTTTGAATGACCGCTGCATTTTATTTACAAAAACTGATCTTAAAAGTAAATATAAATGAAGACATGCTAGTATTTGTAATAAAAAAGAAATTTAATACATTTAGATTTCAGTTTTGCATATGATACTAATTAAACCATCCTTTGTCTGTACTGTTTAAGGAAATGATATTCAAATATTATCCTTAATGTAACTGACGATTTGACTTTCTGTCGTCATTCGACGTCATGATGAAATTTAACCTATAGGAGTCTTAATTTAGCCCACAAATAAAGGACTATAGCCAATCATAGCGCAGCTTTTCCCCACAAACAAAAGGAAACTCCGTCTCGTTCTAGTCGTCCATTATCAGAATGATCCAAACTTCAATGAAATTCAGTGTTGCCACAGCTGTCGGAATTTTTAATCATTAAACACCAATAATTTTTAATTGTAAGGTTTGCCTAATCACTTCGAGGGCCAGCCATTTTGCACTCAAGGCTGGTAGACGTGATGTGCCGGGTTCGATCCCAGGTACGCTCGTCGGCTCAGTCGTTCGGAGTTTTCTTCGAAACTTGCGTAAATATGAGCGAGGTCCCATGCACAGGGCATGGGACCTCTCAAGGCTAGGACACTAGCGCAGTCAATCGGACTTAATCTTCACAACTCAACCTTAATCACTTCAAGGATTGATAGTCTATTACGTACATTAAATATCACATCTCAAATTTTTTTGGTGATTATTGAATAAAAAATTCGCCAGATCTGGTAACACTGGTGAAGTTCTATTTTAAAATCATTAGAGCCTATCTGTTTTCACAGTTTATTAATTAAATGCTTGTTTCACTAATAAAAGCCTCTATTAATATTAATTTTAATGTTCGGAATAAACTCGATAAAGTTTTAATTCATTCCTAAACTTTCAAAACTTTTCCTCAATTCGTTTGTCGAATGAAATTCAGTCGCTAATATTTGATATCAGATTACAACTATAGTTGTCCATAGTTCTTCCACATACATTATGTTTATGAAAATAATCTAAATGAATCAATTACAAGGAAATATATTTTATTATAATTAAAAATAAATAAATAAATAAATAAATACAAATCTCATATTAGCACATTTTGTATTATAAATATACAAATAATTCTCTCTGAAAAGTATATTAGAAAGCTATAATAGTACTGCTTTATTCCAAAAAATAACTCGTAAAACATCAATCTTCATCTCAAAAAACCTGCATGATTTATTAAAATCAAAAGAAAATCAATAAACTTTTTAAATACTGAAATGTATTCTACGAATTAGAAAAAAAAAAAAAAAAGATGATGATGAAGAAGGAGGAATTGTAAATACGTTTACAAGCTGGGAATTTTTTGCTGTGACCAATAAATTTTTTCTTAACATTAGTTGTTGATGTAACTTTCGAGAAAAAAAAAAGAAAAGAAAAAAAGTATTTTAGGTGCAGGTAAAATCTATTTCAGATACTGTTTCGATTCATAAAAACTTTATTGAAAATAATAGGAATCGTAGATTTATTACAGTCCCCGTCCTTATATTCAGAAAATATTTCTTTATGCATCAAGAATGTATTATAAATTTTAAAAAGTGGTTAGAGAAATTTCGAATGTAAATTTTAACGTACAAATTTGTTTAAGGGGGTATACATTACAGATCGTCAAAATCATCCAACTCCTTATGGGTAAAATTATTTATAAATTACCATACTTGCCAACCATCTCATTAATAACCGTACAATTGTTAACGCCCTTTTTCTCACACCATTATATTTTTATAAGGTAATTCTCTCCAAATGTTGTTACGATTAAATGAGACTAAAATTACTCTAAAAAAATATTGGTGTGAAAAAAAAAGGCGGGTACTAAAAATTGTACAGTTCATAATGAGATGGTTGGCAAGTATGAATTACACATTACCTAATTGCTATTTTAAAATTCCGTTGTAATTTTATAAATAAATTTCGACATAGACTTCATGATATTTGGTGACTAGTGACTGGAAATCGTAAGAGGGAGTGAGTAGCCTTAATGCGTTTATATTTTATTTAATTAACATCAGGGTGGTAACAAACCGAATTTTTTCCTGACTCTTCCACCAGTATTTTCTTTTGGAATTTTTAATAGTAATTTCCTATAATCAATTAAGTGAAACGTTATCATATAAACATACCGATGGAAAAATCAGTTGGAAAATGCAAATTTGTAACCACCTTGAAATATTACAAGTTCGCGTCAGAAAGAATATTTATTGGAAAAGTCTTTTCTATGTGTTTGTGTGGTTATTTCGTTCAGCATGTTATTTGATTTTCCTTTCCTCTACAATGACTGCAGTAAGAACTCGAGAAAATGATGGATATTCAAGTAATTTATAAATTTTTTATACTCCAATTTGTTAAAAAACAATTAATTTAACGCATGTTCCTGAAACAGTTTTAGTATTAGTTAATTCATTTCGGTGTTTTATATTAAGGCCAATTGGTAACACTTTGTCCTAGGCCTGAGGATAATTCATCCCGTAAGTGTTTTTAAGGGGTCCTAGCTAACGAGATAAATAAAGTAGAGTGATAAATAGTAACCCTGACCAGGGCCTGATTAAGGGGGAAGCTCGCTCATACCGGAATATTTTTACAATTATTTTTTACTTCATGTCCTAAAAATTGCACGCTTTGACGAGGAAATATTTTTTATAAAAAATGAACGGTGTAAAACAATCCAATTTACTCACCGTTATTAGACACCAGAATTCTTTTAAAATAATTTTTAATGAGAATTTTCTGTTTATTATACGAGGAAAGTATTTGTTAAAAAATAACGGTGTAAGTATAAATAATGTGTGAAGAGCGAGCTTCCCCCTTAATCAGGCCCTGACCCTGACATGGTCCAACATGAGTCATGTGACATGAACCCTCCATGCGTTGGTTCCCTTGGTAACAGCTTATTTTCAATAAATTTCTATGGCAACAGTCTGGAGATTGTTCTTGGCAAAAGTAATAACCGCCAATGTGTTTGTTTACTTATGTAGTTTCATATTCTTTTGTTCTAAATCATTTTTATTTATATTTTATTTCTGTTTTATTTCGTGTAGTCGAAATTTAACCGACAAAAGGCTTAAAAATAGTTGAAAAACTATTATTTGTTGCTAAATTTAGCTCTTTAAAAGTTTAGCATTTCTTTTATAGAAACTTTTAAACTTTGTTGGGAAACGATGAACAAAATGTATTTTATTACTTATTAAAATGTGAAATATGTGTAAAAACAATTTATTTCGGTAATAGGACTGTCATGTTACCTAATAATAATGATAATTTGCCGAACTGAAATTTTAAATGCCAAAAAAGCGATAAAGGGCCAACTATAGCAACCTATTGGTTCATGTCACGTGATTCATCTTGAACCACAGAAAGCTAATCCTTCATCCATTGAATCAGCACTCTAATTTATTTATCTCGTTGATCCTAGCCCGCATTTACGCGAGTTTCGGAGGAAACCACGGAAGCCTGCGAATGATTAGGTGCACAAGTGCTACCTCGCATCGAAACCAGCATTTCCCGTCTACGAACTTCGTGAATTTTAATCAGTTCGGGAGGAATTTAATATGGATAGAAAACATACCAGTGTCGCGATCAAATTTATTGATCTGTTTGATGTATGCCATTTTGTTCAAAAAATAACCGTAATTTAACTATTTTAAACTTACTAGAAAAGGGGGGAAAAAAAAAAGATAAATTTGATACACAAGGATAACGTACTAATTAATTAAATGACTGGCAAATAAATAAATGAAAATTGCTTTCTATTATAACTTATCGAAAACGAAACATTTCGCAAAGAGATTATGTTTTTAAAATAAATGAATCACGTTTGAGAACAATAAAAGAAATGCATTATCATGCAATCGAAAATTTAAACACTCTTTTAAATTATTCTAATTTATAGAAATCAGGAAAATATAAAAGAGTTTTATGTTTATACCGATATAATGTGCATGTCCAACTGAGAAAACAGTACTTGAATTGTGCCACCGGAGAACATGATTCCTTTGTTGCGATGAATAAAGATATTACTCTTACCTGTGACAAAGAAAGGGTGAGGATTCTTTTACCGATGTCCAGCGGGTGAGTACTTTATTGCCTGTGTCCAGCGGGTGAGGACTTTATCCCTTTTTAAAACTTTAACGTTAGGCCGCCAATTTTGTGGTGGGAAGGCTTAGTAACAATTCTATGACTTTAGTGTAACAATCTTTATTTCAGACTTACATTGCGCACAAAACAACTTACAATTAAATATGGCACTACACTTTAGAATCAGTGTTGTGCACGAACGCGTTCATTTGAACGCGTTCATGAGCGTAGCTCAAAAATTTTGAGTTTTGAGTTGAACTTCGCTCGTTTTTTCAATTATGAACTTGAGTTGAGCGAAACTCGTTTTTTTCACGAACTTGAGCGTGAAAAAGCAATTCAAGCTCAAACTCATATTAAATATTTCTGTCTGAAATATAAAAAGGAAAGTAGAAGAAGAAATGGACAGAAAAGAGAATAATTGTGCAAAATGGATCCCGGAAAAAAGGGCGCGTGGAAAAAACGGCACTCATAAAAAGGGCACCCGGAAAAAAGGGCACAGGAAAAAAGGGCATTTTTGCAATTTGCAAATCGCAAAAATAATAAACATTAAACAATAAATTTAAAGAATTATTTCATAATACATTTTTAGAAATTTCAATCGATTAAATTGTTACCATTTTCACTTAGTATATACCTTTAGGAAGGGGGAGTCCAGGAGCAGATTGAAAGATAAAATTTTTCTTTATATTACCTTCTGAGTTAATTTAATGAAAAAGTGCATCTGCATATAAATTTATATGCAAATTCGTGCAGTAGTTCCTGAGATATAGCCTTTCCTGAAATTGTAGAAATCGCGGTATAGCAGCGCCACATGTTGAGTAATGATCACCATAAGTTGATAGGCACTAATCTGGATCAAAGCACGTCCGCATATAAATTTATATGCAATTTCGTGAAGCATTTCCTGAGATATAGCCTTCCCTGAAATTGTAGAAATCGCGGTATAGCAGCGCCACATGTTAAGAAATTGATACCAAGATTTCGTAGGCGCTAATTTTAGTCAAGGTACATCTGCATATAAATTTACATGTAATTCTGGGCAGCAGTTCCTGAGATACAGTCAGTGGCATAGCGGGGGGGAGGGGGGGCAAGGGGGGTTATCATGCCCCGGGCGCCTCTCGCAGAGGGGTGCCAAATGACCTGCAAGACAAACAAGTTTTCCCGGAAAATTTCATTTGTGATTTGATCGATTTCTGGGAAGTATACTTTAAATTAATATGTAATATAATTAAATATTTTCTTTCTTGTTTTGTCCGATAAAATGTGTTATAAGTAATGTTTGCACACAGCTTGAATCATTAAAATGAAGCACGAAAAGAAAAAAAAATAGTTTCAGAAAGATATATTTTTATAAAAGGATTTATTTTTTTAAGAAAAATAATCTAAATTGTTGGGGAAAATTACTGCTAGTAAAACTCGCCAATCAATTAAGGAAGATGTATGGGAAGACAAACCTTCCGACTGAGGGTCGACTACCCTGGAAAGTTTCAGACTACACTTGTTTAGGCTAAACATGTACATTCTGAGAATCCTCTAATTGGGAGATTACAAATGAGTATCCACAAGAGCTATTACTGACCGGATATTGTTAAACTGAATAGAAATAAAGACGATACATATTTCTTAGATTTTACCCAGTGCCGGATTTAGGCTCAGGCCCGTGAGGCACGGGCCTAAGGGCGCCGCGATTTTAAGGGCGCCAAAAATTTTAAAATGACATAAAAAGAAAATAGATGGTGACTAAAATAAAAGTTGTATGCAGGTCAATATATATATATATATATTCATTGTTTATAAAGAATGATTTCTAGGCCCCATTTGACATGTTATTTACCGTCCCTTATTGGTTTGAAGCAAATGGACATACAATAGTTCCGTAACGCATTCTTTATACGGATTATACCCTGACCGTATGCAACATGTGTTACTACACATAGGCACCATCAGAATAAAATACGACGTGTAGGGGAAAGGGGAAGCGCAAGCTATTCCTATGCTGGTATCTAAACAATATTATTTTGGTAAATGAAGAAATTGAAGTTTATACTTTAATACATTCATGAAACAAACATTATCTATCATAATATTTAATTAATTATAATTTTGTATTTTTGTGAAAACTGTGAAAGATAAAAGTAGTTTAGATCAAATTTCATAATTCGGGTGAAAGAAGCATGCTGTCAATTTCCCACGGTGATGGAGCGGCTGAACTGAGACAATGTATTTCTCAATACAGTGCAAATGAGTTGACAAGTGCCAATATCTTGTCAGCCGAATTCACCCTCAAGTCTGTCAAAAATTCCTTTTCTAGCATTTTTTTTTTTTTTTTTTTTTTTTTTTTTTTTTTTTGCAGCTGAAAAACCCCACCAGTGTTTTAGAGATTTTATTTCAAATTTGATAGACCGGGAGTACCGGGTTCGAATCCAGTTCGGGCTCGTCGCTCTAGCCGTTCGAAGCTTTCCGCGGATTTCTCTGAAACTCACCAGAATACGTGCTAGGATACTTCAGAAAGACCGCCTCCATCCAGGAGGAGGAAATCCCAGTGCCAAGCCAGTATCCTTAGAATAGGTTGTCAGCACCATACCACACACTCACTTTAAGAATGCATACGGCTGCCTTCTTTTTATTTTACCCATGTCATAATTACACATTAACTTATGTAACAGAATTTATCACATTCCCCTTTCTATACACTGTCAATCTCTCCCTCTATTTTTTTTTAAGTTTATAGAACAAAAAGTAGTATTTATAAAGTGCACTAAAATTGCAAAAAAAAATTATGAAGTTTAAAAGATATTTCCCATGTTTTGCACTAAAAGTTTGGCAATATGAAAATGTTTAAAGTTTTTTTTTTTTTTTTTTTTTTTTTTTTTTTTTTAAGGGGGGGGGGGCGTGAATGAACCACAGGTGAATAATATATATATATATATATTTAAGAACTGAATTTTAATGTATGTGAAAGATATTCTAAAGTTCAAAAATTCTTATTAACCGAAAGCAATTTATAATATTCGTCATCAGGATGAAATTCAAATAACTACAGATTCCTGAACCTGAGAATTATTCTTAAATTGTATATAATATCTAGGTTATGATTATTTATTTATTCATATTCAAAATTATAGTTATGTTTTTAACCAAAAATATTCTTTATTTTCTTCTTCTTCTTTCTTTTTTTTTTTTTTTTTTCGTAATAAATGGTACATAGCGACAGTTGTTCTTTAAGAATCAGTGTATAGCTCAAAAGTAATCCATGGGCGGGGGAGGGGGAGAGAAAGAAAGGGGAGGGGAGGTTGAGAGAGAGAAAGAGATGGAGTACAAATATCCTAGACTGTTTTTTATTCTTATTATAAAATATATCTATATTTCTCACTTTCTTTCCCACAAGAATTATTTATTAATATTGTTTATTATTGTCATTGTTCGATTAAAAAGACTATTTAAAAATAAATAATAATAATAATGATTGTATTCAGGTTGTATGTTTTAATAATTTTTATGTGTAGCCAGAATTTCTTTTTTCGAATTTTCTCAATGAAATTAAAAGAGTAAGTAACCCTATTTTAAACCATTTCCATACTTTACACTTCTACCCCCATGCTTTTTTTTTTTTTTTTTTTTCATCTTTAAAACAACCGAAAAAAGTTCATATTCCAAATTTACTTTTCCATTATATTTTTATTTTTCCTGAATTAGAGAATATTTTATGAAAGATAAACGATAACGGGTACAAGTTCCCCTGCAAATCTGTTATTCTACATTCAGGATAAAAATGTAATTGTAGAAAAAACATGCCTTTCACGACAGCTGTCGCTTTCTCCTTCCTCCTCACCCGATCTCATGTCGCCTAGATTTATAACAGCAATCGTACAATTTTCTCTTCTTGCATTTATAGGAATACCGACCACCCATTATTTTTAAAAAGAGAAAAAGAAAGTGTTTGCCGAAACTTTAACAAGAAAAGACAGGATGACCCATACCATAACAGGACTGATAAGATCTTTCGTCAAAGAAAGCCAAATATCAAAAACACGTTGCGGGGGGTAGCTACTAATGGCATAGAGATCAATGACAACTGTCCGTTTTACAACCTTTCGGCCAAAAAAAGAAAAAAAAAAACTACTGGAGAATGGAGATTTATACAAGATAGTTTTATTAGCATGCTCTCGCAGCAATATGCCCTTTTGGGTGGTTTAGATAAGCCTTTAGCATTAGCAAAATTCTATCGAATATATTTTGTGTTTAAAAACCGAACATTAAATTTTCGAAATATTTTTTAGTTATAATTTTAATATTTCATGTAAAATAATCATGATTTCTTTAAAAAAAAAAAAGTTAGTGGTGCTGAAAATCGTAAGAAAAGAGCACTTGAATTAGCAAAAAGAAATGATCTTGTACGAAAAATAATTCCCAAAATGCCAAATTTCATCATTACGAGTTCTTCGAATTCACCGAATACCCATGAAGATAAACAACAGTCATCCTGTTCATCCCCAATAAGAGTAAGTATTGAAAATTAATTAGATAATACATTATTATCTTGCTATAAATGGCATGACTGAATCACCGGATACTTTCGAATTTAGATGTTTTGTTAAATATCTAGAATAAATACCTGACGAATTACCCTGAAACTTCAGGGATGTAAAAAATATGACATTTTCATGTTTTTTCTACAAAGGTTTACAGGACCACAAAAAAATATTTAAATTCAATAAGGCTATAATTAAAAATCAGTACAATTGTATTTTCATTTGTCTTAGCATTTTAAGACTATCCAATGTTTGATAGTGATTTTGTACTTTGTTTAACATGCTGCTGGAAATTGTATAAATATTGCAACTGATTTGTGTGCGGGGGTTCACAAGAGATTGCCATTGCATTATGGTCTATGATGTAAGCGGAAAAAAAAAAAAAAAAAACACCGGGAAAATAGTTCTGTCGTCTTTATAAATGAAAAAAAAAAAAAAAAAAAAAAAAAAAATGGCTGTTTAATAACGTTTAGTCGATTTATCTTTCATTAATGAAAATTTAATAAATTTAAATGAATTTAAAATTTACGAAAGAAGAATCATATATAATCATAAATTGAATATGCAAATATTGACATATATATATGCGTGTGTGTAAGCTTAAAGGCAAGAAATAATATATAGTAATAAATCATATATATATATTATATAAAATACAGCGAAAATGGAGTTATTATTATTTTCGAATTTATGTGTATTAGCAAAAAAAAGTTGTGAAGCAATACTCACACAATTTTTTAATTAATTAATTAAAGTAATTTTTTAAATTACTGTTCTGTTACGTAATTCATAGTTTTCTAATAACTTATGAAATTTTTAAAATAGAAAATTCACAGTCAAGGATGTTCATGCCAGCATCAAAAGTCATATTTTAAAGTTTGTGTGACATCTTTAGAATAAAAATATTTCTTTTAATGCATGTTTAAGCGAAAATTTGTCGT
Organism: Salticus scenicus; assembly: GCA_963930645.1. Lineage (NCBI taxonomy): Eukaryota > Metazoa > Arthropoda > Arachnida > Araneae > Salticidae > Salticus > Salticus scenicus. The sequence continues at coordinate 113,331,565 of OZ005654.1, read as the reverse complement.
ATTCTCCCCTTTTAATAAAACAGTAAATTTCAATTACCTTACGTAGTTTTAAAATTAAAATGTTGCAAATTAATAGGGTTTTGTGGGCTTGCGACCAGTGTCATAAGTAATACTTTAAAACTGGTCCGATCTCTCTGCGTTCAATGTTCCTGATATATCGTGTACACAGACTAACACACTCACAGACACTCTACAGACGGACACTATATCAAGTTTCTTATTTTCGGAATCCTCACACCGCAAAACGTGTAAAAAAGTGAAAAAATCAATGTCAAAAATCTTCACGATTACGTAAGTTCCCCTTACCTATAGCATGACTGGAAAATAATAATAGATTGGGAAAATTAGACCTTGCAATTGTTTCATCTCACAAAAGTAAAATAAAGCAACAGCAATGTAATAATTAACTAATATTAAAAATTCTATATAATATTATTAAAATTGTTGTGCGTACATATTTTCATATTTATTTAATTTTGCTACTTTTCTTTCTTTCTTTATATATATATATATATATATAAAGAAAATAAAAACTATGGTACATATATTTTTTCTTTTATTTAAATGAAAAATTAAATGTTAATGTGTTTAATTGTTTTGTTTTAAACAAATTAAAATTATACATGTTTTAATTCGTTATTGAAATTTTTTGAGTTGTTGGGCAGTGACAGTAATTTTATATTAACAACTTGCTATACTTTCCCTGCCATAATTCTTTTATTTTCCCTTTATAAAGATACAACATTTTTGGGGAAATTTTCAAGGTTATTTTTTCTTTATTTATAAAGATATGATATATATTATACTAGGTATAATATACCTAGTATGATAACCTAGTATGATAAATAAAAATTTTCGTTCCTCATATCTGATCACTGTATGTCGCAATATAGTATATATAGCATATTGAACAAATGGCTAATTTCCCTACAAATATGAAAACAAGTTTATAATTTATGATTGACGCATGTTAAATATATATATATATATATTCATTTTTTTTAAACAGAATTTATTCAAATATTCCCTTATTTATTCACGTAATTATATTGTGTAATGTTGGAAAGTCATTATCTATGCATGATGCATGACTTTAACTTCTTGATATATTATTCTTTTATTTAACTTTAATACAGATTTATCTAACTTAGTCATGCGTGGGCCACGTAAACTTGACCCGCAAAATGTCCTTACAGCCTCAATCTGGCCCACAAACAGTTTTCAGACTCGGAACTCGCCCCGAATTCATACATTCTGATTTACATACAACTCAACTCGAGAATGTAATATAATATTATTAATTTATATTGTATAAGAAACTGAATTAAAATATACTATTACACAAAATACAGTTATATTATTGAACAGATCTTCCAGAGAATCAAAAAATACATAAACAAATCACTAGTTTATACCTCTAATTATGTAAATGAAATTTCAGTAAATAATATAAAAACATTTTAAGTGTATTAAAACTTAAAAAAAAAAAAAAAAACCACTGATTCAAATTATTTATACAGCATAGCATATATAAAATAATTAAAGAATGTACAATGCATGATAAATAATTTTCGCATATAAAATTAAACATTCAGTGGTTATATTTTGATAATCGTAATTAAATTCATGAAATTCTTTGTAACGGTAATAATAATAATTAAAAAATAATAATATATTTATAACTTATAGTTGATTACCCACTTAGGCTATTTCTTCCCCTACAAAAATGTGAAGAAGTCTTAATACAAATAATAAATATCACCTCTTTTTTCATTACTTAAAAGCTGTATGTTATTTAAAACAATTATATAAGTATCTAAAATAAAGAGTTGACTGCACGCCTTTGAATATAGATGTTTATATATTTTGCTTTAATATATATAGATATATATATAATCTTAAAAATTTAGGAACATTTAAAATGTTTCATAATTATTAATAAAGAATTTCATAGTCTCACAGTGGAGAATCATATTTTATTTTTGATTAATAGAGACTTAATAAATATGCATTTTGGTACAAATATGTTAGAAATATAAAATAAATTTAAAGCAACTTCAATTAACATGCTTATAAAATGGCGGCTATGACAGAGATTAAATATTATTATTTTAAAATGTAGTTTTCTTTGGCTAATCTAAATTGATGATTTTAATATTTTTATGAGTAAAATCAAAGAACCTAAAAAGTAAAGTTATTTTGTTATTATTAAACCTAAGCATAATAAAATTAAATTTTATACAATGTAGCACGTCTTATTTAGGTGCTTAACTACAAAACTAACTTGCATTTGGTTTTCTGGTTTTTTTATTTATTTTATTCATTTAAAATTTTTTGTATATTTTAAGCTTTGTGTGTCGAAATCGCATACACTGACAGATTTTCTTCTGGAAGCTGAGGAGGAAGAGTATGTCAGATATTAATTTTTTATTGGATGAGTAATTCAAATAGAAGGTTATTTACTTTTTTTTTTTTTTGTACCAAATTAATTATACTTTTTTTTCTTTTTCAGTCAAATAATTAAATTTAATTTTTATAAAATATACCTTTTTAAGACTGACTAAATTATTATTATTATTTACAAGAGTGAAGAGGGATCATGCCAGTATTCGAACCTGTGACCTTTGTGATAACGTCCCAATATTACACCAGCAAGCTAATATTGTTTGTTATCTAAGCAGCACAATACGCTTCTGCGACAGTTTGAAATTATCAGAAATCTATTCTATAAATGATCAAAGTTTTTTTTTTTTTTTTTTTTTTTTTATTATTGGGATTTTATAAATATGGACGGTTGTTTCTAAATAAAAATTAAAAATATATTGTATCCTATTACAAAAGGAGAAAAAAACATCGGTGGTCTAGGGAACTTAATATTTATTTATTTTTATTAGAACTATTTACTAGAAATTAAAACATAATTTTTCTTTAAATATCAGTTTTTTAAAACTTGTGTACTGCAGGTCAAGTTAGAGACGTAGAATCAAAAAAAGCATACGAAAAAATTAAAAAGCAAAAGGTTCTTAAGTATATATTTTCATTTAATGTAAAAGTTATGAGCATATACAATGATTATTTAAAGCCAAAACAGTAAAAGGGCCAATGAACAGCATATTTTTAATAGCCATATTTGATTTTTCAGATTGCATTTCTTGCTACTATTTGTCCTTGAGATGTGCTGATCCCAGACACACATACAGATCATCAGCATAAGACCTGTTTTTAGGATTTGGAGGGACCTCACCTCAAGTTGTGCAAATTTCACAAAAACTCAATTTCCAAGATTCCATTTAAAAACGATACCCTTCTCTACTATATTTCGGTAAGGGAAAGTAAAAACGAAAAATATTTCGTTCTTTTACAAATATTGACCGAAGAACTACTCAAAAATTTAGAAAATAAAAATAAAAAATCATAATCATAAAGGGGGGGGGGGGAGGGGCGCCGAAAAGGAATCGTACCTCGGCCAGTTATGCTCGCTACGCCACTGGATACAGTCCCCAAAAAATTACGCACACACACAGACAGACATTTTCTAAAAATCGCCCAATCGTGTTCTGGACCTTTAAAAACGTGTAAATTCATCGAAAACCGGAAGCCGAAAATTTTTACGAATCCAATACTTTTTTTTATTGAATATAGAATAAAGTAAAAATAGGGGAGGGGAAAGAAATGCAAAATTAGAATCTGTAAATGCATTATAGTTTTTTACTGAAAAGTGTTTAAGAAGTTTGCCAACTAAGTTTGAAATTTACCAAATGTGCCAGTTTGTTTTAACATTGTGTGTGTAGGATTTGGGGGAGGGAGAAAGGTTCCCTCTTACCTCTCGTTAGCAAGCGTTCACAAAAAACGATGAGTTCGCCTTTATCTGCATTTTCCAGAAATTCAAAGAAATCGCCTTAAATGAATAACCAATAAACATGAAATAAAGTCTTCTTTCAAAAAATGAGTGAACTTTTTGTATAAGTTTCATCTACAAAATACTACATATTAAAAATAGTATTAGTCTCTCTCCTACTCTCACTTTTTTAATAGTTTTTAAGATTTATTCAATTTCTTCAGAAATATTAGCGAGAAAAAATGCATACTTTTTGTAAACTTCTCAAATCTTCATGGAATTACTAGGTATCAAAATTTGAGCATATTTATAAGAAATGAATTTAAAAGCAGTTTATAGGACTATCTAACAGTTTCAAATGCACTATTTTCTCACTCATGAATTTAATCTCTGCTATTGTTAATAGCATGTACACGAAAATTTTGCTATAGCAAGAAAAATATTTTAGATGATTATTTTAATTTGTTCCAAAATAATATAAACAAAACTTCTTAGTTCAAACCCTTTTTAATTCTAGAATATATATTCAAGAAATATCAATTGATAATGATCTGAAAGTGTTATATCTTGAACCTCAATTAACAGCAATTTTACTATTAATGTTGAAGAATAATAATTTAAAAAAAAAATTAAATTTTAGAATTCTTTTTTCTTCAACACAAGTATTAAAATATATGGATGTAGAAATTTTATCTTTTATTTAATCAATTAAGGAAAAAAAAAATATTACAGCCTTTAATTATGTAAACAACATATACATCATAAAATTTAATCTTTGATTTATAAAGCTTAAACTTTATTAAATGTATATTACAGAACTAAAAATCTTAATAAAAGCTTAAAACAGTTAAAAAAAAAAAAATAAATAAATAAATAAAAACTCATCCTTTTAGATAGTACAGTATAGGAAACATTATCCGGAACCCACGGGACCAGAAGAATTCCGGATTTCGGAATTTTCTGGATTTTGGGTCCTTTTCTCATTATTGCTTTCCCTTAATTATAAAACATAACTCAGTAACTGACAGGTACTAATTTACTTCTAGGAGCAACTACTTCACATACAGACAGACATTTAAAAATATATATATATTCGAATTATATTCTAGAGCTCTTAAAACAGGCAAATAAATCAAAAACTGGAAGTCAAGATTTTTTGCAAATCTGATACTTTTTTCTATTAAATTTAGCAGGAAGAAAAAAATAACTATAATGCGTATATATATACAAACATGTACATTACTGCCACTTGCCATGAGGGGACATGGTTGCTTCTTTATCAATGCTGCTAAACATGAATACTGTCTCACTCATAAGAGCAGAATGCTTTAAAAAAAAAAAAAATTCTTTAAAAATTTCCATTTTTTTTTTAAAAGATCTTAATGAGAAGTTGTGTGAAATTTTGCCCTATTCTGCCAGGTTAAGAAATTCGTAAATTTCTAATAACTTACGAAATTTTTATATTGGAAAATTCATAGTCCGTGATATTCATGCCAGTATCCTGAATAATATTTCAAAAGTAGTCTGACATCGTTACGATGAAAATATCTCTCAAAATTGACGTTTATGTGAAATTTTGCACCATACTGCCATGTTAAGAAATTCGTAAATTTCCAATAACTTGCGAAATTTGCAAAGTAGCATATTTATAGTTACTGATGTTCATTCCGTCATCAAAACTGATCTTTTAAAACTGGTCTGACATTTTTACAGTAAAAAGTTTCCATTTAATGCACGTTTAAGTGAAATTTTGTCCTATTCTCCCATGTTAAGAAAATAGTAAATTTCTCATAACTTACGAAGTTTTTTAATTCGAATGTTGTAAATGAATAGGGTTCTTGCAAGTATCGAAAGTAATATTTTAAAACTGGTCTGACTTCTCTGCGATCATTTGTTCGTGAGATATCGTGTAAACAGACTAACAAACTAACGGACTAACACACTAACAGACACCATACAAATTTTGTCATTTTCGGATTCCTCACACCTGAAAACGTATAAAAAAGTAAAAAAAAACCGAGGTCGAAAATTTTACGATTACCTAAGTTCCCCATACTTATAGTATGATGGGGAACTAACCGAGATCGAAAATTTTGACGATTACCTAAGTTCCCCATACCTATAGTATGATGGGGAACTAAAACGAGCGAAATTCAGCTCAAAACTGAAAATAATTAAACTCATCAACGCGGTCCTGCGCAACACTGATTTAAAACGACGGAACCTCTAAATGATAGAATTTGTCTCTTAGTAATAAGTTCTCATGCGTATAAACAAACGTATTGAAAATTTGAGAATAAAAAACCATGCAAAAACAGTGTAAATAAATTTTTACTACAATTAAATTAATAAGTTATAATTAAGAGTTATAAGTTAATAAGTTTAATTAAGCGTAAAATTAAAAATAATTTTCATGGTAATTGGTTATTTTAGAAAAAGGGAAATTACCTATGAAAGTGTTCACAGAGGATAAGATCTATTTAGAAAAAAAAAAAAAAAAAAAAATTTACCTAAAAATGAACTTTTAGTGAGTTTCGCTCGTTTTTAAAAATGAACTTGAACTGAGCGCGTTCATTTCTTTCAGACATGAGTTTGAGCGCGAACTAGCTCGTTTTTTACACAATGAACTTGAGTTTGAACTAGTTCGTTTTTTTCGTGAACTTGCACAACACTGTTTAGAATGTAGAAAACGAGGAAAAAAAGCAAAAACTCTATAGAAAAAGCATGAAATGAAAACCAAAGAACTCACAATGTCAAGTGTGTTAAAAAACAGAAAAAAAAGAAAAGAGACTAACAGAGGAAGAAATAAAAGGAGAAAATTGACTAGAAAAACACAGGATTCAGTTCAGTTGTGGCATTAAACCTATCGTCCAGGGTTATAAGTCTTGCCTTACGTTATATACGGGCTTAAAGCTAAAAGGGTAATTAAAGTTCTTTAAACTTCCCTACAAAAGTTCTGTTTTGGTCGATACGCCCATTCGGCAAAGTACGACCGCTGTTGTCGGCAGATCAAACCATTTGGAGCATTTTGGTTCATAGTAATTAAACAGCGTCACTAGGAGGCACTTCCTTTACTCCATTGGTGCTGCTACACATGTAACATATTCATATTTAATCTAATAAAAAAAGTACTGATTTTTTGTTGTTTTCTTTTACTATTTCTTGTAAAATAAATAAAGATTCACAAAAGTAAATAAATTAATAAATAAATACTATGTATATAAGGATGATTGAACATTATTTCATACATTTAGGAACTAATGTTTTATAAGGAAAATGAAATAAGATTAAAATTTATTATTACTTCTACTAAAAGTAATTAAAATTGTTTATTTTATGCCAACTTTTAAAAATATTATATAATAAATTATAACTTCGAAATTTTCAATAATTTAAAATTATATTAAAAATATAATATTGAAAAAGTGTTAACTCTGCTATCTTAAAAAATTTTTTTACTTTTAGATAACTTAGCTAATTTGCCTGGAAAAGGAATTCCAATAATCAATAATCCAATGAAAATAATATTTATTATTAACTAATATTAATTTAATACCGTGTAAGAGAACTGCAAAAGCTATAATACAGTACAATAGTTGAATGCAGTTAATATTATTATTAATATTTACTATAATTTAATAGATAACACGTCACATATGTTTTTTAAATTAAATAATTAATTAATATATATATTTTTTATTTCTTGTGTGGTAAAATTCAGTTCTTTTGTAGAAGATAAATATAAGACGAGTGAAAAGTTTTAAAAACTAATTTTTTATCAAAAAGTCTTGTAATAATTATAATAATAATAAATAAACTTCTGAAAAGCAAAGCAAAACTAAATACAAGGAGGAAAATATTTCTCCCTTCTGAAATATTTTCCTACCTCTGGCGCATGTATAAAGTCAAAGCTAGTGCTATTAACCCTTTGCGGTGCAAGACAATTTGAAACATTTAAATTATACTGCCACCGGAATTCATGAACTAAATTAAACTAGAAGAAATTTTAAATTTTAAGGTTTAAAAAACTGGCCTTTTCTGATACGTTATAAACGTGGATTTTTGCTAAAAAATTTCCGGGATGAATTTTTGCAGCTGGATCTTAAATTTTTCGTCCTCGCAGCGAGGACGGCGCGCGTTAAGGGGTTAAGCATATTCACCACAGTGGAGAAAAGAGTAGTGTTAGAGCTTCTTCAATACAGGCTGGCTACACCAGGCATTTTGTTTCCCACTCAGCGATTGTCGCTCATGCTGTCTGGAATTCAAGTGTTATCAAATTACATAAAATGGGGGGGGGGGAGGGGAGGGTTATGCAGCTGCAAATTGCTCAAATGCTTCTAAAAATGGTTTAAGAATGTTTAGATTTCCAACATATGAAGAAAGACGAAAGAAATGGGCTATTAATTGTCGAAGAGATAATGAAACGCCTATTTCTTTAATCACAAGTATGCAGTGTACGTATGATATGTTTTCTTTCATTTTTTGTATCAATTATTTGTTTTTATTGTTATTTGATTATCTAAATGTTGTATTTTACAACACACACTACTTTTTAACGTATAGGAGCTTTAAGTAGAGTTAAGGCTCCTATAATACGGCCTGACAAACACAGGCGACCATTGTTTCCCAGCGGAAATATAGCTTGGGACGTTTAGTTGCAGACTCATTACTCGGCGTATTTAACGCCTAAAATGGCAAGTAAATGTAGTTATTAATAGTAATAGAAATGAACAGCAAATCTGGATTGAATGCATTTGTCTGCAGTCAGATGAAATAAAAATCAACTGTTAAGAATATGTTTACTTATATTTTCCCAAGACAATTGTGATGATAAACCCAATTGCACTAATATTAAATATTTAATACATTAAGGACAGAGAGTTTTTTTTTTTTTTGAAATTTTTACCCCGAACTAAATTAGGTTTATTCATGTTACTAGAGTGAAAATATACTTTTTTTTATATCTCAGATGTCATATTTAGGAAATATGTTTTGTGACCATATGGTTACGCTAGTCCTTTTCCGGTTGTAATTTCGCGTGCACGACTACGTATTGCGGCTCCCCCTGTAGTTTGTCCCACCCAACAAATCCATTTTTTTCCTTAAAGCTAGTTGTGCACTCAGTCAAAATTTATAGCATCCAGGAGCTTGTCTGTGCCCTCCATTGTGCTATCTTGGAGGTGCAAATGTGCCGGTCGAGCTATGTGCCCAAGAATCAGATGTAGCCATCTTGTCTCCTGAGTAACTTTAAAGTTCCTGACGTAGCCGAGTCCATCAACTTTTCTAATGCCAGTGAATTCCTCTGTCGAAATTTGAACGAAGTTCCACGGACACAGCTAACTTCTATGAAGCAACTAGATTAATGTTTGGTTGTAGGCAGTGGCTATACGGTGATCTGGCGGTTATTCACTCCGGAGGACAGCACTCCAAACCCGTTAAGCTTGACCGAGTCCAGGCAGGTAGGGGCTGTCCAAAGATTTCTGAACAAAATTCGGAAAGATTATTTTATATACCCAGATTTTTCTTTTTGCACACAGCTTACAAACTAGTTATATGCAACAAAACATTAAAATATACAAATTTCAACCTCCAAGAATATATATATATATATATATATATATATATATATATATATATATATATATACATATATATATATATTATATATATCATATATAAAATCTATTCAGTATGATATTCAATAAAACATCCCACACAAAGTCCCGCACCACATTTTTTTTACATTGTGTACGTCCCACAGATTTGCATTCTGGAGTATTTTTTAGCCCACTGTTATTCTACATCTTTTTTTTTTTTTTCATATTTCATACACTAGCTACAGAACGCTTATGTCCTCTTCATATTAAGCTTTGATATGGAAGCTATGTTGCTGTTATTCGATGCTGCGAAATTTACCAAATATATTTGCGTTAATATACTATGCAGATGGAAAAATAATTATATAATTACAACAAAACTTCTTTAATCAATATATTTATATGCATAATCATATGAAATGCTTATATATGAATATTGTATTAATTTTTAATGAAATATATAAACACAAAATATTAAAAAGAAGAAGAAAATGTGTTATAAAATTTTATAAATCATGCAAAATATATATGCATACTTGCCAACCTAACACGAATGATTGTTAGTTTCCGCCCCCTTGTGTAGTACACCACTTAATTCTGAGAGTAATTCACTTCAAATATATTTACGATTAAATAAGAAGAAAAATATTCTGAAAAAAGACTGACATGAAAAAAAAAAAAAAAAAAAGTGGGCGGAAAGGAGCAAGACTAGTAATTTTCTGGGTTAGATTGGCAAGAATGCATATACATAGCGTAATGCCAGAAAAATATTCTTTATTTTTCACGAACCGGATCAATGGTACTTTTTTTCTGAAAATTCTATGTATGTAATATAATACTGCTTTAAATATCTTTTAAATGAAAAGTTTTATTACATAAAGTAATTTTCTGGCACTCTACAGCTCACAAAGGACGCATAATATGAATGCCCGCCCTTTTCCAGTGTTTGAAGGGTATTAACGCTTAATATATTCGTTTTTTTTTTTTTTTTTTTTTTTCTAAAGCTGCAATGTAACAATTTTTTGTTAACTTAGCATGATTAATTATATAGAGAATTACATTTTAAATATATGATTGGTAACAAAATTCTGTTTTTATTTATTTATTTTATTTGTGTTCATGCGATTGTTTTCTTGTGTTTATGATTAAATCTAATCATATTAACATTGCAAATTTATAAAATATAGTATTTCGTTCTCAATATATATATATATATATTGAGAAATAAATACATATATATATATCTACGAGAGCATCGAACATTTCTCTTTATATTAATTAAGTCAAAGAACATTTTTAATATAATCGATAATGAAATTATAAAATTTTGCATTCGAAAATCTTCATTTATGTGTAAATCGCAAAATATTATTATTTAAAAAAAGTGGCTAATCTGACGCAAAAAAACTTAACTTTTATTTAATTTCAAACTATTTAAATTTTGAATGCAATAATTAACATTATAATCTATATTCTTTTTATAAAAAGTTTATAAAATAAAGACTTAACTTGTAAATTGTATTAAGAGAGAAAAAAAAAAAAAAAAACTAAAAATAAATAATTACAAGATCAAAAGAACTTTTTATATACCCTGTTTTTAAATTTTCTGATGAATCATATAAACGCTACTGAAGGCAGCGGGGACCCGAAATAATTCGCTAAAAGTATTTAAAAAATGCATTGTCACCGTGTTCTGAGCTATTATGAAAATTTCAAATGTCTAGCTAGTCGGGAAGTTTATGATTGTTGAATCATATAAAAGCTACCGAAGGCAGAGGAGACCCGAAACAACTGGCTAAATATATTTCAAAAATTCATTGTCATTGTGTTCTGATTTATTCTAAAAGTTTCAAATGTCTAGCTAGTCGGGAAGTTATATGATTGTTGAATCATATAAACGCTACCGAAAGTAGCGGAGACCGGAAATAATTGGCTAATAGTATTAAAAAATGAGTTGTCTTCGTATTCTGAGCTTTTCTAAATGTTTCAAATTTCTCTCTAGTCGGGAAGTTATATGATTTTTTAATCATATAAACGCTACCGAAAGCAGCGGGGACCCGAAACAATTGGCTAAAAGTATTAAAAGCATGGATTATTATCGTGTTTTAAGCTATTCTAAAAGTTTCAAATGTCTAGCTAATCGAGAAGTTAGTTAAATAAATTTTCTGTTGAATCATATAAACTTTAGCGAAGGCAGCGGGGACCCAAAACAGTTGGCTGAAGATATTAATAAAAAATGCATTGCCACCGTGTTCTGAGCTACTCTGAAAGTTTCAAATGTCTAGCTAGTTAAAAATGCATTGCAAGATTTGTACTGAACAAGCAAACAAGAATCGAAGTTAATAAAAACATGGTAATAATGTGTATATATGTGTTAGGTAAATTTAATGCATATTATGCGAAATCATAGAATTTAAGAAACTTAAATATTTGATATTTTCCCCCTAACGTAATGATAGTCATGTGTATTTAACTTAATTCTGATGAAAACATGATTTGTTTTATTAATATTCTATTTTATTTTATTTTTACCGAATAAAAAATTTAGAATTGCTCTTTCAAATTTCTATAGCGTAAATAACCTTATGAAATATAAAGGCAAAAATATTAATTAGAACCAAATAAAGAAGAATAATCGACGCGTACAGATCATATTCATTATGACAATTTTATTTTATTATTATTATTTTTTAATAGAGTAATATAACATTGTGACCACTTCAACTGAAGATTTAGATTAAGGGTAGTCAGCCTTTCAGTCCACTTCTGTATCTGTGTTAATAATAGAATTTTAGAACCGCCCATTACTTAGCAGGATTGTATTTTTTGGGGTTTTAATTTGTGACTCGTTATAAAATGCAAAAGCAGAAGAATACCATGATGATCTATGCAATAGTTTTTATAATACTATGAAATGAAAAAAAAAAAAAAAAATCTATTTTAATATTTTTAAAAAGTCAAGTAAATTAAAGAAAATGAAAGCACTACAGTATCACACAAAACTTCCATTGTCACAGTGAAAAGGCCTTGGGAACCAGGCTGAGTGTCCCTGATACTGTATCAGTGACACTCATCATGCTGATACAAAGAATTAGTATGTGTCACCATGTGTTAAAATTATTTTCAAACAAAACCCAAATAAACTACTACGTCAGAAACGCCAAAGAAAAATAATTGAGATGCATATAGCTGTTTCGGTAACCTTAAGCGAACCGTCTTCAGTGCAAAAAGAATTCTGAATCTGGAGGAGTGCTCGTATATATAGGAGAGGGACCGAATGTAGTTCAATCAATAGGATAACGGGAAAGGCGGGGAGAGCGGCTAATAGGAATTTAGGACTGTTAGCTGTGTAAACAGTAGAAAAATTAAGAAAATGAGGACTGAATGTAAAATTTCCAACAATCAGACAAATAGGTAAAAGCGAAATCACAATTTACAAGGTTTTTAAAACCTTTATTAATATGAAAAGCTTCAAAGAAATCGAGTTCATGAATTGATTTAGGTCTGCAAAATATTTTAGCTGAATTAAATTTAAAATTATGATTTTCTTCCCAGCAATGTTTAGAAATAGCCGATTTAATGGTTTCTTGTTTGCGGACGTAATTCATATATTCCTTTAGACGAAATTTAAGACTGCGTTTAGTTTGTCTCCTGTTATTATTTTCAAGGTAACTGAATTATTGTTTAATACTTTCGTGCGTGATCGATATTTAATTTTTCTAAATTTATTCATTTACAACTAACACATTTTCGTTCTTAACTCTATCAAGAATTAATTTAAAGTGTATAAATGGGATCTTTTTCTGGACTGCCTTGGTCTCAGAAATTCGAATATGAAGTCGAAAATAGGGATTGTAATAGTAAAAAACGAAGTTAATGCCAGTTTTAATATGTAGACGACGTCATAAGCAAAATCTATCTATACCGTTATAAACTAGACGTTATTACAAATCAATCGGTATCAGCCGCATGTTTCCACGATAGTTTATGGAAAAATTAGATGGGGTGGCGTTTATCTTTTGCTGACTGTACAAAAAAAAAAAAAGCTGCACCCCCCTCTCCACACACACACCTAATTTCGCCGTAAATTGTCGCAGAAACATGCGGCTGGTACCTATCGATCTGTAATAACGTCTAGTTTTTAATGGTATAGTTAGATTTTGCTTAAAGGGTCATTTACATAATGAAACAGGCATAAACTTAATTTTTTTGAATGACAACTGCGATTTTGAACCTAATATTCAGATTTCTGATATGTAGGCGGTTCGGAAAACGTACTTATTTATATACTTTAAATCATTTCTAAATAGAGTTACACGTGAAAATGTATTAGGGGTCCGTTTATACGTTTAGAAAAAAAAAAAAAAAAAAAAAAAAAAAAAAAAAAAAATCGTAATCTACCCCTCAATACACATTATTTATTAAGTTTCATACTGGACAAAAGAACAGAAATGTTAATTATAAAATAAACATGAAGCTAATTTCGCTGAACGCTTAGTGTTAGTTTATGAGTTAAGAGTTTTTTTTTTTTTTAATTAAACATCGAATACATCACTTGATACGGAAAAAATAAATAGCTTGTGACGTACGAACCCTAGAATGTTGAATTAGAAAAATGTAGATACCAAGATAAAAGAATAATAGTAATAATGATAAAAATATTAATAGCCGTTAAAAAAAAAAAAAGTGTTTAATATTTAAGAAAAAGAATTATCTACTTCTGTTGGGTATATTTTTATTTTATACAGTATGCCCAGCATGAAAGAGTTACTATGAAGTTTTACATTTAATTTTAGGGGTACGAACCAACAATATATAACATACAAAAATATAGACAAGAAGATTTAAGCTAAAATCTGAGAAATGATATTTAACACTTTCGCGACCGCTGACGTAGATCCACGACATTGTAAATCTGTAACTCCTCCAGTGGGCGTTTCTTTCACAATTTGTGTGTTACTATATTTCTTAAGAATATTCCTTATATTTATATTTATATAAACAAAATTATATGAATAAAAATACTTTCACTAGAAAGAATATAATTATTATGTATATTCACATGTAAAATAAATATGGATCTAGAAAACCTCGTTCTGACATAAGACATAATGCAGTTTGAATGAATAACGCCCAGAGGCGGAACAGACTATCTAAAAGACAAAAACATGCGGTCGCGAAAATGTTAAATCAGAGCCTCCTAAACTAGATGCCTGCCGCTTTGCTGGTAAACTTGGCAACTGTTCAAGCGGTAGACAGCGCCACCTGGTACAGATTGCGCGACTTTTTTATTCAAACAGCCACCAAAATATTTTAATAGAGGGATTTTATATACACAAAAGGCGAATAGAATCGGAAGAAACGTCGATTACATATATGATATATCACTTCTTAAAATTATTGCTGACAGTTGAATAAAAATGTCGTGTAATCTGTACCAGGTAGCGCTGTCTACCGCTTGAATTGTTGCTAAGTTTACGAGCAACGCGACAGGCATCTAGTTTAGGGGGCTATGGTTAAATATTCAATAAAAAGGAGATACTGTTCAAAATCTTTTCTATTTTGAGTAATGCGTCACCTCTTTATACGTTTCTCTAAAACATGAAATTCTTTCACAAATTCACGATTAAATAACTGAAACTTTGTCATCAACAATCGAAACGGTAAATTTCACTCCTTTATATATGCCAGAGTTCTATAAAAAGCCAAACAAACTAAAATTAAGGAAACAAAAAATATTTTTTTAAATAAAGTATTGTTTCAGAAAAAGCCAGAGGGTGGGGTTTATTGTACTTTTGGAATACTAATTTCCTGCCTGCAATGCGTTAATTTTACGAAAATAGGTCAATATGTATAGTAAACATCGAAACCTTACTTAGAAACCTATGAAAATTAAAACAGAACAACAAAATAAAATAAAATAATAATTTTTTGTGTTGGACTGAATTTGCATAAATTGGTCTGATAAAATATGTCCACATAAAACGGTTTCCTGTTGCTCAGAATGAATATTCCCCGTGCTGCAGTCGTCTACTTTACTTGAATTCTTATTTTTAAATGCGTAATATCTATACAATAAATATGACGTCGTGATTAGAATAATCGAAAATAAATAATATTGCGCTTTGTTTCAATAATAGATTTTAAAAACTTAAAAAAAAAAAAAAAAAATCCACTATATTATTCAGTATTAAAAAACATTTAATAAAATTTTAACATTTTATTATGTTATGTCATACGATAAAATTTAAATAGCATTAGCTTACAAACGGTACTGTAAACGAATGCGAAAATGTCACAACAAGATTAAAACAGAAAATTTGTTTTAAAAAATCTGATAAAAATTAATAAATATTGATTATATTAATTAAAGAAAAATAAATAAATAAATAAAAACAAAAAGCATTGTTCACTGCATATAGCTCTTTCAAATAATAATCTTCGCCTTACCGCGTTTTCTAAATCATGACATTTAACTTTAGGTGCACGAATCCTAGAATATTCAAGTAAAAAAAAAAAAAAAAAAAAAAAAAAAAACGACAAAATGGAATTGCAGCAGTGAGAAACTAGAAAAAGTTATGTAATATTTAAGAACAAAGACTTAACATTCCAGAATCGCGTATACTACTTTTTGCAACGGAAGCCAAGCCTTTACACAATTTTTTTTAAAACTTTACATTATAAAACAAAATTATTTTACATACTTCCAATTAAATCATTTAAATTTTGTCTTCAGCATTCGATGTAGTAAATGCCATTGACATTTATGCATAGCAGTGTCACATGTAGAGTCCTATACGAATATGCAAACTAGTTTTTTTAATATTGTTTCCGCAATATAGGGGCGGGGCTTCATTTTTTTTTGGATTCTTTCACAATCTCTCTACTGCATTGTGATAATTTTATAAAAAATAATCCACTTTGTATCATAAATATCAAAATGTTGCTTAGAAAATAATTAAAATCACATAAAGATAAATTAAAATAGTTTTTCGTCAAAATATATACAGATATTTACTCACAGAGGATACAAATTATAATTAGTGACGGCCCCCTAACAACAGTAAAAAATGAAATATCACTGTAACTCAAAAAATAATGTTAAGAACGAGCTGTAAATTTGGAAATCCATATTTTTGATGATGCCCGTTCTATTCATGCAAAAATTAACATGGGTCATAATTCATAATTTTTTCAAATATGAAATTATTAATAATTTTCTTAATTAAAAAAAATGTTCGTTTTTTAAAAATATGCATGGAATATGTTTGGGTCACTTCATTTTATCGTATTAAAGAAAAAAAAAAAATTAATACAATAATTATTTTGGAAGATATGAATTGTTTGTCACATTCATTTAACATTAGCATCCTCATATTTTCACAGCTTATAACTCTATGAAAGATTTAGCAAAATATATAAACTATACCATTTTCCGCGATGATTTGATCCAAAGAATTCAAATAAATTATAAAAAATGGGGGTTACTATTGAAAAAAATGAAGTTGATGCAAGTTTTAATATGTAGTCGACGCCTTAAGCAAAATCTAACTACACCATTATAAACTAGACGTTATAACTTATGGCGAAATTAGGCGGGGTGTTTTTTTTTTTTTTTTTTTTTTTTGGCGATCGTATTAGCCGCATGTTTCTACGATAACTTACGGTGAAATTAGATGCGGAGAGTGGTAACGTATTCCGCCTTGCTGACTGCACATGCTTACTAGCGTCTAGTCGGCGACGAGCAACTCATACTTTCCTTCAGATTTCGCGCATGCTTCGTATGTCGGTGCTGAATTTTATCTATGTTTATTCGATGTGTTTATTTCCTATTTTCATCCAAGAGCTTCTTTGGTAGTGCTGCCATCTGATGGTCGGTATAACTATTTAAAATGTTTTCCATATCAAATCAAACAGGATTTTAAATTTTCAACCGTCTAAGATTTCAACAGGAATTCTGGGAATCATTCTCATTAACAGGGCCGAAACTAGGATTTTTTTCACCCGGGGCAAGGAGAGATTTTGAATATTCTTCAACGTGATTAAGCAACTGTTACAGGTAAAATTTAGTGGTGGGCGCTAAATAAAATAGTACCTAAATCTGATAACACTGATCAGTGAGTGTAAATGGGACCGACAAAGGTTTAAGTACAGCAGAAACAAATTCAGTTCACAAACTTATGGTAACATCCTAAACTTTTATATAATACGACTCTATACTTTGTATTTTGTGGTACAGCTTAAATAATATATATTACTTTATTTTAATACTTATTACGATTGCATTAAAAATATTAAATGAAAATTGCTTTAACTAACTGACTTTCTGTTTAAACATACTACAGTTTTAATAACAAAAGCCAAAATTTTACGGGAATAACGCAAAAAACTAACGTCATAGCTGCTTCCAAAAAAGTATATTAAGGTATATATAAATACTTGGTTTGGAGGAATGAATAAAGTAATGGCAGAATAATAATAATTAAAAAAAAAGAAGAAGAAGAAGAGCATGAAAGGAAAAAGGATATCACAATTGCAATATCATTTAACTAATTCATTTTATTGAATAAATAATTCACTTGTTCCAATAGCCCTAGTCTGCTCGACGTTTTGAAACAGATTTATTTATTTATTTATTTATTTATTTGGGGATTTTTGTTCTAAATAGGTACGTCAAATGTATTATCTATAAAATTCACATTTGCATGAGTAAATAAATAAATAAAAAGTATTGAAACTTTTTATATCTTCAAATGTTATTATGTACAAATTTAAATTTCTAATAGGTAATGTTATGGATTTGAAATATGTTATATAAATACTGCAAATCGTTCTTTCCATACAAAAAATATCTGATTAGTTAATTTTGTTACAGTTCAAAACATTATAATGCGTATTAATCCAAAAGAGATAAATAATTGGACGCGTATTTTTTTTTTTTTTTTTATCCCGAACTGTATACATTACTGATGGGTTCCCTTTTGCATGGCACTTTACACACGATCGACAGTGAGTGCATAACTAAATATATATGAATCTTGGAATAAAATTTAATTACAGAATTAATTATTCAGAGTGCGAATTAAATATTCTTACATTTATTATTAAATATAGGGCGGAAATGAATGTTATAAGTTAGAGTAATGTCTCTTATCTTTTAAAAATATGATTTCCATTTCTGTGAAAATTTACAGAAAACTGCATAAAATTTCAGTTATTTTAATGTTATATTTTTATTATTCAATTATTTTTTTAAAAATTCTGATTTTTTTTTTAATATTATTTTAGAGAAAGCTGTTTAAATTTATAATAATAATAATAATAATAATAATAATAATATTAATAATAAAAACCTCAAGTGCACGTAATTAATATCTTGTATCTATCTAATGTGCTACCAAATATTCATAGTCAAAAGCAATTTTTTTTTTTCGGTTTTTTTTTTTTTTTCTTAGAATAAGGACTATAGTAGCATATGTAGCAGAACAATAATTTATTATTTAAATAAATAATGAAATTTTATTCATGAAATTAACTGTGAAGAAGAAATTCTAAAATATTATTATTTAAATTTATACCAGAAAATATTAAGAAATATCTTGTTATATAAAAAATAAAATTATTTATCGGATTATCCGAAGACGTTTCCGCAGTAAACGCAATCGTGAAAATCTGTTCTCCGAACAGATGAATGCTAAATGTCAGATATACTACTTCGCCGTCGTGTATAATTTGTTCTAGAGCGCAGTTAGCGTCTCCGAATTCTCATTCCAGTAATTTTTTGAATCATTTTCTTCTTTTGTAGTCGCTGTCTTATATTGAGGGGAAATTTTTCTGTAAAAATTCCGGTGCGAGAAAGTGAGTTTGTTTAAAATACATCGGGATAAATTCAAAATGTGCAAGTCGTGTTATCAGATTATGGAATTACTAATTAAAAGTGCAGCGGTTGCATTATCGCTTTTAAAATTATTCGGTTATTACTTACAATAAATATCTTTTTTGAAAATTATTGGTGGCTATTGAATAATCACATACCTTATACTATTAAGTGAGCAATATTTGTATGTATATTTCACTGTTCTCGAAAACGGTAGTTCGGACAGTCACGAGATTTATCACAAAGGTGCCCCCCGAAGGATCATTGTGCACACCGAAGTCGGAATTTTGAATTTTTGTTTAGTTTTCTTTTAATTAATAAAAATATGAAAAGAATAAGCTAATAATAGCAAAAAAATTAGCCATTTAAATTTTATCCATAATTTAATTGTTGCCAAAAAAAAAAAAAAAAAACTTATACTATTTAGTGAGCAATATTTGTATTTAAATTTTATCCATAATTTAATTGTTGATAAAAAAAAAAAAAAAACTTATACTATTAAGGCTGTACATCAGTCAGATAGCTCCTTTTCTCCCTTCCCATGTTATCCAATGGGATTTTTGTCGCATCGTTTTCTAAAAATATCTCATTCAAAAATGAAGTTTTTCGAAATCTGTTTTTTGAATATTACTCTTTGAACAGGTCGTCTTTTAGATTAGTGAGCAATTTTTCGAAAAAATCAATTTAAATATTTTACTTAGAAATCTACACTTAGAGTCAATAATTTACTTATTGAAATAAAATATTTAAATTAATTTTTTCGAAAAATTGCTCACTAAGCTAAAAGGCGACCTGTTCAAAGAGTAATATTCAAAAAACAGAATTCGAAAAACTTCATTTTTGAATGAGATATTTTTAGAAAACGATGTGACAAAAATCCCATTGGATAACGTGGGAAGGGAGAAAGGGAGCTATCTGACTGATGTACAGACTTGTATATGTATATTTCACTGTTCTCAAAAACGGTAACTCGGACAGTGACGAGATTTAACACAAAGGTGCCCCCAGAAGGATCATTGTGCACATCGAAGTCAGAATTTCGAATTTTTGTTTAATTTTTTTTTTAATTAATAAAAATATAAAAATAATAAGCTAATTATAGCAAAAAATTAGCCATTTAAATTTTATCCATAATTTAATTGTTGCCAACAGAAAAAAAAAAAAGAGTTTATTTATTTATTTTTTTAACAGGAAAATAAATACATTTATCTAAACATGAACAATAAAAAAATAAAGTAAATAAATAAATAAATTATATATCTCACAAATATTGATTTCATTTTTAATTTAAAATTTCTTTTACACATTGATAAAGTGCTAATATAGTTTACGATGCTAATATATGTTGTACTAAAATCAGTTTTACTTATAGATCCTCCTGGGTAATTTTAAGGTTGATTTCTTTAGAAATCGACCTATCTGCGATTGTAATGAAATGCTCGCCCTCTGGTGGGCTAAGGTGAAATTACAATTAACATGAATAGCTTTTGGCTTTCATCGGGACGCCATTGCTTGCCGATGTTTAGTTTCACATATATTTATTGAATAGAAATGAATAAATCCGGTAAAAAGATAACACATACTGTTATGTGCCAAAGTGTGACTCCAAAGGATCATGAAATCCAGAATTAAGCTTACATTTATTTTCAAATGACAAATTTAAAATTTCAGTTGCTTTGGCTAATGGAAGTAAAGAATTAACCAGATGATTTGAAATTAATATTTGTTCAGCTTCAGTTAAAAATCAACTTCCGACCGAACTTTGAAGAAACTGAAATATTTTTTTCCAAAAACAATCAATTTTTGATGATGTAAAGGCGGAGAAATTATTGCACGAACAATAAGTAGTAACACAAATAGTACAATAATAAATACACGTGGCTGTTATATTTACTAACAAAAAAAGCTGAAAAAGCGCCATCTATAGATCATTACAAACGCGGATTGCAATCTGAAATTTGGTACAGAGGTAGAGAATAGTCTGGAATAGAACATGGCCACTATTTATACCGGAAATTTTATTAGATATTTTAAAATTAATTAAAATATGAAAAAAAAAAACTGGTAATTGACTGAATATAAGCCATTTAAATTTTTAATTGTTGCCAAAAAAGTTTACGAGGTATTTTTTATTTTTTATTTATTTTATTTTATTTTTTCAACATAAAATGAAATATGGTTTCACGCGAAAAATAAAAAAATTACTAAATGTTAAATTGGTCGATGAGAAAATGACGCTTTATTATTTTAAAATAAAATAGTAATATTACAAATCGAACATATTTTTTCTAAATTTTATTTCACAGCATTTTTTTATATACCTCAACTTCAGATTTTTTTTTTTTCTTTTTTTTTTTTTTTTTTTTTTTTTTTTAAGTACGGCGGATGGAACACGATTGGCATAAAAGCTAATTCAGCATTATATTAAAGGTATTTTCCTATTGATAATTCCAGGGATGGAACACGGGCGCAGAATTCATACCACTATCAATGTAAGAAAATTTTCTACCTTTTAAATCGACGATATTATAGGTAGAGAAATTTCTTAAACACATTCCGGTATGAATTCTGCGCCCGTGTTCCATCCCTGTAATTCTGGACATTTTTTTTTTTTAATTTTGATGCTGAAGTAGATCGGACATTTTTCGCCAAGGGAAAGATACAAAGAAATACGCAAGCGAAATGATAACATCACTGGCCGTTCGTGGATGCAAGAAAAATATTTCCTATGTTAAACGCATATTGGATATTTTTAAAAAATTATTAAAAATTGAGGAAAATTATTTCCCGATTTTAATCCCTATATTTAGGTATAGATATGTATTAGTTATCATGTCCATCCGTTAGATTAAGTTATTTTTGATGTAAAATTGACAAAATTTGAATTTTTAATTTTATAGGTGCGTGTAGTTTGCATAAATAAGACTCCAAATAATAAAACTAATATTATTTGCATACTATTTGTAATCTATATGATTCAAAGGATGAATTACTAATTGGAGTAGAATGTATAGAAATATAAGCAAGCATTATTACAAATATTCTAGCTCAGAGACAAAGTAAACATTGTTCCATGAAAGTTCTCGTTTCTTATCGCTACCTAGGAAACAAAACTGTTTTTTGTTGTCAGATGCGTAAAGTCTTTTTAACTATCGGCAGTGTTGGAAGATGGCTACAATTTCAAAACTCTAGAAAAAAAAACATTGCAAACTTCCATATTCAATTGAAAACACAAACATTTCATTTCAAAGGTACAGGCCCTGACTAACGGCAGGGTATACGGGGCAAATGCTCTGGGCCCCCCTTCTGGAAGGGGCCCCCCCTACAGGCGTATGCAGAAATTCTGCAACCTAAAGAGCTCTTATGCCACTGCAAGCCCCCCCCCCCCCCGAATAGGCTTGCCCCGGGGCTCCAGGTAGTCTAAGTCGGACCCTGTCAAAGGATGATATTTACACAATAAATATCCAACTAATATACTAATTAAAAGGGAAATGATAAATATTCTATCATAATTTGAAGTCAAATTTGTTTTCAAATGTCTAAATAAAGTATCTGATATAAGATACTAATATGTTGCAGCGGAATAGATTTCATATCGGTCATCCTTGGCAGAAAAAAAAATATATATCGCCAAATTATTTGGCGAACGTAATTTAATTCCTTTCAAAAATCATGGTTACAGAGTAATGAACATACAGAGTAATGAATAATAATAAACAATATTTCGTACAATGAATATTACGAAAATATACATCTGACATGTACATTTTCGTATGACGTTTTTGATCTCCAAATACAATAAGCGCCAAGAACGGCAGAGTTTTGAAATTAAAAATTAAAATTTTGTCAATTTGACAGCAAAATAACTCAATCTAACACATTCACATGATAACTAATCTATACTAATATTAGCTGGCTTTGCCCGCTTCACTGGACACTATACTTAAATGTGTTGTCAAAATCACATATTATTAATAACGTAAGTTAAAGTTCCCGCTGTATTCTTTACATGTTCTTCTCGCTCTCAACGTGAGGAGTCCGGGTTTCCACTGCCTTCGGCTGAACTTACCTGTTTTTTACCTCCCCTTCCTCAGCGGGTATGTCCGAAAATTTGCGAAATCTCACCAAAGTACATAATGCGTACACTTAATCAACATCCACACACCAAAATTTGAATTTCTAAGATAACTGAAGGCAAATTCAAGCAGGAAAACGTGTTTTTGCACGTGTTTATTGCCCCCGAACTCAAGGGGATTTAGAGGGGATTTCATACAATCCCATAATATTTTTTTAGTTTTACTTACGTCTAGTCTCCTCATGTGCAATTTTTTTACTGTGGAGTAATTTGGAGCCGAGTTATTCTTACAAACATGTTTTTGAATTCCCCCCCCCCCAAGAGGGAAAGGGGGCATTCTGAAAAAGTTGATAACTATAATTTAAAGTTGGGTAAGGACTAATATTGCTGCCGAGCGCCGTTGAATTCCGTTTAGCCGTTCTCACGTGATACCCAGACAAAAACAGTGTTATACACATACACTCACGACGACACACACACACACACACACAGACAGACAAAATTCTCGAATATCATTTTTGGCTTTCATGATGTGTGAAACGTGAAGATATCGCAAAGTTTTTTGATTCTGACAAAAGTCTGATTTTATTAATATAGATAATATTAAATTGAAACCCTATTTACAATTACCTTATGTATGTAATTATTTTTTAAATTCATAATTTGTTACAAACATCTTGTTTATGAGTTGTCCGAGAGAAGAAAATCTGAAATGGCTTAATCCTCACACAGACAAACTTTTCGTAACACCGCGTGCATTTATCGCGAAATTCGTCAAATAGCGTGGCAGCGTTGTTTAATTTACATTTTTTTTTTTTTTTTTTTTTTTTTTTTAAGTCTACTATTTTTCCTTTTTTTTTTTTTTTTTTTTTTTTTTTCTTCGGAACAGCTTTAGTACCAGATCCCCAAGCAAAATTTGAAATTTGGCATCGAAGTACCTAGGACATTTCTCGCCAACTTTTTATATCCGACTCTGCTATAGCCATTATAATTCATTGCCAAAATGGCAAAAATAAAATAAAATAATAAGTTGCCAAGAGGGTCTTATACTAAAACTGTATCTTTTCTTCAATATTCACCTGCATCGACAATCTATTAGAGTTTTCTGCATTGAAATTTCGTCAAATGATAGATATATGGCTATATTTGAATTCGGTATCGATATCAGGTGGTGTATATATATAAAGAGAGAGGCCTGTTGTCTAAAACGTAAAGATGACGTATTTTTATTTATTTTTTTTTTTCATTGAAAGCGTTTTACTGACAAAATCGTTATGGTGCATTTTACCCACAATTCAAAAACTAATCAAAATTTTGAAAATTTCTATAGATATAATTTTAAGTTGGGTAAAGACCTAAATTCCTACCTAGTGCCGTTGAATTCCGTCCAGCCGTTCTTGAGTGATACCCGGACAAACATAACAACATACAGACACGATGACACACACACACAGGCAAAAATTTCTCATTTTTGGATTTCATACTGTGTGAAACGTGAAGATATCAGAAAATTTTTTGATTCTGACAAATTTAAAGACAAAAGTCTGATTTTAGTAATATAAATTATTTTATTTTTTATTTATTTATTCTTTTTTATTTTTTTTTATTTATTTTTTTTTTTTTTGTGTGTGTGTGTGTTTATATATACTTCATGCTTAGTTAACAGTAGTTAGTATATAGCAAAATAAATAAATTAATATGTAAACCTGATCATGGTACAGCCTTAATATAGCTCCCCTTGGCGACTTTTTGTCACCGTTTTAGACCAAAATATAATTTATGCGATTATTGTTCCTATTTCTTTCTATCTTTTCTTTTCTTTCTTTTTTTTTAATATTTTATAATTTAGTTATATTTTAGATGCACTACTTGGCTTTAAGTGGCTGTCCTTGGCGAAAAATGTGCGATCTACTTCAGCATCAAAATTTTAAAAATTGTCCAGAATTATCAATAAGTAAATACCTTTAATATAATGCTGAATTAGCTTTTATGCCAAGCGTGATTCATCAGTGCTAAAAAAAAAAAAAAAAAAAATCAAAAGATGAGGTGTATAAAAAAGTGCTATGAAATAAAATTCAGAAGAAACATGTTAGATTTGTATTGTTGCTAGTTTATGTTAATTTTATAAAGACGTCATTTTCTCATCGACCAATTTAACATTTAGTAATTTTTTTATTTTTCGCGTGAAAGCATATTTCACTTTATGCGGAATATATAAATAAATAAAAATACCTCGTAAATTTTTTGGCAACAATAAAAAATTTAAATGTTTTATATTAAGGCAATTACTGGTTTATTATTTTCATATTTTAATTAATTTTAAGAAATCTAATCAAATTTCCGGTATAAATAGTAGCCTTATGTTCTATTCCAGACTATTATCTATCTCTGTACCAAATTTCATCCACATTCGTTTAGCCGTTGTGACGTGACTGAGTAACAAACATCCATTCATCCATCCAAACTTTCACATTTATATATTAGTATAGATTACATTTCTTGAAAAAAAAAAAAAAAAAAAAAAAAAAGATTGAAGTTGTGAATCAAAGCATTATTTTAGGGGAAAAAAAGAAGAAAAGCGTATTATAGAGAAAGATTTAAATTAAGCTACAGTTATTATTTTTATTTATTTATTTATTTTTACTGGTTCAATGATAGTTTCTTTTTCTTTTTTTTTTTTTTTTTTTTTTTCCCCTCTCTCTTAAATTAATGGTATTTATAAATGACAATTCTAAAACAAGTAAATGTAAATTCCATATTCAATTACTTTTAAAACTGAAAATATCATCATTTTGAGTAAATTTAAAATGATATTTTGAAATTATAGTCGTTACATCAACTATACTCCAGAGAAATAAACAGACAAATATTTAAGTTTTTAATATAATTAAGATGCATAAATTAATAGATATGAACCAGTATCTAAAAACTACTCATATCCATCAAGTACGAACTAACCGTTAGCTGTCTAAATACACTGTGCTGAAAAAAAAAAAAAAAAAAAAAAAAAAAAAATCGAGCCCTGATACCATTTCTGCTGATTCTCTTGTAAAATTATCTCCTGAATCCGAAGATGACTCCCCATTTTGCCCAATCACCCACCGTTTTCTCGGGACGCCACCCTTTCTGTTACTGTTGGGCAGTTTTAAGGCCATAAATTTGATTTGGAGAATCGAAAAGAATTATTTTAATACTTTAAAATAAAAAAATATAATTTATAATAAATAATAGTAATAATTGATTAATAAAATATAAAAAATGTAATTTGTAATTTCAGTGGCAAATACCCCTCCTCCCCCTAAACTTTCCCCTTGCTGCAAATGTTCATGTTTTAGAATTTTTCATTTCTGTAGCCCCTCAAAAGACATTTAACAGTTAAAACAATCCCTTCATCCCTTTCAAATCAAACTTATAGCCATAAAAATACCAGAAAATTATAAAAATAGGGGAGCGTCCCCAAATAATGGTGGGTGATAGGGAAAAATGGGCGTCATAACCGTATTCAGGAGGTTATTTTACATAAGAATCTGCAAAAATGGTGTTGGGGTCGATTTTCATGCAGAGCAGTGCCATTTGTAGATAATCTTTTTTTAAATCATTTTCAGGAAATAAAATAGAAAGGCAGGTTCTAGTCTATGAATATTCTCGGAACCAATCCAAGAAGACTATTATTAGAACCACTAACTTCTTGGTAATAGGATTATATACACCACAAAATAAGAATATCGTTTGTTCAGAAATAATATTCTACAGCTTTTTGCAGAATCTCTCATAGGCAAATGCATAGCTTAGAGTTCAACAGAATTTGCTCCTGTGCAGATAGTCTACTTTTGCACTCTTTGACAAACAATTAGCTGCAAGAAACAATGCATAATATAGAAAAAATTAACTCCGGTAAAACTGAGAAAGGGTTTGCTGATTTTGGCAATCTTGAACTATTTTCTGCGGAATTTGTTCGCTAATCTCGTGATGTCACTAAATTCATCACCAATGTAGATGAAAACTTGTCGCAGACTGAATTCTTTGGCGACAAATTTGGCAACCTGGTATTAATTTTGGGGAAAAATAGTGGCTTAATACTGCCGAAATTTGGAAGCTGGCAGAACTAATTTCTTGCGCAGAACTAATTTCATCAAAAGTTCTACAAATCACTAATGAGAATAAAAAAAGGAAAAACTCATTACTATAATTACTGTTGACAAGAGCCTGTCCATTTCTTTACGTATTACTTTATACACGGTATTATAGTTAAAAGGGAAATAGATGGCAGATTTCTTCACTTCCACGGAAATGGGCATTAACGGCAAATTTTGCGACTTGGCAAAAGATTTGGCAATTTGGCACCCAATTTTGACGAAAAGTTGTAATTTAGGGTAGCCAAAGTTTAGAAGATCTAACTTCAATAGAAACCCACCTGTAAAATTTTCCAGGTTAATTCATTAGTTTCTAGAGTAGAACTATCACGAAAATTCTATAAATCACTAGCAAGACTGGATGAGTTCAGTTTCTGTTTGGACTGCAAGCTGAGCGTACATCTCTAAGAACTTTAAGCATTTGGTCATTGTTCTGAATTAGTAAAATTCCTGTTCTGTGGTGTAGGCTGTTAATGAGTACAAAAAACTGGTCTATTCGATTGCTTCAAGAATAATCATTGATTATTTACTTTTATTCGGGTGTTTCCAGAATATTCATTAAATAAAATGCATTCATCTAGGACCTACAAGTCTTTACGAATTACTTTCTACGTGCAAGAATGTCAACAAATTTTCTAACTATCAATATTCACGCTAATATTAATTTCTGTTAAAATCTGTATGACGGAAAGCTATATATAATTGCAAAAAAATTTGTATTTTCGGTCATCATGGATATAATATTCGTGGATATTCCAAAATGGAAATGCGCACAGAAACACCAAAATGAGAGATGCACAGCAACTGTTGTATCAAACTTAGATGTGAAATTGCAACATTCTACGTCTAATTGTTTTTGAGTTATACGAGATACACACACACACACATACGTACATACAGACGCCACACAAAATCGCATAAATTCGTAAATATCACAAAAGTGGGAGTTCATGTAAAGACCAAAATTGGTAAATAACAATTCCAAATATAAATTTGCAACTCTCTATAACTATT
Source organism: Salticus scenicus (assembly GCA_963930645.1). Lineage (NCBI taxonomy): Eukaryota > Metazoa > Arthropoda > Arachnida > Araneae > Salticidae > Salticus > Salticus scenicus. Next base: position 113,303,031 of record OZ005654.1, on the reverse strand, counting down.
CATTTATGAGCTATGTGATACACAAAATCCATTTCGAAAATTGGTTTCACAATACTTCCTTATTCTTTGAATAAGGAAGTAAAAAGTATAGTAAAAGTACAGACATTTTATTTCATTGTAATATTTATAATTATACGTGTTAGGAGGTAGTGGTGGCTTTAGTTGTCATAGTACTTTGATAGGGACTTGCTGAGTCTTGTGAATGATGATAGCTCCTAACTGAATTATTAACTAGTTATTTTGCATTCTTTTTGCCCTTTTATTTTTAGTGCACTGGATTGTTTTATAACATTATGGCCTTATTTTGACATACTTATTTTAATAATTTAATAGTCGCACTTTTAATAGTCACGACGGCGCCCTGAGCAAAAAAAAAAAAAAAAAAAAAAAAAAATCTTATTTTGCTTCCTTATGAATCATAATTTCTAAAGAGCCTTCTGAAGTTTAATCACATATACTAGTATTTTCCAACCATTTACTTTTTAAAAACCTTGGTGGAAAGTCAGGGACCACTTGTAAATTACTCTTCTTCGATTGCGAGAATATTTTACCTCACTCACTAACCTTAAAATAATATTGTTAGTCTTGGAGAACACTCTATCCATCATGCTTTTCCTTGTAAATGAATTCTGTTATCTATTAATCTTCTTTCTACTTTTTTTTTCTTTGTCCAAATTGCCCTGACTAAAAGAATTTGACTTTTTTTTTTTTTTTTTTTTAATGTGTAAATAAAGCAACAAACCAGCCTTTTTCGGCGTCCTTCTCCATCTGGCGCCCGGGGCAAATGCCCCGCTCGCCCCCCTCTAGTTTCGGCCCTGCTCATTAACGTTATAAATCATTATAACGTTATAATTTTTATATCTCGTTGGGTATTCGTGTAATTAATTTTTTAATTAAAAATAATAATAATAATAATAATAATACCGTTAATGTTTGGTTTGTGTAGACTTAAATTCCCAAGTTCTATCAGACATAGAGGGCTGTTTGAGACCTCATTTTAAAGAGAATTTCATGGGGTTTATTTTAACACGCAGGTTACCTGTACTTGTTATTATTATTATTTTTTTTTTTTTTAACTTACATATTTATACTAAGTTGGCTTTTTTTTTTCTTTTAAGTTTCAAAATTGTCTTTTATTATATCATTAGCTGCACATTTTTAAATTTTTAGAGTGGAATGCAATGGATTACTGCAAAAATTCCATTATTTTTTAATGGTTGCAATAAGCTTTTTACTGTAACTCCTGATCTCATTGTTATCCTTTTTACTTCCTTATGCAAAGTATAAGGAAGTATTGTAATGGTATTATAATAGTTATGACAACAACAAAAAAAAAAAAATTTAAACAGCAACATTTTTTTTTTTTTTTTTTTTTTTTTTTAATGGAACGATTTTTGGATCGTTCCATGTTAAATAAACTAATTATTCATCCTGACCATTTTGAATTTCAACAAGAATTACAGTATTTATTCTCCTTAACAATAAAAAAGGATTATAAAAACATTGTTATTATATCTGTTTAAGGTTTCAGGTAATAATTTTTTTTTAATCTTGAAAAATCTTTTTTTTTTTTTTAACTTTTATAAGGGCCCCACCACTGAATTATTTTCAATTTGAAAATTGATTATCTAATTAACACTCGAATCGCCATGATGCACAATCAATAGAAAACAAGTAGCATTTAGATTAGCCATAGAGAAAATATAGTTATTTTTTAAATATTAAATTACGCGTCAATTAAATAATTTATATATTGCAGAATAGGAGACACTTTGTAATAGAATAAATATCTTATTCAAAACTTTTAGCATATGATTTTACCTGGGGCATTTGAAATCAACAAGGACATTTTCTATGCATAGAATTTTTTCTGTCAAGCACACATAATGAGGAGCAAAAGGGGGGGGGGGTAATTTTCTCACTTTTTATATTATTAATGGCAAGTTTGTTTAGTGCTCCTTAAAATTTATAACAGCCACATTTTCTTATCTATATACTAAATCCAAAAGCGGGGTATCCTGATTTTGAATTACCAAATAAAAAAAAAGCAGTCTTAGAATATACCCAGGCAGTTTTTTTTTTTTTTTTTTTTAACAATTTATTATTTTTGATTTACAAATTTCATGCAAAATGTTCCCTCCATTGAAGGATTGTGAATTAATTTATTAAAGTGCAAAAGTGCTAGAATGTTTATAAAATCAAGAATACATTAAAAATTTTAATATCTGAATACTGAAAAATGTTGAAATAATTCTAATAGTGAGAGTATGCTTTCTTTTTATGGGGTTGTACGATTAAAATTTTGTAGCAAGTTTAGTTTGGAAAAAGTTATAAAACTTGTAATATTATTTAAAATATTAATATAAATTCTGTAATTAATTATACTTAATTAAAAATTACACTCTTAATTGTAATATTCCATTACATAATCCTAAAGTATAATTTTTTTCTTAAGTCTCTTCATATAAATATTTTCACTGCTAGTAAGACAGATCCCACTATTTCTTTCAAATAGCAATTTTGCTTTGTCACCATTTATTGTATTACTAAATGAATGTGCAAACATTTTTATTTAAAACATATAAAGCTGAAAGTTTGTTATTGTATCTGTCCAGAATTATTAGATTTTATCAGAAATTGCTACACTTATTAATAAGGACAAAATGTAACTAATGCTTTTTAGTTCAATCGGATAATTGATTAAAAAAATATTGAGGAAAGACTTAATTTTAAATTATTTAAAAGAAAAAATATATATATATTGATGACAAAAATAAATTAGTGGATATATTTCTTTTTATGTTATCGTTTCGAAAATCATTATCCAGCGGTCGGTTCAGATCGTTAATATCGTTAGTGATTCGAGAATTATATTCCAGTTCCACTTCGTTTTGAAAATCGTTATCCATTGCTCCGGTTCAGGTCGTCAACGGTTGAAAAAGAAACTGTTGGCCCTGAAAAGACTAGCGTCTGTGGATGCAATGTGGTACTATGGAGCCGAACCAATCAAAATCTTTCTTGCATTTCTCCTCTATATTCTTTTATGACAGCATCTTTGATTGGTTGAGACAAATGATTACCATCATGTTAGCGAAAATGGGCTTCTTGGCGCACCTTGGCATTGGCGATATATTTCTTCTTTGTTTATGTTTATGACCACATTAAGCGATTTTGTCCTTATGCCTTTTGTTTTTTCTTAGTATCATTATCATTTTCTCTATTGTAATCTGTGCCTTTTTTTTTTTTTTTCGTAAGATAGTTCGATCCAATATTAAGTGTATCTGTTGTATATTTATGTATTAATGTTTGGTAAACAGAAAGGAATAATTTTTATTTGAACGTTATAACATTAGTAAATATGCTGTCTCCTGATAAATTAAATTTTATGTTTAATTTTTACCTTTGAGTAAGAAAAAGGTAAATTTAAAACATACTAGATATTGTAAAACGTTTAATAATAATAATAATATGTTGATTGTTACTTGTACATGTTTAATTCTAAATATTTAACTGTTTAATTTTGTATATATCCTTTGTTAATTAAAAAAAAAAGATTAGTTTTATAATTGATTTTATTAAGGCTTTTTTTTATTTTGAAAAAGGAAAAAACAATAATAATGTGACAATTTTGTCAAATGTCTTTAACAATCTTCTTGTAAATAATAATTTTACATATCTGGGTAGCATAGTTGAAGCTGGATGCTGTTAAATTAATAAATAATAATAATAATAAAACCTAGGTTTAGATTATGAATTCTCATTGTTTTATTAAAATACAGTATACGAACAAATAAAAGTAAGCTTAATGACAAATTTATCATCTACCTCTTGTATTTTATTTATTTAATTTTTATTGCAATATCTATAAATGTTAATTTGCAGCAAATTATGCATTAAAAAGTTAAAGTACTGTGCTAAGTCCTGTTAATAATATAATTTATAATATGTATTGAATTAGTTAAAGGCTAATGGTAGACTATTTTGTGCCACACATGCTTTAAAAAGTTATATATTTGTAAAATCAACCAAATTTTTTAAAAATTTTTAACCTATCAGCTTCAGATTTCAATTAAACATTTGATAATCATTCTTTCTTTTGAAATAAATGATAAAATACTCTTAAAAATGTTTTATTTCATTTGATTTTTTGAAAAATCAGCATTTTTTAAAGCTTAAATAAACACATTCTTATGTTTTATGAGATAAAAAAGTTTCTGACCCTCATTTTAAAGAGAATTTCATGAGATTTAATTCGATTTTATTAGGTAAAAACATATTTTTATTTATTTATAAAGATAGTTTTTGTAAACTTTTTTTTTTTTTAAGTTTTTTGTAATACTATCAGCTATTATAACTTAAACCTTTTAATAAAGATTTATGACATGTTACTGTACATGTAAGAATATCATTATCATATATTTTGTTTACATGATAAAAGACCTCATTTTTAAAGTCAATAATCTATAAAAGATGAATAACCTATACATTTTATTATGGTCGAAGAATTCATAGCCTAGTGTAGGGAAGTGGCCGGCACCTGGGAAAACAACTAAACCCCTACACAATAAAGCTATGAATGAGACTCCAGGTGTCAGGTTGAAAATCAACCGTCAAAGGCCAAATTATGTTCTTTATTATCTTTTGTTTATATTGTTCTTAAACTTTAAAGAAAATTATCTGTTGAGTGTAAAACAAACAATAACTGTTAAGCTTATGTTTTAATTAGCTCTGACTGAAAGTTAATAATACCTAATGTAACCCAATCTTTACGAAATCTTAAATTTGGCATTGGTTCGGTGTTAGTATGACAAAGACTGCACTGTTGGAAGAGGTGGTCTGACCCCACTCCCCTTGATGCCTTATGTCGAAAGGTTATGGTTCGAAATTTTAAATTTCGGGTGGGTTGGGTGTTAGTATGACAAAGAATACATACTGTTAAAAGGAGGAAGGGTCGTACCTCCCCATGGTGCCTGATCTCGAAAAAAAATATGGTCAGAATTTAAAAAAAATTTAAATTTGGAGTTGGTTGGGATGATAAACACTGCACTGTTAAAAGGAGGGAGAGTCTCTCCCCCCCCCCCCCCCCCCACACACACGCTCACGGTGTCTTATCTCGAAAACTTATGGTCCAAACTTAAGAAAATTTTAATTTGGGGTTGTTTACAGTGGCGGATTTAAGGGGGGGGGGGCAAAAGTACTAACATTCACAACTGACTATTACAATTGTAAACTTTTCTTTGATCTGGAATTATACTTTGACAAATCTTAGCCCCCCCCCTCAAAAAAAAAAAAAAGTTAAGTTCTAGATTTGCCACTGTGGTTAGGTATTAGTATGACAAAGAAAGCACTGTTGGAAGGGAGAGGGTCCTACCCCCCCCCCTTCCCCCCCATGGTGTCTATCACGAAAAGTTACAGTCCTATATTTACAAAATTTTAAATTTGGCATTGGTTTGGTGTTAGTATGACAGAGACTGCATTTTTGGAAGGGGTGGTCTAACCCCCCCCCCCCCCTCGATGCCTTATGTTGAAAAGTTATAGTTTGAAATTTACAAAATTTTAATAAATAATCTAAGATTTTCTTTCTTATCTGTACAGAATATAAAATGTATACAAAGAAAAAAATATATATATTTGTTTTGAATTATTACTTTCTTCTATATTAAATAGGACATAATGGATGTGTAAAAAATTCTTACTTCCAATTTTCAGTGTATTTACACATTTTGAGGGGATTAGAACACAATTTGACCATTTTTAGAAAATGTCTGTCTGGTAAAAATTTTGTGTAGCAGCTCTAGTTCAAGAACTAATGCACAGAATTTCACATAAATTTATACACAGGGGAAAAAAAAGTGCACATCAGTTTTTGATGCAAGTCACTCAACAGGTGGCACTGCTATACTGTGATTTCTCTCATCTAATTTAAGACTATCTCAGCTTCTATTGTGTATAATAATAATAAAAAAAAACTAAGTATGCCATAGGGCTATCATGAAACATGTTTAATTTCTGTGCACATCGGCCAATAGGTGATGCTGCTATACTTCAATTTTGCCTGTGAATAGGGAAGTTCATTGAGATTTATTTGTGTATAATTACACAAAATTTTGTATGTGAGAGGGCCATTTCTATAAAACATCATGTTGATTCAATTTTGGTGCATATTGGGCGATAGATGACAATATATGCTGCAATTTACTCTGTCTGTAGGAAGACTAAATCTCAATATCTATAATATTTCACTGCACTTAACTTGATATTCAAGATAAATAATATGAGAACGAAAGCTGGCTTAATTTGGGTGTATATTGACCTACAGGTGGCGCTTTTCCTCACCTTTTGTGATTCTCCACATGGCTACATCTCAACCTTTTGATTAAAATTGCACTAAACTCCATATCTAAACTCTGTATTGAGAGAAGCTATGATTAAATTTCTTCTGTGCATGTTAAACAGCATGTAGCATTGTTATATAGAGTGATATAGAAGAAAGTTTTGTGATGGCCATAACACACTAGTTTGAAGCTTCGTTTTTTTTTTTTTTTTTCTTCTTTCTTTTATGTTTTCTTAGGAATGTCTCAAAAGAAAGTATTGGATTCATAAAAATTTTCAACTTCTGGTTTTCGATGCATTTACACATTTTAAGAAGTCAAGAGCCTGTCTTGATCACTTTTAAAAAATGTCTCTGTGTGTGTGTGTGAGAAAAATTCTGTTCAACTATATCTCCATAACTACGCAGTAGTTCTGGAATTAAAATAAAAAATTAAATTACATATAAATTTATATGTAATTTCACCAACAGGTTCTGGCGCACTGCGATTTCTGCAACCTATAAGAAGGCTAAATCTCAGGAACTATTGCACAGAATTTCATGTAAATTTATATGCACATGCACCTTGGCATATATTAGTGTCTATCAAGTTTTGGTGCCAATCACTCAACAGGTGGTGTTGTTATACAGTACTTTCTGCAATTTTAGGGAAGGCTATAACTCGTGCTCTAATGTGCATAATTACACGAAACTTTATGTTGGAAGGGTATTATGAGAAGTTATGCTGATTCAATTTTGGTGCATGTTGGCCGATAGGTAGCGCTGCTATACTTGAATTTCCCCCAATACATGAAAGCTGTATCTCATATTGTATCATGTATAATTGCACAAAACTTGGTATGTGTGAGAGTCGGCCATTATGAAGCACTATCGTGATTTTATTTTGAGTGTATATCAGCTAACAGGTAGCATTACTGCACTGCAGTTTACCCGATGAATTTTCATAAGCCTATATCTTAGCATCTGTTGATTAAAATTGCACTAAACTCCATACGTAAAATATTTATTGTGAGAAGCTATGGACAAATTTTGTACAATTTAAACTGTAAGTGATGCTATTATCTATATATATAAAAGAGTAAACTCACTGATTCACTCACTGACTCAACACGGCTGTGGCGATCCTATGGGAGATAGTCACAATTTTTGGTGAGCAGTTTGTTTTTATGGCCCTGACGCTCACTAAGACGGGATTTTGCGAAATACCCCCCGGGGGGCATAAGGCAAAAACCACCTTTATAAGCATAACTCGGCTCCAAATTACTTCACAGTGAAGAAATTGCAGAGAGAGAGCCTAGACTTGAGTGCAAAAAAAAAAAGAAATAGCAAAATACGGGTTTTTGAGGAAAACTGTACCAATAACGGCACAAAGATATAGAAAATCGCCAATTGTCTTCTTCAGAATATTTCCAAAACCTCATGTTTGGTATTTTGCGATTTTAGTTTTTTTTTTTTTTTTTTTTTTTTTGGGGGGGGGGGGGGGTTACACCCATTGCAATGGGGTTTTGCGAAAGTTCCTCCTTTTCCCCTTGGGGGTGGGGTGGGGGGCAATATAAACCCGTTTCCAAATATAACTTTGCTTCAAATTATCTCAGCAAGATTAATTTGTATATGTGGGTTATTAATGCATTCCCAACATGCACAGTAAAGGGATTTCACAAAATTTTACCCCCCGTCCTTTAAGGGCGGAGGAAGGTAAAAACACACTTATAGGAGTAACTGTGGTCCAAATTATCTCAGGATAGCGATTTTTTGATTTGTCAATTGGTTATGCGTACTCAAGACACATACTAAAAACATATTTTGTAAAATTCCGTCCTATCCCCCACTTAGGGGTGGGGTTGCAAAAAGCATGTTTCCAAGCATAACTTTTCTTCAAATTATCCCAGTAAACTTATATTTTACATATGAGTTGTTTATGCATTCCCAACACACATTATAAAGAGATCTTACAAAAATTTCCCCTCCCCTCCTTCAAAGACAGGGAGGGGGGCAAAAAACGCTCTTAAGAGTAAATCTGCTCCAAATTATCTCAGAATAGCGATTCCTTGATATGTCGATTGGTTATGCGTACTCAAGACACACACTACTAAGGGATTTTGTAAAATTCCACCTTATCCCCCTTGGGGGTGGGACAAGATCATGTTTTCATGCGTAACTCTGCTCCAAAATATCTTAGACGATTTTTTATTTGCGGGCTGGTTATGCACTCCCAACACGCACTATAAGTCGATTTTGTGAAATTTTCCTTTTCCCCGCTTTAAAGGTTGGGGGGGGGGGGGGAACACGCTTTAAAGAATAACTCCGCTCCAAATTATCTCAGGAAAGCGATTGTTTTATAGGTTGATTGGTTACGTGTACTCAACACAAACAAACTACAAATGGACTGTTTGGAATTCCGTGCTATCACCTCCTTGAGGGTTAGAGGGAGATTAAAAACATGTTTCCATGCATAACTCTGTTCCAAACTATCTAAGAATGGCAATTTTTGATGCGTGGACTGTTTATGCGTATTCAACACACACAACAAAGTGATTTTGTGAAACTCCACCCCACCTCCCCTTAAGGGGCGGGGGGGGACATGTATTCATATGTAACTCTGCAGTAAATTATCTTATGAAGAAGAGATTTTCCATGTATGGGTCAGTTATATGTATCTAACTCATAATATAAGGATATTTTGCAAAATCTCAACCTCCTTTCCTTTAAGAGCGGGCTGGGGGGGGGGGCTAAAAAACACGTTTTAAAACATAACTTTGCTTCAAATAATCTTAGAATCCCGATTTTTTAATATGTGGGTTAGGTATGTGTATGCAACATGCATTGAAAAGGGATTTTGTTAAGCGTGGCGAGTGGGAAAGCCGTTATCGAAGGTATCGAGAATTTTAACTTAGATTTTGACTGATTTCAATGATTTTAACATTATTATTATCATCATCAATGATATGGTATTTTGAGACTTCATTTCAATATAATGACCAGCGAAGCGGGCAAAGCCTGCTAGTACAGAATAATATAGAAAAAAGATTTATGATGGCCACAATATATTAGTTTTCCTATGAAAATAACCCTTTAACTATGATTTCATTAGTAAAATACAGTACCCGCCACTTATTAAAATCATTTTCGTTCTGTGCAAAAGTGATTTTATTAAGCGGCTGATTTTTATATCCGGCTAACGTCCCTGTACACAATAAAAAGGTATTACTTCCCTGAATTTGAAAAGAAATTTTAAAAGATACCAAATAATGAAATTAATAAACAATGCTAATTAATTTTTAACCGATAATTATTTAAGTGTTTCTTCAAAATAAAAGAATTAAACACATCCCAAGCTCCGATGCGCTTTCCTTTGAGGAAAATCATCATTACTTTGCGAAAAGTTCACGCCTTTCTTTAAAATTTAAAATATTTTCGTTTAAACATCTTACTTCTTAGTTATTTCAGAATAAGAATTAGAAATTGTCTTTAAATAATTAAAAATAAAATAATCACTGGTGAATTAAATCAAATGTGTAACTTATTACAAATTAACTTATTACACCTTGAAGAATATATTCCTTGAAATTGTTCCTAAGTCAAGTGATGGGGCGTGTTTAATTGCTGTAAATGTAAAATTTAATGTTGTAAATTTTCGACAAAGAGAGATAACAGAGGGATTTCTGTATTTAATTTATTTTTTATTTAAAAAATAAAAATTCGGAGTGTAAATAAGAATTTACTCAGCATGCATAAATGGTATTTTGCTTCTGATGGGAATTTTTTAGCTTATTAACCGGCAATACTGATTTTATTGAGAGGCAGTTTCAAAGATGGTTTGCATTGATTTGACTCCGATCCTGTCAATTTGATCAGATTAAGCGTCTGATTTTATTAACCAGTGATTTTTATTAAGCGGCGGTTACTGTATTTTGTTTCATTTTTTTAAATATTAATATTGCAAAAAATATGTAAATAATAAATTTTAGTTTTATAATTCTGAACAAAACCTATTTCTTTGTGACAATGCTTTTCACCACAAATTGCAAGTGTAGGAATAAGTATATTACGCTTAAAGTTTTATACTCCATGGCAATATTGCACAAATAAATAAATATATTTAAATAAATTATATTTAAAATGTTTTTAAAAGGTGGGTTATATTTTACTGTTTTAAAATAATGAAAAAGAAAAGAAACATACAAAAAACAAAACTAATGCCGGATATCCGTTTCAGACAGGCAAAAGAGCTCCGGATATCTGATATCCGGCAAAATTTCTATCCGTTTCATCCCTAAAAATAACAGATATGCCATAGTATAATAATACTTTAGGTAGTTAATTTCTTACTATGTACTGTTTAAGTTTAAAAACACATGACAAAATGATATATGTAGGTATTTACGATGATCTTGTGTTCATTAACAGAAAGCAAAAAAGAAAATATAAAATCTTAGAAAGAATTAGTAAATATTTAAAGATTGCTTTTAAAATATTTTTCTGAATTTTACAATTTATACGCAATATTAAATGTTTTTATATGGTCATTTACAAAATAATTCTAAGTGCATACATTCTACTTTTAGACTAGATAAAATCTATGTTATTTTCACAATGGCTACATAAAAAACTTTGTAAACATTTTTCCGCAGGTTTTAAGGATTTTTACAAAGGGAAATATTTATCACCACAAGTGTGCTTTTGTCTTTTAAAATCGAACTGAGAATTCTAACTAAAAATGTTAAAAAGAATGAGTCAAAGTAACATTTTACAATTTATTGAGTAGCCTACTGTAATGTGCAGATTATATTTTTTTTTTGTTCACTCAACAATTTTAAATATTAAGTACTTTCATTTTCATCATCAAAAAGAAGTTTAAAAAAAAAAATAGCGTTAAGATAATAATTATAACTTTAACATCTTTAGAGACAGACTTGTTAAAGGACTAAATAAAGTTACATATTTAAACACAAATGTTTAAAAGCACTCAATTCAATCATGAAAGAACAACAATTTAAAATCACATTAGTATTTTATTTTAGTTGCGAATGTGATTGATTAGTATTCAACACATTTTAATGATAAAACTATGATTATTATTAACATATGCAAAATTAATTATATTTTCTAAGTTGTTCTAAAATGATACCAAAATATTGCAAGAAAAGTAAAAAATTATACTTCTAATGAGTATAAATGAATTCAACTTTTTTTTTTCTTTATTTATTTCTTTATTATTATTATTATTATTTTGCAAAGTGCGCAAAAGATATGTCAGGAGGAATGTGTAACGTAAATATTCCACGATGTAAATTGTAAACAAATCGCTGGCGAGTGGCGAGATGCACAGAATGAATTTCCAAAAAGATTTTGCAAAAGCAAGCTATTCATTTTATCGCCAATTCGCTAACAGGTTGCTATAAGAACTGATAACCAATCAACAATGGTGTTATAAACTTTCAGTGTAAGTTGAATTCTGATTGGTTCAGCTCCATAGTACCACATTGCATCCACAGACGCTAGTCTGAAAAGGGCCGTTTTGCTACATGCATAGCAGAAAACATAAACAGAACTCGAAGTGAGGCAAAAATACAACAGCGAATCTTGAAAATAAACATAAACAGAATTCAGCGCCGGCATATGACGCATGCGCGGAATCTGCAGGAAAGTGTGCTAGTTGCTCATCGCCGGCTAGATGCTAGTCACATGCTTACTGTATAACTTATGTCGCTTTATCGCTTGATGTCACGTCACTGTGGACGTAACGCAAACGATTTGCTAACTTTTTATTTACAAGATGTGCACCGCTACCAACATAAGGAGAATTAAATATTTATAAATAATATTGTCTTAATCGTAAACGGTGTGAGTTAATAATTTTGTAAATTTATTATGCAAAACTCCACTTATACAGTTTCCCAATGCTTTTACACAATTGCTAACTTTCAAGCGTTTTGAATAACACTATTTCTTAAAAAATATATCTGCTTTATTTAAAGACTGAAGTTTTTTCATCTAAATAACACACAGAAACCTATTTTAAAAAGTAATATCCGTAAAATTTTTATTCAAATTGCGTAAAGGTTGACAAACATGCTTTTAGACAGTGGCGGATTTAAGGGGGGGGGCTAGGGGGCTGAAGCTAGCCCCCCCCCCCCCGAAAGTACTAACATTCCCAATTGAATAGTACATTTGCAAACTTTTCATTGATCTGGAATTACATCTTGAAAAATCGGTTCTTACGTATTATCGCAACCAGGTTGGCGCGATTTGTAAGTTTGAGTAAGAAAGTTAAGTTATTAGTATTAATTAAGTTATTATTATTATTAGTTGTTATTATTATTATTAAGTTATTATTATTATTATTATTATAAGTATATTATTAGTTATTATTATTATTATTATTAAGTTATTATTATTATTAGTTAAGTTATTAGTATTAGTTAAAGTATTGCACGGCATTCAATCTAACCAGTAAGCAAAATAATTTCTTTACGAAAAACCTCGTATAACACGTAGGGTTGCCGTAAGTAGGGTCTCCAAATTTGGCGATTTATGCGAATTTTGGCCTGGTTGCGATAATACGTAAGTACCGAAAAATCTTAGCCCCCCCCCCCCCACCAAAAAAGTTAAGTTCTGGATTCGCCACTGCTTTTATATACATACACACACACACAAATATACAAGATAAGTTGACTCGCTTTACAACGACCCCATCGGGATGACTCAATTTGTGTCGTTATATTAATTAAATGGTCGCTACTTCAAATAAATCGAAAAAGATTTTTCAAATGATGCCTTTTTCATTAAATTTGGTTTGATAATGGTAGCAAATGACATATACTGCATATAAAATATGAATTGTATTAGAATTAGGGGTGGGAATCGATTAAGAGTTTTAACTGGGTTAATCGTAGTTCATTAATCGATTAATCGGTCGATTAATCGGATTTTTAATCGGTTTTCATTTTTTTATATATAATTTTATTTCAATGATGAATAAAACTCTCATATTGTGTACAGTCGGTAACAAAAGTATCCGAATACTAACAAAAATTTCTATATAAAAAAAGTAGAGTTAATACTGTTTTGTTAAATAAATCCTTGTCGAATCATGTTGTTAGTCCGTCTAAGAACTTGATTCGACAAGGATTTATTTAACAAGTTAGTTCTTCTTTATCACTTCGGACTAGAACACAGAATGTTATTTTCTGTTTCTACTTCGATAGTTACTATCAGCAATTCTGAACAGACAATAAACGCTTGAAGATATTGTGAAATTCTGTTGACATTTTTCCCCATCAGAGGGATAGTGGAAATCTCAATCCCTTCTTTTCTTTTCTTTTTTATCTTTAGTATTTCCAATATTTTAAAGCTTCTTGTTTCTGAGAATACTATTGCCTTAGCCAACACTTTCTGTAGAAGGCTACAGACAGGTGGTGTTGCTCCAGCATGCACATGAAGCGGCATTTTGTTTAATAACTGTCCTCCCCCTTTTCTCTATCAACAAAAGTGCAACATCTTCTTTTGTGAAGTTTTATTTTTATTTATTTATTTATTTATTTTATTTATTTTTTTTGCTCTTTCATTATTTGGTGGATGTTTCTTAGAATGTTTGTTAGGAAAATATGTGAAAAAATATTATGCAGGCAGAACAGCCTTTTTACTTTAATTCGTAGTTTGAAAATTTTAATCGGATTTTGAAAATTTTTAATCGAATTAATCGATCCGATTAACTCGATTAAAAAAATTGATCGGGACTAAACATTGATCGATTAACCGAACCGATTAATCGATTAATCGGCACAGCCCTAATTAGAATTTATAAGTGAAATAAAATTTTAAAATTTAAATCCATTAAAAATCATTAACTAATGGGAAACATTATAATTTTCTCAAATTTGACAAAAATGAAAATAATGTTTTCTGATGACTGTTTGAATTAATTATTCAGTATATGTGTACCATACAGTATAAATGGTACCACATAAATTTTAAACGAAAGAATAATTTTATTTTGATAAAATTTACATAATGAAAAAGAAAAGAAGGAATATGAATTGTGTACATACTGTACAAAAATCAAAGTCTTGTATCTATTTGCGAACAACTAATTACAAGTCTAATAATTTATGAAGAGCCGCACAGACGGTGAAGTGGTTAGCGTCCCTGACTCCTACACGGTTAGGCCTGGGTTAGAATCCCGGAAAGGCATGTGTTGTTCCTGCTAGGGGTAGCGATGACCGCCCACTGGGTGTCCCTTCACAAATGGTCATCAATTCGGCGACCCCCCCGGCCAATACTTGTGGCATGTGTGCCGCGCCATTAGAAAAAAAAAAAGAAAAATGAAGAAAGCAATAATCGATTTTTGATGTAATTTAGAAATTGGAAAAAAGCATTTTTAAAACGAATGGTGTTTTCGAATTATTCATTTCCAAAATTTTGATTTTCAAAAATATTCGGAAATTTGTTACGTGTTTTCGAAGCTCATTTTTGATTGTAGGACTTCTAATTTTAGGAATATAACTGATATTTTCATTATTCTCTACATTTAATATCAGGGATGGAACACGGGCGCAGAATTCATACCGGAATCCGTTTAAGAAATTGCTGTACCTATAATATCGCTGATTTAAGAAGTAGAAAATTTTCTTACATTGATAGTGGTATGAATTCTGCGCCCGTGTTCCATCCCTGTAATATCCATTTTGCCTTTCTGCTGCCAATAATCTTAACAAGGCACATTCAGTGAATTTTCTTCACATTCCCTGAATTTAAGAAACTCTGTTTGTTCGAAGTGATTTCTAATGGTTTCTATGGGAATTTCTTACTAAACAGCTTAAGTGGTTCAGATTGCAATTAAAAGTCTAAGATCAAACTGCATCTCATTATTCCGATAAAGAAAAAATTCATCGAATTTTCTCTCTCTGTTTTTTTTTTTTTTTTTTTTTTTAAGTAAAGATCACATCTTAAACTATTACTGGGTCGTTATATAAAGAGTCTTGTCTTTTCCTGGTAACTTTATCAAATATGAAATAACGTTATCTTAATTGGAAGTCAATCGGGACTTTTCAAAAGGTTACTATATCGAATTGGGTCGTTATAACACAAAATCGTTATAACGCCAGAGTCAACTGTGTATATACAAGGTGATTCCTTATTGTACCAACAAACTCAGGGGGTAGTAGAATAGCTCACATGGAGCATAACTCATTACATCAACCATGTCCTGTCTCAAACCGTTTTCAATTTACTACAAACAAAATGAAAAACTAAACATCTTTAAAAATCCCTCATTTCTGAGCATACTGCACAAAAATCAAGTACATATATAGAAAAATCTGGAGTGACTCCACTCGACTTTCTGAACATTGAGTAATTAAGAGTTTTGTAGATAAAGTAAAGAAAGAGGAGTTGTTAAACAAACAAAAGAGAGAAAAGCATAATAGAGTGTTTGAGTATTTTTCTCCATATATTACACGATGTTTTATTTAACGCTACGGAACTTTGAGCCCATAGATCATAATGATAAAGAATTTTTCGTTGTGTCCCTGTAAAAACCTATAAATGCTAGATTCGCCAAAATGCTTATATTTAGTGCAACAGTAATTTATAACATGCATATAAATTTTCAGCTCAATTGAATAAGGCGTTTTGATGCTATCGCACTTTTAAAAATTGGGTCCCATAGGCCATAATGATAAAGAATTTTTCTTTGTGTTCCTGTAAAAAAAACTGTAAGTGCTAAATTCACCAAAATCTATACAGTTGGTGCAACTGTAGCCTATAACATGTGTAAAAATTTTTTGCTCAGTTTAATAAGGCGTTTAGACGCTATCGCACTTTTAAAAATTTGGCCCCATTGGCCATAATGATAAAGAATTTTTCTTTGTGCTCCTGTAAAAAAAACTGTAAGTGCTAAATTCACCAAAATCTATATGGTTCGTGCAACTGTGATCTATAACATGTGTGCAAATTTTTTACTCAGATTAATAAAGCGTTTAGACGCTATCGCACTTTTAGGATTGCGCTATGGCCCGATAGGCCATAATGATAAAGAATTTTTGCTAGTATCCCTGTAAAACTATAAGTGCTAGATTCACCAAAATCTATAAGGTTCCTACTATGGTGACTTACAACATACGTACCAACTTTCAGCTTATTCGTACAAAGCGTTTAGACGCTAGCGTGTTCACTCACCGACATACACACACATTTACATACACACATACATACACACATACACACACACATACATACATCATCGTAAAAATAGTGAAAACGGACTCAGAGGACCTCGAAACGTATAGAAACATCGAAATCTCAAATTCGGATTTTTTACATGATTACAATACTTTCCTCACTATAGTGTTCGGAAAGTAAAGAGCAGAAAAAATCCTACAAAACGACATCAATTCTGTTAGAATATATCTAGATTTAGTAATGAATAACAAACGCTGAAACCATGATAAAAATGCAAAATAAAACATACTTGCTAACATCCTAATTAATAGTCCGTAGTGTTGTTAGTCCCGCCCTATTTTTCACACCAGTAAATGTTTAAAGTAATATTCTTCAAATGCAATTGCGATTGAATAAGAAGAAAAATACTATAAAAAGATACTGGTGGAAAAAAAGAAGGCGGGGCTAACAATACTACGGAATATTATTTAGTATGTTAGCAAGTATGAAATAAAATATACGCCAAATATTTAATCAGTAACTTTGCAAGGATCATTCAAGCTACAATTAGTAAAATTTGCTAAAAAATGGCCTGTTTCAATAGCTTTCGAATTAGCTTACAATGAACCATATCAATGGACTAATGCAGGAGAAATTCAGCTGTTTGTTTTTTTTGTAAAACATTCATTTTCCCGCTTTCTAAGAGTGAGATTTCGCCCATCACGTTTTGAAACACCTTTACCAACTCCTCTTAGCAATTTACTTTTGATCGTACTTATGTGCATTAATTTATAGTTTATTTATCACAAAATGATTAACTGTATGAGTATCTATGTGATAACATTATGATATGCATTCGTTTGTACTTAGATAAACCCTTTTTAGGGCCTTTTTTTTTTTTTTTTTTTTTTTTCTAGTAATGTTATATTAAAAGATTTTTGGAATTGAGATTGATTTATAAAAAAAAATTCATTTACCTTATTACTTTAAATTAATTTATTGTTAAAATCATTTTTTTTCCTTGTGGTAAGTATGTTTCCCACCGCCCACTGGGAGCTAATCAAATCAAAGGCAAGACATTATATACATAGCTGCCAATATTTTAATTTATTGCGGAGTACTTTTAGCCACGCCTTTATTTCGCACCACTTTATTTATAGAAAATTTTTCTTCAACACACAACTTCGATAAAATAAGAAAAAATTACTTTTAAATAATTTGTGGTACGAAATAGAGGCGCGGCTAAAATTACTCCGGAATAAATTAAAATATTGGCAGCTGTGCATATATTTTGGATTTATTTTTATTTCGAATTGCATTATATATTTTTTGTAAAGTTTGCATATGGCCACCAACTTTAGTCAATCGTACGTCATCTGGAACAGTTCTCTTACTGTTCAGGAAACTTACAGGAATTCCTTTGCGTTTACACCTTGAAAATCCAGAAATCCGTTGTCGTGCTAGCCGAAGTAGATAATTTAATTGGTCCCTAGGTAGGTCCCGAATCTCTTCTACTTACTTTCCAGAGTATGAAGGCATTTACAATTGCCAAATCAATTAGGAAGTATAGGATTCGACATTTAAAAATTAATAAAATTCCTGGGAAGTATACTTCCCACGGCCTTATAAAGGGTTAAAAGAATGTTAAGGTAGAAATTATTGTAATTAAACATGGGAGGGGTTTATTTTTCAAAATACGTAAAACGCCCGTAAGAAATTTGCAAGTTGTACAAAGCAATGCAAGTAAAATAATTAATAAATCAAGCTGACAGACATGTTCTCCCTGCCAAGGATTAAAGTATGCATGCCCAACGAAGATTTTTACTTTTCTCTGTTTTGCAAAATTCATTCTTTTGATACTGTGTTTTACGTATTTTGAAGGATATATTATTCCCATGCAGGGGTCGTACTCTCCGCCTTTTTTTCAGGACGCTCTCAAAGATGAGAAATTTTTGCCTTTTTTGCCACCACTAATTTTATATAGAAACACTTGTGGTATTTTCATAGAAAAAGGCTATGATTAAATAGGGTTGAGATTATTGTATAAAAATAGTGGAAGCTATTCAGAAAAAAATTCCTCATTCTGAGTGTCCTGAAAAAAGGGCGGAGAGTACGACCCCTGATCCCATGTTTAATCGTAATAATTTCTGTAACAATGTCTTTTAAATAAAAATACAAATGAATGCATATCTCTGTATTATGATATAGGTAACATACGATTAATTTCAATGTAATAAATAAACTGTAAATTAATTCATGAAATATCATCAAAATTGAATTTCTAAAGGGAGTTGTTAATAAAGAGTTTCATCATAACGTGATGGGCGGAGTCTTGCTTTTTGAAAACCGGGTGCATAACAAACAAGCAGGAAAATTTCTCCTGCACCAGTCAATCGATGTGATTCATTGAATCTTATTCGAAAATCATTGGAATAGGCCAAATTTTAACATATTTTATTAATTGAAGCTTGAATGTTTTTTGAGAAATTATTGATTAAATATTTCCTTAAATCTAGATCTAAACATCTAAACATTCTCACACAAGCATAGGTACCAATATTTTAATTTACATCGGAGTATTTTTAGCTTCACTTTTGTTCCGCACCAATTTATTTTTTAAATATTTTTCTCCAATATACATTTTTGCCAACCACCTTATTATAAACCGTACAATTTTTAGTACCCGCCTTTTTTTTTCACATCAGTCATTCTTTTTAGGTAATTTTATTCATATTTAATCATAACAGCATTTGGGTGAGAAAAGGAGCTATTTTTCAAGGGACGTTAACAATTGTACGGTTATTAAGTGGTTATTTATGGGTTGGCAAGTATGAATATGTATGATAAAATTATAGAAATTTATTCCTTTAAAAAAAGTGGTATGGAATAAATTGCGGAGCTAAAAGTACTCTGGGATAAATTAAAATATTCGCAGCTATGGAATGGATGTGATTTTGTAGTATTTTTTTTTTTTTTTCTCCGTTTTTAAATGTAAGCTTAGTGTTTGCAAGTTTAAAAATTTCCAAAATAAAAGTTATTTTAAGATATTTTAGCTTTTTCAGTCTTTTTTCAGTAATTTGAACACGGTTTGAGGTAGAGCAGGGTTCAATTACTGAATTAAATTCCATATGTGCTGTTCTATTACCCACTTGAGTTTATCGGTGCAATCAGGAATCACCCAGTATACGTGTGTGAGTGTAAATTTAATATTTGTAAATAATTAAATTTGTGCACATGAATTTTAATGCTTGCATGTACCATTTTCTTTAAATTACTTTTATTTCAGTAATTAAATTTATATTGCCTATCTTAATAAAACTACTCTTAATAAACTACTCTGAAACCACCCTGTTTCTTAAAAAATAAAACCACTATAATATATTTTTACTTAAAGCTAAATGAAGCAAAAAAAAAAAAAAAATTGATTATGTTTGGTCATAGCCTCCTTAACTAGATGCCTGTTGCGTGGCTCATAAACTTGGCAACAGTTGAAGCGGTAGACAGCTCCACCTGGTACAAATTGCGTGATATTTTTATTCAGCTGTCACCAATAATTTTAAAATTAATCTATGATATATACAATCGATGATTCTTCGACTCCGTCACCCTCTCGAAGTTGATTCTATTCGCCTTTTATGTATATCATACATGACTAGTTGGAATAATATTCTTTCACCTTAATGCGTGTATTGATATTTAATATACAAAAGTACGAATTTTAGTTTAAAGTTATTCAAGTTTATGGCGGTAATAAGAATCATCTCCGTAGAAATTTAGAGAAAGGCATAGGTCATTGCAATTTCTTAAAAATCTATCCAGAAGCTCACGATATCATAACCTCGAAACTGAACGAAATGAGAGTCCAGTACTATTTGAAGAATAATTGGGCTTCCACGCCCCACAAGGAAGTTATCCGGGGGCTTCCCATTTGAAACTACAGGGTTAGATATTGAGGATGCACTCATCGAGCTTAAATTTGGAATTCTAAAAATCAATCGTCTTGTCAACGTGAAAACCAAACAGCCCCTGCCACTTGTTCAAATCCAGCTCACGAATATCGAATACAATAGATTCATATTTCGATTTCAAAAACTTGTTTACTACAGAATAATATTGCAGAAAATTATCGTAATCGTACTAGAACCCTACAACGCTACAAATGTCAATTGCATTTTCATTCCACCGAAAACTGCTATATAAAAGTTAGATGCTATCTTCAGGGCCTGATTAAGGGGGAAGCTCGCTCATACCGGAATATTTTTACAATTATTTTTTACTTCATGTCATAGAAATTCCACGCTTTGACAAGGAAATATTTTTTATAAAAAATGAACGGTGTAAAACAATCCAATTTACTCACCGTTATTAGACACCAGAATTCTTTTAAAATAATTTTCAATGAAAATTTTCTGTTTATTATAGGAGGAAAGTATTTGTTAAAAAATAACGGTGTAAGTATAAATAATGTGTCAAGAGCGAGCTTCCCCCTTAATCAGGCCCTGGCTATCTTACCAAAGATTGTAACTGTGGAGGGGAGCATCTTGCAAATTTTCAAAGATGCCCGAAATTTCCGGAAAATAAAAATCGGACGAAAATTATGATGTCCAACTTTTCTCATCTCTCTTCAAAGATTCCGCCTTCTGACCAATCAAAAATTTTCCTTTGTCCGGATTGCCACTCCCTCCTCGGTGAGACATCATCAGAATAGCACTAGCTAGTTATTTGAATTCAGTAATATCTTAAATAGTATTGCCAACGATTTAAACGTCAAATGTTTTTCTGACATTATCATTAAACTTAAATCTGTACTTAACACTTTCGCGACCGCTGACGCAGATTTACATCATTTGGAAATCTGTGACTCCACCAGTGGGCGTTTCTTTTGCAATTTGTAAGTCATTTATTTTTTAAAAATATACACAATATTCAATTTTGTACAAACAATATACTATGGATATAAATACTTTGAATGGAAAGAGTATAATTATAATGTATATCCATTAGTAATAGGAATCTGAATATAGAAAATTTCGTTCTGAAATATTGTAACATGGGAGAATAACGCCCACAGGCGGACCTTACTGTAAAAAAGACGAAAACATGCAGTCACGAAAATGTTAATAAAATGAAAAATGCCAAAAACCTCATACCAAAATTGAAATCCTATGGGAAGTTTTCGGAGAACAGGCCATTTTTAAGTGGAAGTCTGTTTTTCTACCCCTTATAAAATTACTATGATTATTCGCCTCTTTTAACACCTGGAAGCGTTTCCTAGCCCTTGTTCCTATCGTTTTTTTTTTTTTTTTTTTTTATTCAGCACCTCGTATCTGATTCCTGCCAGCTGTTTATGTCAGTTTTTTGAAGGTACGGGACATCTGGTCCCAGATACCATGTACGTATTCTTCTCGAACGCTTTAAAATTATCAATAAACGTCTTACATTTAAAATATGCAAATGACTGCCTGAAGAATCTGTGAACACCAAAATCCAATTTTAGAATATTTAAACATTTTTTTTTTTTTTTTTTTTTTTTTTATACATAAATACACAATTTAAAATTGAAGAAAGCTGGAACAACCAAGAGAAAAATAAAAAAGAAAGAAAGAAAGAATAAGAAAAAGAAAGAAAAAATTCGCTACCCCTTGACTAATTTCTTTGTAATTTATCGTTTAAGCGTACGGCTCGTGCAGATCATTTTCTAATAAAGTCTAATTATTAATGTTATAGCATACTTGCCAACATGCTAATTAATATTCCGTAGTATTGCTAGCCCCGTACCTTTTTAGAGTAGAGACTCTTGTCTGCTGTTTATGTCTGTTTTCCGAAGGTGCGGAACATCTGGTCCCAGGTACTATGGACGTATCCTCCTCGAGCGCTTTAAAATTATCAATAAGCGTTTTATATTTAAAATATGCAAATAAATGCCTCTAGAATATGTTAACACCCAAATCCAATTTTAGAATATTTAAACAATTTTTTACACGTAAATAAAGGGCAAAAAAAAGAAGATGAGGAAAGAAAAAAAATCGCTATCCCTCGGCTACTTTCGCCGTAAATTATCGTTTAAACTGTACGGCTGGTACCAATTATTTTCTAATAACGTCTAATTATTAATGCTATAGTTAAATCTATATATTAATAGGCAACCATGAAATTTGTGGTACACTTTTGACATATTATTTATAGGAGTAGAGGGTTGAAAATGGTATCATTCGAAAGGTATGGTTAGCCAGATGTGGATAATATAAAAATTATTTTCTTACGATGTCAAAAAGGTATTTAAAAATACTTTTATTTTTTATGCATTTTCCCCCATTATTCCCTTTCATACACGTACTCTTTTACATAAAAAAATACGTAAAAGTAGAAAGTTGTTAAATCTGGCAATTTCATAAAACTGAAGTAAAACCATAGTCACAGTAATTAGTATAATGTAACATCGCTATACGCAAGCAAAGTGATGACGTCAGAGGCAAGAAAAAGATTTCGTATATTAATCATCCATTGGATTTTTTGTAAAAAATTATTTAAAATTAACGGAAATTAT
Organism: Salticus scenicus; assembly: GCA_963930645.1. Classification (NCBI taxonomy): domain Eukaryota; kingdom Metazoa; phylum Arthropoda; class Arachnida; order Araneae; family Salticidae; genus Salticus; species Salticus scenicus. The sequence goes on along the minus strand of OZ005654.1, from coordinate 113,279,992 downwards.
CTTCCGATTTTAATCCCCATATTTGCGTATTGTTATATATAAGTTAATGTCTACATGTGTTAGATTGAATTATTTTTGCTGTAAAATTGAGATAAAATTTTAATTTAATAATTCAAAACTGTAGAAAAAGAGAAACAAGAAAGAAAAATCATGCAGTACGCATTGATTAGTAACACTTTCCAACTGTACGCAATTGTTGTATCGAATAACTATTAATATTCTTTGCCTACGTTATCGCGCGACAGACAGAAGGACTGAAAAACATACAAATAGACTAATTGAATTTAAAATTACTCTTAGGCATTTTGGAAAGTGTTAAAAAGGCTTAACAGAAAAGAAAATGCAACCGTTAGATTATAATTACAGCTTTTAAACTCTCTGAATATTTTACTGTAGCCCTGTAAATCTGAAAATTAATCATATCATATTCTATATAAAACAATATTTTAGAGTATTAATAATACATGTCAATGTTTTTAAGATTTTTGTAGTAGAAAGTTTTTTAAATATAACTTTTAAAAAATTCCGTCTTAAAACGTAATACATTGGCTTTTTTTTTTATTGTTAATGTTGTTGTCCCTGTAAACAAACTAGTTGTACAGGACCTATTAATGACATTTTAAATAGGGAACATTATATAGGGAACATGAGTGTATCATTTTTAAAAAATTCTCAAAATATTCACGGATGAAAGTAGCCGGAGACAAACAGATAGTAAGGTAGACAATCGGACAGACAGATGCACAAATTGAGATTATATTCCCACTAAAATTATAAGAGTTAAACGCTCATGTAAACAAAAGTGCAATTCCAGCAAACTTTTATTAATACCTCTTAATGTAACTGATTATTTTTGTGTGGCCCTCTAAGTCTAATGCTAACCCTACTATATTACATAGAAGGCACATTCTTCTGTGCATACGAATAATATATTTCAATTGCATTAAGCTTTGTGGAAAATAAAATTATTAAAATTTGGTTTATAAAAATAACTCTCATACAACACAATGCTTTGGAGTACTTTCAAGTGCCCCTGTACACAAACCAGTTAGAAATGTACTCTACTTTACATAGGAAACATCCGATAGGGTATTGAATAACATATTAAAATTTCATTAAAGTTTCTATACATTAAAGGTATTAAAATATGATTTATAGAAATTCCTCTCATAGAACACAATGCTTTTGAATACTTTTGGGTGTCCCTGTATACAAACCAGAAGAAGTATTCACTCCATTTTCAACAGGGAACATCCGAAGTGAACTGGAATAAAGTATATCGGTTTAAAGAAATTCCATAAATATTTACGGGAATTAAAGCGAAGAAAAACAGACAGAGAGACAGATAGACGGTCAGAAGAACAGTCAGACAGATACACAAACTGAAATTATATTCACACTAAAAAAATGATAGGAAGTGTCAAAAACGATTAATGTAAACGAAAGTACAATTCTAGCAATTGTTTATTAATAGCTCTTAATATAGCTGAATATTTTTTGTCACCCTGTAAATCTAATGGTAACCATGCTATATTCTATGCAAAACATTCTTTTGTGCATATAAATAACATATTTCAATTTCCTAAAACTTCGTGGAAAGTAAAGTTATTAAAATTTGATTTATAGAAATATCTCTCATACAACGCAAGGCTTTAGAATACTTTTGAGAGTCCTTGTATATAAAACAGAGTTGGTATTTAATCCATTTTATACAGGAAAAATCCAATATTGAACTTGAATAACGTATTTCAATTTCATTAATATATGTGTACACTAAAGGTATGAAAATATGATTTATAGAAATACCTCTCATAGAACACAATGCTTTGAAATACTTTCGGGTGCCCCTGTACACAAACCAGTAGAGGTATAAGCTTCATTTTCAAAAGGGAACATCCGATAGTGAACTTGAATAACATATATCAGTTTCAAGAAATTCCACAAATATTTACGGTAATTAGAGCGCGGAGAGCCAGACAGACGGACAGACAGACAGACAAACCGAAGTCATTAACACTTTTCAACCTTGTTGGGAAGTGTTAAAAATGTTAGAAAGTGTTAAAAACGCTTAATGTAAACGAAAGTACACTTTTAGCAAATATTTATTGATAGCTCTTTATATAACTGAATATTTTTGTGTCACCCTGTAAATCTAATGCTAAGCCTGCTATATTCTATGCAAAGCATTTTCTTTTGTGCTTATAAATAACACATTTCAATTTCATAAATCTTCGTGCAAAGTAAAGTTATTAAATTTTAGTTTATAGAAATGTCTCTCATAAAACGGAATGCTTTGGAATACTCTTGTGTGTCCCTGTACACTAATCAGTGGTAGTATTTGCTCCATTTTATACAGGAAACGTCCGATATTGAACTTGAATAACATATTTCAATTTCATTAAGATTTGTGTACAGTAAGGGTATGGAAAGATGGTTTATAGAAATGCCTCTCATAGAACACAATGCTTTGAAATACTTTTGTGTGTCCCTGTACACACATCAGTGGTGGTATTTACTCCATTTTATACAGGAAACATCCGATAGTGAACTTGAATAACATATTTCAATTTCATTAAGATTTGTGTACTGTAAGGGTATGGAAATATGGTTTATAGAAATACCTCTCATAGAATACAATGCTTTGAAATATTTTAGGGGGTCCCTGTACACAAACTAATAGAGGTATAAACTCCATTTTCAACAGAGAACATCCGATAGTGAATTTGTATAACATATTTCAATTTCGTTAAGATTTTTATACAGTAAGGTTATGAAAATATGGTTTATAGAAATGCCTCTCATAGAACATAATGCTTTGAAATATTTTCGGGGGTCCCTGTACACAAACCAGTTGAGGTATAAACTCCATTTTCAATATGGAACATCCGATAGTGAACTTGTATAACATATTTCAATTTTATTAAGATTTTTGTACAGTAAGGGTATGAAAATATGGTTTATAGAAATGCCTCTTATAGAACACAGTGCTTTGAAATATTTTCGGGTGTCCCTGTACACAAACCAGTAGAGGCATAAACTCCATTTTCAATAGGGAACATCCGATAGTCAACTTGAATAACATATATCAGTTTCAAGAAATTCCATAAATATTTACGGGAGTTAGAGCGCACACAGACAGACGGACAGACAGACAGACAGACAGACAGACAAACCCATGTCATAAACACTTTTCAACCTTGTTGGAAAGTGTTAAAAAAAAGACGAACTTCCAGTTTCGAATATAAACATTTCATTTAAAAGGGTAATATTTACACAATAAATATCTAACTAATATACTAAATAAAAGGAACATGGTAAATATTCTATCATAATTTGAAGTCAAATTTGTTTTCAAATGTCTAAATAAAGTATCTGATATAAGATACTAATATGTTGCAGCCTGCAGCGTAATAGATTTGATATCTGTGGTTCTTGGCGGAAAAAAAAGATCGCCAAATTATCTGGCAAACATATTTAATTCCTTTCAAAAATCATGGTTATTTTGAAAACGTATATTAAGAGAGCAATCAATAATATGAAAAAATATTTCATACAATACATATTACGAAGATATACATCTGGTATGCATATTTTTGTATCACGTTTCTGACGCCAAAAAAAAAAAAAAAAAAAAAAAAAAAAAACGCCATGGACAAGAGAGTTTTCAAATTTTAAATTAAAATTTTGTCAATGTGACAGCAAAATAACTTAATTTAACACATGTGCACGATAACTAACTTATATTTATGCCCAAATACGGGGATTAAAATTGGGAAACATTTTTCCTTAACTTTTAATACTTTTTTACAAAAAAATCCAATGGATAACACTGCTCTCCTTCAGAATTGCTCCCAAAACCATTTTAGTAAACTCTTATGTAAAATGACCACCTGAATCCGAATATGACGTCCATTTTGCCCTATCACCCTCCGTTATTTAGGGACGGTCGTTTATTTTTATCACTTTTCGGTGATTTTATGGCTATAAATTTGATTTTTAGGGGGAGGTGAGGATTTTTTAAATAGTTAAAAATATTTTGAGGGGCTATAGAGTTGAAAAAAATTAAAACGTCAACATTTGCAGCAAGGGTAATTTTTTTTTTTTTTTTTTTTTTTTTTTTGGGGGGGGGGGGGGGATTAGCTACTGAAATTATGTAATATATTTCTTACACTTTCTTAATCTATTACTAATGTTATTTATTAAACATTGTAACTTTTTTTTTTTTTTAAGTGCTAAATTAATTTTTTTTTCATTCTCCTAATCAAATTCATGGCCATAAAATTACCGAACAGTGATAAAAAATTGGGGGTGAGGGTGGTGTCCCGAGAAAACGGTGGGTGCATGGGCAAAATGGTAGTCATATTCAGATTCAGGAGGTCATTTTACAGAAGAATCAGCAAATTATCAGGGGTCGATTTTTTTTTCTTTTTCTTTTTTTTTTTTTTTGCAGTGCAGTGTAATTAACATAGAAAATACTTTCTTTGGCCCCACTGACAGTCAGTGACGTCGCACTTTGCTAGCGTATACTCTTGACTACAGATATTTTATTCTAAGAGAAAATAGCCATTAAAATGGCAGAAATTTGAGTTCATGAGTGGTAGATCAAAAGTTTATTAAAAAAGTATTTGATTTATGAGAGTTCTATATATATATATATATATATATATATATTATTAAGGTCTAATTTAATTTTTCTTTCTTTCTTTCTTTTTTCTTTTTCTTTTTCTTTTTTTTTTTTTTTTTGTGTGTGTGATTTATGCAGCTCTAATTTAAAGACATATTTTTAAACTACAACATAATGCGTTCCAATTATCTGTAATTGACTATTTATTATAATTTTTTTAAATGAATTTATTACTATACGCAAGCGATGTGATGACGTGACTGACCGTCCGTGGGGCCAAGCAAAAATTTCCTATGTTAATTGTTAACTGGATTGATTTTAAACATTAATTGGTTTAATTTTAAATATTAAAGAAAATTATCTCTCGATTTTAATCCCCATATTTTGGTATAGTTTTATATAAATTACTTTTTGCGTGTGTTAGATTCTGTTAGATTTTTTCTGTCAAATTCATAAAATTTTAGTTTTAAATTTCAATACTCTAGAAAAATAAAATGGCCGACTTTCATTTTCGATTATAAACATAAACATTTCAGCTCAAAAGAATGCGATTCATTTCAAAGGAACAGATTTGATATCTCTCGTCCTTGGTGAAAATAAATAAATAAATAAAATGAAATAAAAGATCGCTAAATTATTTGGCGAGAATATTTAATTCCTTTCAAAAAACATGGTTATTTAAAAAAAAAACAACAGTCAGTAATATGAAACAATATTTCGTACAATATATATGTATTACAAAAACATACATCTGGCATGTATGTTTTTGATCTCCAAATATATTAAACGCCAAGGACGAACAGATATGAAATCTGTGGTCTATCCCTATGCCCATTTTGTTTCTAGAGATTTCAAATTAAAATTTAGTCAATTTGACAGCAAAATAAATTAATCTAACAGATATGCATGTTAACTAAATTGTAACTATACCAAAATATGGGAATTAAAATCGGGAAATAATTTTTCTCAATTCTTAATAATTTAATAATTTTTTACAAAAAATCCAATGGACGATTAACATAGGAAATTTTTTACTTGGCACAAACAACGGTCAGTGAGGTCACACCTCACTTGCGTATATCTTTTGCATGTATAAGAAGACAGCATAGGATTTGGAAAAACTTTTGTTTTCGGTTTTCAATGAATTTACACATTTTAAGATTTCCTTACACTTCAATTAACTGAAATCGGCTACTATTTTTGAAAAAGTGGATTTATTACTAGTTTCTGCATGTATAAGAAGAAAGTAGAAGACACGGAAAAAATTTCGGTTTTCGGTTTTCGCTGAATTTACATGTTTTGAGCTTTCCTTACGTTTCAGTTAACTTTAATTAACTACTTGTTTTTTAAAAAGTGGACTTATTGCTGGCTTCTGCATGTATAAGAAGCAAGTAGAAGATACGAAAAAGTTTTTTGATTTCCGGTTTTCGATGAATTTACATTTTTTGAGATTTCCATTCATTTCAGCTAACGGAAATTGACTAATTATATTTTAAAAAGGGTATTTATTATTCTTTCCTCTGCATATATAAGAAGAAAGTTTAAGATTCAGAAAAATTTGAGATTTTCGGTTTTCGATTAAGTTACATGTTTTGAGATTTCTCGAACTCAATTCGGCCATTTGTGCAAAATATCTGTCTTTTTGAGTTCAAACACTGTACTTTATGAACCAATGGAATTAATTTAACCGAATTTGATGTTTGGTTTAACCTTAGGTTGACATGATACCCATTAGCTTTTGGGCTGTATCACCCAACAAGGGGCGTTTCCACGTTGCGATTTCCTCTCATTTCAGGAAAGGTTCAACATCTACAGCGTACCAAACTTAGAGAAATATATTAAGTAAAACTCTACTGATTCAGTTAGAGTGCATATCGACAAACAATCGCCGTAACTGTGTTGCAATTTAATTCCGTTTAGGACTAGGCAATAACTTTGCTTTGCATTCGAATTTCTGATATCAAGGCAGTTTTGAGAAGGTGTAGTTTATATAAAATTTTTATTAATTCTTGATAGAGTTAAGAGCGAAAATGCTTTAGGGATTCCACCACAAATTTAGAAAATAATATAGCATACAGAAATGTATTACGCTACGGTATTACAATCATTTGGGTAATAATATCATAGATGCCAATAATTTAATTTATTCCGGCGTATTTTTAGACTCGCCTTTATTTCATACCACTTTATTTATAGAAAAATTTTCTACAATTATAACTTCGATAAAACAAGAAAGATTTGTCCTTCAAAAATAGGTGGTATGAAAAAAAGGCGGGGCTAAAAACACTCCGGAATAAATTATAATTTTGTCAACCGAAAATAAGTATGAAAATTTTAGATGTAAAATGTACTAAAGCTATAGGTAAATAAACTAAAGCTTTAGATATAAAATTAAATTATAATAAGGAAAATGTATCTTTATCTATACTAGCTGGAACCTGTCGAATTCGACGGTCACTTTATTGAGTGAAATGTTTCAAAAATTGTGGCATCACTATTTAAATGTATTTCAAGTTAAAACATCTAATATAATTTACAACATTTCACTTAAAAAAAGAAATTCGGAAAAATACTTATAAATAGAAATGAACCTTAAATTTGTATGATTTCATATTTTAAACTCCGAATTTCTATTTTTAAATAAAAGCATCGCAAAAATATAATCAGCTGTAACAAAGAAATTACCTCGAACCAAATTAAACTATGTCTTGAGACCCCGAGGCCTGCGGCAGCACATACGCCAGCCGCTAATAACATTAAAAAAAAAACCTAAAATTTAATCTTGAACCGAATAAACTCGCCCGGTGTTGCCCGGCCCCATGATAATAACCTTAAATTTGTAGGATTTTATATCTTTAACTCGATTTTGTTTGAATTTCTATTTTTAAAAGAAAGCATCACAAAATAATAATAATAATAATAATCAGCTGTAACAAAAAAATTACCTCGAAGTAAACGAAACTCTACCCTGTGACCCCGGTGCCTGTGGCAGCACATACATGGACCGCTAATAGCATGAAAAAATTCCCAAAAATTAACCTGGAACCGAACGAACCCGACCGGTGTTGGCCGGGCCTATGATAATAACCTCAAATTTGTATGATTTTATATCTTTAACTCAATTTTGTTTGAATTTCTATTTTTAAATGAAAGAATCGCGAAAAAAATAATTATCTGTAATAAAAAAAAAATTACCTCAATCCGAACAGAACTCGTGCTCGTGACCCCGGTGCCTGCGGCAGCGCATATGCGGGCCACTAATAACATGAAAAAATTCTCAAAAATTAACCTTGAACCGAACGAACCTTTGACACGTTTTCCGCTGCCTGTGGCTGCGGCACCGTATAACAGACATACTACGCAAAATTCATTTCTTCCACCAGGGCACGCAGTATGTTCCATACGAACATCACCAGTTGCCTTGAATTTCCAAGACCTTTTAAATAAGGTGTCACATGGTGGTGTCAACTGCAAAATCCTTTAGTTGCACTTTCCACCACCAGGGGCACAATGTGTTCTGTACGAACATCGCCAACGGTCAGGAAATACTAAGACCTTTAAAATAAGGTGTAACATGATAGGGTCTACTACAAAATCACCTAGTTCCATTTTTCGCCACCAGGGGGCACACTATATTGTATACAAACATCCCGAATCTACATGAAACTTCAAGACCTTTAAAATGATGTGCTACATGTGTGGGTCTAGAACGGATTTCCCTCTTAAACTAATTTCCCTCCCCAAAAATCGAAAATTTCAAAATCGCAGTATTCTAGTCTATTTTTAGTATTCGAGTATAGACCCCCATGTACAACTTCTTCACCGTGAAGTAATTTGGAGCTGAGTTAAGCTTGCAAACATTTTTTTAACCCCTGCCCCCGGGGGGGGGGAACCTTTCGACTTTTTTTAATTTTTCTCTTTTGATGACAAATCTACAGACCAAGACCTTTTTTCAGACTCTTCAACCAAATTTTTACACCTATCCCTTCTCTCAATTTAGTGGATACAGACAAAACACGTTTCAAATTAATATATAGATACTGCGCATTCAATCAGACATTCGGAAGTAGTCAAAACTAAAATATAGGAAATATCGAGCGACAATTAAAAAATATAGGAAAAATAGGAGATTTCATGAATATTATAGGAAATACAGGAAATATAGGAGCACTGCGAAGCCTGCAAATGTGGTAGTTGTTTTCGCTGAATATTTTCACTACTCGTAATACTTTCCAACGATTTTTTTTAAATGCCGCCCGATTGCTAATAGCCATTGGCGCTGCTGTATGCGGACAGTATTTTGTGTATGTTGAGCCGCTTAATATTGTATGCGCTTTGGTCTATAGTTTTTATTTGAGTTTTAAGAAACTGCCAGATTTAACAACTTTCTACTTTTAGCTATTTTTTAATGTAAAGGAATACATGTATGAAAAGGAAAAATGCATAAAAAATAAAAGTATTTTTAAATATCCTCTTGACATCATAAGAAAATAGTTTTTGTATTCTGCACATCTGGCTAACCATACATTTCGAATGATACCATTTTTAACCCTCTAATTCCATAATTAATATGTTAAAATTGTACCACAAATTTTATGCTTGCCTAATAATATATATGTATATAATTGAGAAAAATCGTGCTAAGAAATAGAACAGCTTCAGTATAAAATCCCTTTGCAAAATTTTCAATTTGGCATTGAATTATTTGGAAGTTTCTTGCCAAGGTTTTTCATTTACGCAATTGCGATAGCCATTTTTCTTCATTACTGAAATGACGATAAATAGCCGCTGAAGGGTCCCTTAGAACCTGATTAAGGGGAAAACACACATTATTTATACTTACACCGTCATTTTTTAACAAATACTTTCCTACTATAATAAACAGAAAATTCTCATTAAAAATTATTTTAAAAGAATTCTGGTGTCTAACAACGGTGAGTAAATTGGATTGTTTTACACCGTTCATTTTTTATAAAAAATATTTTCTCGTCAAAGCGTGAAATTTCTATGACATGAAGTAAAAAATAATTGTAAAAATATTCCGGTGACAGCGGAGATAATGTGTGCTTCCCCCTTAATCAGGCTCTGGGGTCCCTAAACTAAAGCTATACCACAGTAATTTTAAGAAATGAATGTAGTAACCTATGGTAGGGAATGAGATACAGTGACTGCATGTCTTTATATGGAAGAATAGATTAAAATAAGTCCTGTCGTACTAAATTATGTTTATAATGAATGTAAAAAGAATTTACTTATTATTTTTAGAGGGGCGGAGGGTGGTTGACCAAAAATGACAGAAATTTCAAGGCAAATATAGTATTAAAAAAAATTTACAACTCAATGGTACACCAACCTATGTCATAATGCAACATACCAAATTTATCATTAATTTTATGTTTAATATTTTTATTCCTATAAAATGTAATTCAAACGCTCTTTCTTTTGTACTCACTGACATGACTTCTGTAAATTTAGGATTTTTAAATTATGGTTGTACTTTAATTAAATATTCATAAACCTGGATTGAATATACAGTCGGCTGCAAAATTATTCGAGCACTAGCCAATAATTCCTATATTTAAAAAGTACACTTAAGACTGTTTTGCTAAGTAAATCCTTGTCGAATCATGTTCTTAGACTGATTAAGAACATGACTCGACAAGGATTTATTTAACAAAGCTGTATTAAGTGCACTTTTTTTTGGCAAGGATTATTGCTAGTGCTCGAATAATTTTGCAGCCGACTGTATAATAAGGATTGGAAAATTCTCTCAAATATTTATGTTTGGTACCTAACTCTTTAAGCTGCGAGCCATTTTTGGTTAACAAATAATTATGCTAATATACGTAAGTATCTATCACATTTGATTTACTTTCCATTGAATTATTTTTCAGAATTTAATATAAATCAAAGTATTTCAATGATGTACAGATAAGCGCAGTTAATTCAAGGTTCCCATTAGAGGGTGGGATTGCGAGAATCTTTGAATATTTTGGAAAGTCACACTCAAAAATATATCATAAGGGAGATTTCCCCCTAATTTTTTCAAATTTCATCAAATTTTTAGTTCAGTTGGGTAATATATTAATTGCTTTGACGCCTAAGCCTGTAGTGATCTTTTTTTTAAACTTCTATAAAATTTCTTGATTAAGAAAAAAAGGAATATTATGTAATTATTTTAAAATACTTATATGAAGTGTGCATTATAACAACAAACAACTACGAAGTGTGAAGGCTAAAAATTGCAATGATTATACATTAAATAATTTAGGTTATTCCAGTTACTGCACTTTTTGAGTGCTTAAAATAAAATTAAAAGTAAATTTTAAAACAGATTAAATAATAACATGAACAATTCCTTCTATATTTCTTATGAAAATTTAGATCCTGAGTATTGAAGAAGTACCTGTCCTTAGTCAAAAAAAGGGAAAGAAAATTAACATTTGACTTTTTTTTTAATTGTTTAATTTACAATTGTAATTCTGTAACAAGAAATTTTCAAAAAGTAAATTATGTAATTTCTCAATTAAATTTAAATATCCCACTTAATTATTTTTGTTTTTGTTTTCAAACACAATAAGGTGTATATGCATTATTTATTCCTCTATGTGTATGAGTTCTAGAGTATTGTGTATATAGCACTTTAAACTCTACTTTTTTTTTTTTTTTTCCTGCTTTTTCTGTGTTTGTTTAAAATGTTATTGTTTACATTTTATTTTCTACTGCATATATATCTTATTTAGTATATTCAAAAATTATATATGCTTACAATAGTCGCGAAATTGTACCTGATGGAAATTGGTTTATGCATTATCATTAATTCAAAAAATAATCTACTTTAAGCAGGGGTGTTGAGAGCGTCCAAGAATGCAAACAGAAATTCATACGCTAAAAGTAATCCATCACGTATATAAACATAAAATAATCACTTTAGATTAAATTTATTCATACTATTATAATAAGAATTCAAAAATAAACGAAATAAATAATGGAGTAACTAATAATAAAAACTAGTTGGCATAGGTGAACTCTGCTCAGTTCCCCATCATATTTATGTTCTCATAAATTTCTAGTGCGAGACATATTATAATCATGTTAAAAGAAATGAATTTGACCAAAGCATGATACAGTGACAGAATGAAATCCCCGCCTAATAGGCTATCCACCGTTCACTTCGATATATTTATCTTATTCTAATCTATTAATTTATTTACCAGGGTCAATTCCGTTGTCTAGTTTTCATGCTACTATTTTCAATGCAATAATCCTCAAAATTCATATTTATATGAAAAATTTACAATTTCGCTATGTTGATAAAATCGTAAATTACGAATGATTTACGAAATTTTCCTATCAGAATATTTGTATTCAATCATGTTCAAACAAATATCATAAACGTAATTTTCAAGTTGTCTAATGTATTTAGGATCCTCAAAATGGAAGTTTATGCTCAATTTTGCCTTATTCTGACATGTTAAGTAAATCATAAATTCCAAATAACTTACGAATTTTTTAAATTGGAAAAATCATAGTTTATGATATTCATGCCAGTATCCTAAATAATATTTCGAAAGTGGTTTGACATCTTTACGATGAAAATATCCCTCAAGATTGACGTTTATGTGAAATTTTGCTCTATTCAGACATGTTAAGAAATTCGTAAATTTCTAATAACTTACGAAATCTTTATATTGGAAAATTCATAGTGATTAATATTCATGCCAGTGTCCTAAATAATATTTCAAAAGTAGTCTGACATCTTTACGATGAAAATATCTCTAAAAATTGCGTTTATGTGAAATTTTGCCCTATACTGCCATGTTAAGAAATTCGTAAATTTCCAATAACTTGCGAAATTTTCAAAGTAGCATATTTATAGTTACTGATGTTCATTCCGGCATCAAAACTGATATTTTAAAACTGGTCTGACATTTTTACAGTAAAAAGTTTCCATTAAATGCACGTTTAAGTGAATTTTTGTCCTATTCTCCCATGTTAAGAAAATCGTAAATTTCTAATAACTTACGAAGTTTTTAAATTCGAATGTTGCAAATGAATAGGGTTCTTGGCAGTATCGAAAGTAATATTTTAAAACTGATCTGACCTGTCTGCGATCATTTGTTCGTGAGATATCGTGTTAACAGACTAACAAACTAACGGACTAACACACTGACACACTAACGGACTGACACACTGACACACTAACAGACACCCTACAGACAGACACCATAGAAATTGTGTCATTTTCGGATTCCTCACACCTGAAAACGTGTAGAAAAGTCAAAAAACCGAGGTCGAAAATTTTCACGATTACCTAAGTTTCCCATACCTATAGTATGATGGGGAACTAATACTTATCTTCGGTGCAATACAGAAGTATTGATAAAGCTCGATGCATCTTTCATCAGGTGGAATCTCGCGGAAATTGTAATAATCTAACATTTTGAATATACTATATGCACACAAAACATTAAAATATTCTAATAGTAATATTTCGTATAAATATATACAAAGTAGAAAAAAATGTTAAAATTTTAACAGTAACATTTCATATAAACGTATACAAATGTTAACAGGAACACTATATCTTTCAATGCTGTTACAATACTCAAGAATTCAAAGTATAAAGAAGTATGTACTAAGTAAAAGAAATAAGATAATAACAAAAATAAAATAATGCATACACACCTTGCTGTTTTTAACCCTATAAGCGTTAAGCCCGTCTTTTTCCGGATTTGAAATGTGTCTCGTAAATGGTCAGGCCCGTCTTTTTCTTGATAAAGATTTTCGTCTCTGAAGCGTTGAACCCGTCTTTTCTTAGATACATATTTCCAGGGCTGAGTGGTCAAGCCCGTTTTATTCTAGATTTCCTTTCCCTCCTTACGCAGACTCTTTGATTGACATGTGGGTTGAACGGATAAGAATAGTTTACAAGCAAATACAATTGATTCCCAACCAGATCCTTGGGGTTGCATCTTTCACAATACTCATGTATGTTTTGACATTAATCCTGCAGTTGAAAGATAACTTTTACTTCTTTGCTTTTAAACAAGTTCACAAGATTTCTTTTGAAATGAAATAAACATTTCTCCATGCTGGAAATAAAATTTAAATGTTACATTTATAAGTGTAATTGAATTTTCTATATGTAAGGGCGAAAACTTACATTTAAATAATGCTACTATTATATTAATAATACAATGTAATCTTATGATTTAAAATCACTTATTTAGCTCTTCTTTAATAATTTTCCGTGTAAAATCATTTATAATTATATAACTTCTTTTTTTTTTATTATTATTAAAAAATATAAGTTATACTATAATTAAAATGAAATTGTTTATTGTTAACGCCAGAGTGCCTTACAATTCTGCAATTTAATAAATTATAATTCGGTGTAATATATATTAAGAATAAGCATATTGCAGGCTAATACACGAACGGAACGCGCCAAAAAACTGTTTTTTTTTTTTTTTTTTTTTTTGAAAAAATAAATAAATAAAAATAAATATAAAAGGTGGAGAGCAAAAAAAGAAAAAAAAAATTAATATCGTTTAAAATTTGTCTCTAACTGAAAGTGAAACGTTTAAACTTACAGTAAATGTAAAATTTAGTAAAATTAGTAGTTTGTTAAATAATGTAGAATTTAGATAGTAGAAGTTAAATAATATGAATAAACATTATTCCAGATTTAACATTAAATAAAAACGAATCTAATACTTTCTTCTTACGCTTATAGAAGAAATTACAAATCAGAAAGATCCAATTAAAAAAAAAAAAAAAAAAAAAAAAAAGGAAAGGAAAAATTTTGGGAGTCTGCATATACAGTAGACTGCCAGAAATTCGCACATTACAATCACTATAAACAAATGAAATTCACAGTAAATATTCCAAGGGAAAGAAAATGAAGATAGTACTTAATTCAATGGTTATATTTTAGGTGCCGAATCTAATGAGACAGATAAAGGCAATTTTATTTGAGGTCTAGGTCATTTATGTTTGAAATAAATTAATAACTAATTTATAAATAAATTAGGCGAAATTTAAAATAGGCGAAAAACATGTTTTTCGGATTCAAGGAACTTCAAAAACGTATAAATATAACAAAAACACAATTTCGAAAAGTTGACCGAAAAGCAAAACTTTATCTACCATACATATGAATAAGAGAACGTAAAAAGTTAAAATGTAGATAGTAATTACCGTAAATAAATTTAGAAAAAATTATTTAAAAAAAAAATTAAAATTAAGCGGGCATAAATTAAAATAGCCATACATAATAGTGAAAATTAATGCTTGTCAAAACTGTTCGTAATATTCTTCATACTAGACTATATTAATTTATATTTTTCAATTATATTTAGTGAAAACAAACTATTACTTTAATGTTTTTGATATTTATAAACCAAATTTATATAAATTAAATCCTTTACATATATTATATTTTTAAATGTTATCAGCTCGGTAAAATTGTACTGAATGATGATCATATCATAATCATAAATGGATAGTCTTTTGGAATGCACGGTAGTCATTCATACTGTCAAGATATTAGAAAAATGCATAGGATCATACGCATCCAAGAAGCATGAAAACAGTGTGTGTGTGTGGGGGGGGGGATAAAAAAGAGGAAGGAAAGAAAGAAAACTAATAATACACACAAACAAATGCTATTTTCTTCCATTCTTCTTCTTCTTCTTTTTTTTTTTTTTTTTTTTTAAGAATATAAATACATATAATATATAAAATGTTATAAAAGATTACTAAATTATCAGATGAATCCCTTATGATTTGGAGATTATCATAAACGGAAATGCAGTTCATAAAGGAAAATTTGTCCATTTTGATTATTATTTTTATTTATTTATTTATTTATTTTTGTATCTTTTGGAATGCATGGTAGACAATCATAAGAACCTCTAATATTGAATATATATTCCTTGGGAAAATATGTTATTGCATTGCATGAGATGCTTTAGATAAATGTTATTTAATCTCCAGTGTTTTCCCGCAATATTAAAACGAAGATTAATTGCAGGGCTCACTCGAGACTCAGCAGTATGAAAAACCCAGTGTCTCCGCCCCCCCCCCCCACCTCCTCCAAATTAATGTCTTACACACAACATTTTGAATAAAATTGCTTCATATTAGTTTATAATTCATTTTTAATAAAAACGATTACACTTTGTTAGTTCTACAGTTTAATTACAAAAGTACTTTTAAAATTTAAATGTATAATATAGAATTATATATAATCAGCTGTCTTTAGAAGTGAAATACACAAATTATTTTCAATAGAAAAAATAGTCTTTCTTTGTATTTTCTTCCTCCATTCTTTATTTTTAAAATTAATTTATATTAAAGTTAATCAGGATAACTTCCATCAAAATTTTATTTATTTTCCATTCACATATATAGAGTAATCCAATCATCATGCATTTTAATTCTACTAAATAATATAAATTTAAATGAAGGATGAGGGCGATGCAAAGAGAAAGCCATATAATTAATCCATTGTTTGTTAATATTCTAAAATTCTATAAAGAAATATTATTTTTTTTTCAATAAATAAATAAAAACTGTTATTCAATAAAATAGGAAAATAAATTAAAATACTAAAATATTATGTCTAACATACATACTTCTTACAAACGCGAGGGTGAAAATATTTTATTTCTTGCTTCCGTAGAAAACAATATCAAATATATGTCATTAAAATCATGAAAATTTGTTTCTCATTTATTAATTTTATTGACACAGCAGTTTTGTATTAAATGTTGAATAACACTGCTCGGCATGAAAATTTTCTCTGACATCATTTCTGCATATTCGTATGTAAAATCTCCTCCTGAATCCGAATAGGACGCCCATTTTACCCTATAACCCATCGTTTTTTAGGAATGGCCCCCTATTTTTATCATTTTTCGGTGATTTTATGGCTATAAATTTGATTTTTAGGAGGGGGGGGTGAGGTATTTTAATCGTTAAATATCTTCTGAGGGAATACGGCATTACAAAATTCTAAAACATGGACATGTGCGACAAAGGAAAATTTGGGGGGGGGGGGGATTTGCCACTGAAATTATGCATTACATAACTTATATTTTTTAAATCTGTTATTACTGTTTTTTTTTTTTTTTTTTTTTAACTTTATATTTTTTTGTTTTCAGGTGTAAATTTTTTTAATTCTTTAAATCAAATTCATGGTCATAAAATTATCGGACATGGTAATAAATTATGGGAGGGGGTGGTGTATCTAGAAAACGGTGGGTGACTGGGCAAAATGAGAATCATATTCGGATTCAGGAGGTCACTTTACATAAGAATCAGCAAGAATAGTATCATATCTCGATTTTTTTTTCTTTTTTTTGGGCCGCGCAGTGTAATTTAGCTATAAAATGTCTCAATTACTGATTAAAATGATTTCTTCTGCAGATGATCACATCTAACTTTTTGAGCAGCAAAGCATAATTATTATCAAATAACTTTCAGCCCATGCATTTTACTAAACATATATTATCATTTAATCTTTTAACTTACATTAGCTTCGCAGTAAAATTAAACATCCAACATTCTTTTATGCAACAATTTTAAAAACACTTTTTACAATTGATTTTTAAACATTTGTTCTTTCTGTTTGTTAGCGATCATTTCTACGTTCGATCCCAGATATGCTCGTCAGCTTACCTGTTCAGAGTTTTTAGCGATTTCTTACAAAACTTGCGTAAATACGGACTAGGATCCTTAAAATGGCCCAACGGTAGGCATACATGTGGGAACCTAGCGCATTCAATTAGATTTAATGTCCCAACACAATTTTCGTTAGACAGCAGCACTACTCCGAAATTCATCAAATGATGTTTCTAAGAAAGCCATATGTAGAAGTCATTTTAAATATCTTAGTAAGCGCGATAGCGCCTTTCTGCTTTGTTAATGAATTCGTGCTTGCCTTTTTTACCTGATGAAGTGATGTACTATTATTTTGACTTGAAATAACTGTTGCAAGTTTTGTAACTAATAAAGCTTCCTAGCAATGATATTTATTTATCAGGTTAATGATATTTGAATGTAATTAGTTTAACATATACATGTTTCGAACAAGTTATTTCTTAAAACCGACCTGATGAACCTAACGAACATTATCGTTCAAAATAATAAATAATTTGTTTATTCATGTTGCCATTTTACGAATAAGAATCTGTTGTTTTCTGCAAATTACCTTAACCCTTTCATTCCCAATTTTTTCTCTCCATAAAACAATAAATCTTATATTTAGTCATAGGAGTAATAGCAGAGTACGAATTAATATAGCTAACAAATCAACTGAGAGGTGTTTATTTATGTTTAATATAACCACTGATGCCATTAAAAATCATAAATTTTATATAAATAAAAATGTCAAAATTTTGGAAGAAGTACATATTGTAATTAATTAAAATATAAATTATAAACATTAAAAAATTAAATAAAAAATATTTCAACGAGTTAATTTACTTAACCCTTTATATCCCAAATTACCTTATTTTTCGAAAAATAGTTTGAAACTTTTTTATTATATTTTTTTGCTCCATGAGAAACATCTCATATTAAATTTACTTTAAACTATAGCTTAACTATACGGAGTTTGAAGTTCCGATGAATTCCCGCAGTAAATTTAAGCTATAGTGAGTATTTTTTTTTTCTTTTGTTTGATGGGACTTTAAAGTCCCGGTGGGATACAAAGGGTTAAAATCAATTTAAATCAAGAATGTTTTATTTAATTTTATAAATGCAGAATATTTTATTAATAAGAAAAATAATCTTTATTCGATTATTTAACAAAGCAAAATGTGCAGTTTTTATCGAATATGTTGAAATTAGTTGAAAAACAACAAAATTAATTTTCATTGACTAAAAAAATAATTTCACGCTCGATTATAAGAAATGTATTTCAAAATTTGTTTCTTCTTGCAAGTTCAAATTACTAAACACTGATCTACATAAAATTTAAAACAAATTTCTTCAACTCTCACCACGTGATATTTATATAAATTTGAAACGTCTCCAAGAAAAATAGAGCTGATTTTTTTTACTCTTTATTGTGTAACCGTGTATTCGTTTATCTTTTTATAGTATTCATTTCTCTCAACGTAATTTAATTCTAAATATTTAATTTATTATTAACTAGCAAGCCCGTGCGAATTTTTTGCACTTTATTTCTTTGTAACATTTAAAATTTAAAATTATTAATATTATTTAATTTTAAAGCCATAAAAACGTCATGTAGTTTACATATGCACGAACGAATTTATTATTTAACTTTCTTTTTTTTTTTTTTTTTTTTTTTTTTTTTCACGTGAAAGCATATTGTAATCATCGAGGGTGAAAAAGGGATTCCTTTTCATTTGGGAAAAGTGGGCCATTTTACTTTCTTATGGATATTTTTCCTCGAGTTAATATACACGGGAATACACATAGATAATTTAGCTAATAAAATTTATGAATAATTTATGTACTAAAAGAGAATGAAAAACTCTAGATACCCATTTTTCATCCTTTTCTTTTTCCTTTTTTTTTATTAACTATACTCTAGTATACTCATATCTGCACAAAACTGACTTTCTTTCGGCATTTATTATTATACTTCTTTGAGATAAAAATCGTCTGCATTCATCATGGAAAATAATTTTAATAAATTATAATTAATAAATAATTTGTATTGCGTAAATTTGTATAAGATTATATATAGAAGAAAGTCTTGTGGTGTCCACAACATATTAGTTATGTATTAAACTTTCGCGGCTGCTAACTACATTTAAAAGAATTTTGAAAATTTCATATTACTTACTAATATAAAATCATCTTAAAATTTAAAGAGAGTATTTCATCAAATATAAAGACAGTAATTGTTTCATAATAATAATAAAGAACTGATTATAAAAATGATATTTTTCATAAATTACTTGAATATAACTTATCTATGAAAACTTATCCCATTTCTTTTCATATATTTATTACGACACTTAAAAGCCGTACAATATTTCGGCATTTTAAAAATTCATTAACATTCTACTCGATTATTATTTCCGAGTTTTATACTCCCTATTGTCTGATGCCAAAACTTTTTTCGGCATCAAATATCTTTGCACGATAACATGGGGATGATACTATATCTATGCATTTTATACTGGGGGAAAAAATAATAATTCGTAATTTTATTTATTTATTTTATTATTATTATTATTTATTTATTTATTTATGTTATTTAATTTTTTTTTTTTTTTTTTTTTTTTGGCAACAATTAAAAATTTATATGTCTATTTTTAAAACTTCTACCAAGTTATTATTTTCATATTTTAATTAATTTTAAAAAATCTAATAAAAATTTCGTTACAAATAAGTTACCAAATGAAAGGGGCTTTTTTTTTCAGAATCCGTCTGCTTAATTAACTTATCGATCGGACAATTAGATTTTCTTAAATTAACTAAAGTATGGAAAGCTGGTGGCAACTTGCGTCAACACACAGACAAACAGACTCAAAAATCTCTTAGCCATTAATATATATAGAGAGATATTTTCCACGACGCATTAAAATTCCACATATTAAGGAGATTTTTCCGTTAAGTTATCTTCCTTCATTATTAATATATATACATATATATTTTCATTTGAAATGCATCATGGAAAAAATTTTAATTTCTTTATTCCAATACATTGTTTAAGCTTTGACATAGCTTTCAGTGGAACTTTTCCTTACGGGAAACTTGAGCTTTTATTATTAAGAATTTTGTATCAAGTATCTTTTTTTCTTTACCAAAAAAAAAAAAAAATAAATAAATAAATAAATAAATAAATAAATAAAAAATAATAATAATAATAACTTCGAGGACTCTAGACATGTTACAGCTACAAGATTGATTTCAGGAAACTTAATATAATAATAATAACAAATAAATAAACAACTTATCATAGAAAATTACAATATTAATATAAAAAAAAAAAAAAAAAAAAAAAAAAAAATAGTGCATATATTATTGAAAACGGCATGACGCTTGAAAAAAAAAAAAAAAAAAGCATATAATTTATAAAATATGCAATCAATTTTTTACATAATTTTTTTCTCTTTCAACATCCCCTTTCACACACATCAAAATAAATAAAGAACAAAACTCTATCCATATATATATATATATACGAACGACTAATTTTAAATGTTTTTATTTTGTTTCAATCTACTTGTCTTAACTATTATATAAAGTTTATTTATTTATTTGTTTTTATAATTAGCTTAACTTTTAAAGATAGTTCTTAGGGGATGTATTTAAAGAGATTTGATGTGCTGCATCTTTTTCAGGAACACATAAATCTGAGGAAAATAGATTCGTTTTATTAGTATTATACATAAATTACACTTTAAAATTTTCAGTCTTAACTCTACTTAGAAATATCTATGCGCTTATTTTTTCTGAAAAATAAAGCAGTGTTTCCTTTTCCCTCAAAAATCATCGTAACTTAACTGAGAGGTATATTTGGGTAAAGGATTGTCAACTTCTATTGTGATAAGATATTTCCATTGTATTGATACACGCCTCTTTCAACAAAGAGATTAGCCCTCTGTGTGTGGGGGAAAAATATTTCTTCTCAACTCTAGAGCTCCTAAAGTGCAACTCTGAATTCTAAAGACAGGTGTTTATTTTTTAGTATACGGTAAACATTTCAGGTATTTTCATTGCAACCATAGAAAAAAAGTCGTAACGTCGAAAGGGTTAAACTAGTTGGCATAGGTGGACTCTGCTCAGTTCCCCATCATATTCATGTTCTCATAAATTTCTAGTGGGGGACATATTATAATCCTGTTAAAAGAAATTAATTTGATCAAAGCAGCTGAATACAGTAGCAGAATGAAATCCCCGCCTAATAGGCTATCCACCGTTCACTTCGATATATTTATCTTATTCTAATCTATTAATTTATTTTATCAGGGTCAATTGTTTAGTTTTCATGCTACTATTTCCAATGCAATAGCCCTCAAAATTCATATTTATATGAAAATTTTACAATTTCGCTATGTTGATAAAATCGTAAATTACGAATAATTTACGAAATTTTCCTATTAGAATATTTGTATTCAATCATGTTCAAACAAGTATCATAAATGTAATTTTGAAGTTGTCTAATGTATTTATGACCCTAAAAATGGAAGTTTATGCTCAATTTTGCCTTATTCTGCCATTTTAAGTAAATCGTAAATTCCAAATAACTTACGAATTTTTTAAATTGGAAAAATCATAGTCTATGATATTCAAGCCAGTATCCAAAATAATATTTAAAAAGTGGTTTGACATCTTTACGATGAAAATATCCCTCAAGATTGACGTTTACGTGAAATTTTGCTCTATTCTGAAATGTTAAGAAATTCGTAAATTTCCAATAACTTACGAAATTATTATATTGGAAAACTCATAGTCATTAACATTCATGCCAGTGTTCTAAATAATATTTCAAAAGTAGTCTGACATCTTTATGATGAAAATATCTCTCAAAATTGACGTTTATGTGAAATTTTGCCCTATACTGCCATGTTGAGAAATTCGTAAATTTCCAATAACTTGCGAAATTTTCAAGGTAGCATATTTATAGTTACTGATGTTCATTCCGGCATCAAAACTGATATTTGAAACTGGTCCGAAATTTTTACAGTAAAAAGTTTCCATTTAATGCACGTTTAAGTGAAATTTTGTCCTATTCTCCCATGTTAAGAAAATCTTAAATTTCTCATAACTTACGAAGTTTTTTAATTCGAATGTTGCAAATGAATAGGGTTCTTGCCAGTATCGAAAGTAATATTTTGAAACTGATCTGACCTCTCTGCGATCATTTGTTCGTGAGATATCGTGTAAACAGACTAACAAACTAACGGACTAACCCACAAACGGACTAACCCACTAACGGACTAACCCACTAACAGACACCATACAAATTTTGTCATTTTCGGATTCATCACACCTGAAAACGTATAAAAAAGTCAAAAAACCGAGGTCAAAAATTTTCACGATTACCTAAGTTCCCCATACCTATAGTATGATGGGGAACTAATATTTATCTGAATCTGCTCTAATTCCTACATTTTTTTTTTTTTTTTAATAGAGGAAAATTGATTTTAAAATAAAATAAAATAACTTTGATTCTGAGATTTTTATTGTTTTAAAAAAGATTTTAAAAGGGAAAAAAAAAATAATAATAATTCTTTGGAAATGTTAATTAAAATTAAACGTCAGTAGACGGAAGCACGGCTGTGCCTCAATTTCTGTGATCTTCTTTCTTAACACTTGAGACGACGAAGTCCCCACACATGCTCTTTAGTAGTAGAAGCAAGCTGGAGCATTTGTGAGGGGAGCGATCTAAGGTCTTGTGTCGAACGATACCTTCTGCATTTTTACTTCTTATACAAAGTACAAGGAAGTATAGTAGTTCTAGTCACATTGCTGCCCAGAAGTGACGTAGCAGTTCCATCTAGTTTCTGAAGATGATGGATGAACTCAGAACGAAGAATCTTCGAACACAGCTCGTTCTATTTAGCTACTAGATTACTGTCTGGTGTAGGCAGCTTACACGCGGTGATCTGGCGATTTATTCGCTCCGGCGGACGGCATCCAACCCGTTAAGCTTGGCCGAGCCCAGGCAGGCAGGGGCCGTCCAAAGGTTTCTAAGGAAGTATAGTAATCCCGATTTGTGAAATGGATTTTATATTTCGCATAGCTCAAAAACATATAATCGTAGAATGTTGCAAATTTATGTTCGTGTCTGTCATGATGTCTATTTGTACACCTACATCTTTGATCTTAATACAAGCTGTCGTTTTAGAGATATCTACGATTTTACAAGATTTTTCGTGATGTCTGTATGTAAGTATGTGTGTGTGCATGTATCTTGCATAACTGAAGAACGATTGAATGTAGAACTTTGTAAATGACAAAAAGGTTTGTTGTGACATCTAGTTGTGCACCTTCCTTTTTTGTATTACTGCGACTTTCCGTTTTGGAGATGTTTACGGAAATCATATTTACGAGTATAATGACCAAAAATACAAAAGTTTTCACCATTATATGACATACCATCACAGAAATTTCAAAATAAGCTAATGATAGAATAACTGTAATGATAGTAGAATCACTGTACTGACATCGTTATGAAAGTTGTCGACGTTTTTTCGTTGAGTTAAGTTATTCTTGAGGACATAAGCATGTTCTAGTCGACGAATGCATTTTATTTAATGAATATTCAGACCGTAGATAGAGCCCGTATTCATATTGATAGGAAAGTTGTCGACATTTTTCGTGTTGAAAGTAATTTTTGAAGACATGAACATGTTCTTGTCGTGTTATAAAAGTTGTCGACATTTTAGCGTGCAAAATGTACATAAGCGGATTCTAGTCGATGAAGGCATTATATTTACTGACTATTCAGCTCATATATAGAGCCTGTAAGGATATTGTTATGAACGTTCTCGGACTTTTTGTATGTAAAAAGTTATTCTTAAAGACATATGCAGGCTCTAGTAGATCAATGCAATTTACTTAATGAATATTTAGCCTGTAGATATTGCACGTAATGAACTTCATTTTTTTGCGTGTAGAAAGTAGTTCTTAAGAACATTAACAGGTTCTGGTCGTCGTATGATTATTCAACGACGCATGATTATTAATGAATATTCAGCGCGTAGAAGGAGCCCATAATAGATTTGTTATGAATGTTGTTGATACTTTTGCGTGTAGAAAATAAATCTTAAAGAAGAATTCTTAAAGGTTCTAATCGAAGAATGGGTTTTACTGAATAAATATTCAGCGTGTAGATCGAGCCCGTAATGATATTTCTAAGAAAGTTGTCGACATTTTTGATTGTAGAAAGTAATTCTTAGACAGAAGCAAGTTCTAGTCGATGAACGGACTTTAGTATAAGAATATTCAGTCCGTAGATCGATGCAGGACACTTTGGTCCCGCTGTTTTGGTCCCGCCATTTTGGTCCTGCCGTTTTGGTCCCGAGGAAATTTTGGTCCCTGGCCATTTTGGTCCCGAGACATTTTGGTCCCACTGATTTTTTGCTAATTTTTAAATATATATCATTTTTTTTTTTTTTTTTTTTTTTTTTTTAATATGATAGCCTATTTGTTCGTACGGGAAAAATGAAGTGCAGTTAGAATATCTTTAATTAAGGAATACCTTATAGGTAAATACATAAATTTTCGACATTATGATTGCTTCCTAGCCATTGAGATTCGGAGATTTGTTTTGATTTTTTACGAACATTTAATATAGTTAAACTTTTTTTTTTTTTTTTTAATGCAATTTCACTTTCTTTCTCTCTCTCTCTCTCTCTCTCTCTCTCTCTTTTTTTTTTTTTTAATTGAGACCTTTTTTTTTTTCACTTGATTTCGATTTAAATTACTTTAATTGTAGTTTGATTTCTAATTTACTATTAGTGACAAAATTTTGTGATTTTAAAAGTATTGCTATCAATAACAACAGTACCTTCTTATTAAAAAAGAATCTCCATTTGAATATATTTATTGATAAAGTCTGAATTAATTTAAAAATAATAAAATACAGAAAATTTTTGTTAAAAAGAAAAAAAAGGGGGGAAAAAGAAAGAAAGAAAACCTTAAGATATTAAATATAATTTGTTTTTAGAAACAAAATTCTGTTTCTTTCAAAGAACTAATTATTGACCTGCTCCCATCATAGACTCTTCTTCATATACATAAGATTGTGATCCTTTATGAAGTTTTTGAATTTACATATGAATTTATTCATATGTAAATGAATAATATAACATAATGATATTTAACATAATTAACTATCACGGACAAACAAACATGCATTTTTTTTTTTATTATTATAACACTGATTTTGAAATAAATTCCTCTTAGATTAATGGTAAAAATTAAATCACAATCAAATCGAATGAAACGTATCTTCCTGTCTCTCTCTCACACAGGGCCTGATTAAGGGGGAAGCTCGCTCTTGACACATTATTTATACTTACACCGTTATTTTTTTAACAAATACCTTCCTCCTATAATAAACAGAAAATTTTCATTAAAAATTATTTTAAAAGAATTCCGGTGTCTAATAAATGTGAATAAATTGGATTGTTTTACACCGTTCATTTTTTATAAAAAATATTTCCTCGTCAAAGCGTGGAATTTCTATGACATGAAGTAAAAAATAATTGTAAAAATATTCCGGTATGAGCGAGCTTCCCCCTTAATCAGGCCCTGCTCTCACACACCTATACATGTGTGTGTGTGAGAGAGAGAGAGAGATACGTTTCATTCGATTTGATTGTGATTTAATTTTTACCATTAATCTAAGAGGAATTTATTTCAAAATCTGTGTTATATTAAATAATAATTAAAAAAATGCATGCTTGTTTGTCCGTGATATTTAATTATGTTAACCATGTATATAGGTATATAAATTACTTTTCTTTCAATTACAATCATTTTATTTTAAAAAGGAAAATATGTAAGTAGTCCAATATTTAATCAACTGTGCGTATTGCAAGCATCAAAGTTTGGAAAATGTTGATGCACAATATTTTATCTTTTTAGTTTAATTTTATGTTTAAAGTAATAATAGTAATAATAAATAAATATATGTGTCTGATATGACACTGTGAATAAAAACAATGCCCACACCTGTTTCTCAACATACAATTAAAAGGAATTTCACTGTTTTCTTTCAGCGTATTTAAAAGAAAAGAGGGGGGGGGGAGGAAAGCGCTTCTAATTGAAATTTTCTTAAACAATATTGTAAGGAATTATAAGTAAGGAAAATTGCTTTTACAATTGATGTATAACTATTTTCTGTCTTTGACAAATGTATCCCGATTGACAGAAAAGAATATGAGTCAAGTTTAGCAGATCTGTACAAATTAAATCCCGAGATCATTATTTAGGTTCCTCGTATCTTCTTTCATTATTAAACTCTAACACTTAGAGAATGCTTGGATAAAGCATCGATTTCCTTTCCTATAAATTTTGTATTCGAACACTCTAAATTTGAATGTGATATTTAATAGCCTCATTACAGTGTTTTATTTTAAAAACCTTGTATTTTATTTAAACTAAAATTTTCAGGACTTTGATAAATTAACAATGCTACTTCGCTGATATCTAATACCCTTTATCATTCAAAATTCACTCGAAATAATAAATTTTCTATTCCAATGTGTCCTATAGTTACACCATTTTCGACAAAGGTTGTAGATATTTAACTCTCCAATTGTAAAAATTCGTCTAAGTTCTCTTTTGCCCAAAGTTCCCTCATGTATTTGCTGTCCTTTTTCCTTTATCATACAAAGAAAAAATCGAAATCTCAATTTTTTTAGACGTTTTTTCAGTTTTATTTGTTACTACAACTTTCTGTTGAAAAAAAAAAAAATAATAATGATAATAATTTTGACTTTTCCTACCCCCTTGTTTTCAAGTCAAATGAAACAATTCGAAATATGAAAAAATAATTTCGCTTTTTTTCAATAATACTTTGATTACTCCTAATATCGGTACCAAAACGGCGGGACCAAAATGGGGGAACCAATACGGCAGGACCAAAACAGCGGGACCAAAATTTCCTCGGGACCAAAGTGTCATGTACCCCCGTAGATAGAGGCCACAATGATATTGTTATGAAAGTTATCTAAATTTTTGCGTGTAGAACGTAATTCTTAAAGACGTAAGTAAGTTCTGGTTGATGAATGCATTTTATTTATTGAATATTCAGAAAACAGTTAAATAAAACACTTTTTTGTTCTATTAAAATCAGTAATCAATGGATACTCTCAAAACAATCCAACGAAACAATTATTCTTACTACAGAAATAAAATAAATAGTGTTAATTACACTACAGAGCAGAAGTTTTGGGGTAGTGATTCGTTAGTTTCTACATTGGAGGTAATGATCCATTAGTTTCTGAGCTAGAAGCTAATGAATTATTACAAAAACTCGACTCCTATTGAAGTTAGAGTTTCCAAATTTTGGTAATCCTTAACTGCCATTTTTCGCCCCATTTAAATGTCTAAGTAGACGCTGAGTCAACGCCATCCTCGTGGGAAAAAAAAAAAAAAAAAAACTACCATCTGTTTCTATTTTTTTTACAGGAATACCGTATAGAAAGTAGCACGTAAAGATATAGGCAAATTTTCATCTACAATCATGAGTAATTACTCTTTTTTGTTTTAAATATTTTAATACAAGCTGCAGTTTTAGAGATATCTACGATTTTACAAGATTTTTCGTGACGTTCAGTCACAGAATTTTCAAAGAATTTGGTTATGCGCTATAAATCAATGAAAGTTTCCGGAAAATTCCAGAACTCTGTTTTTGTTGAAGTTAGAGTTTCCAAACGTTGGCAACCCCAAACTACCAGTTTTCGCCAAATTCGGTCGCTAAGACGCCAAATTCGATCCCAAACCGACAAATTCGATGCGAAGACCAAAATCGGCTTTGGCTACGAACAAAATTAGCTTAGGCTTGACAAAATTAGCGATCAAATTTGGCGGCAAATATAATTTCAGGATAGCCAGAATTAGTAAATCTTTTCTCAATCTTAACATAATTAATTGTTTTGGTTAAATATATCGTTTCTCGTCACTAATTTTCGCCAAAAAGAACAAAAGTAGACTGTATATACCAGAATGGTTTTTATTGAACTCATGTTGTTCATTTGGCAATGAACGATTTGTGGAATAAGTCGTACAGCATTATTCCTGAAAAGAAAAAAAAAATCTACTATATTTGTCTCTGCGGTATATATAATAGGGTGGAGCGAAAAAAGTGAAGTTGATATTTTCGAGCCACTATAGTGCGGAAAAGTTCCGATTGGTGAATACAAGGGAAAAAAAAAAATGTATATATATATATATTCAAATCGGACTTTATCGTCTAATCGCGCAAACCATCTAAAAATTCCGAAAAATTTAATTTTTTTTTTTTTTTTTTTTTTTTTTTCAGAATTAAAAAAAAAAAAAAAAAAAAAAAAAAAGTATTTATATTTTTTATCGCTATATTGAAAAATATTTTGCAGATTCTGCTGTTTAATAATAATAATAATAATAAATTGCGTTTAGAGAATATCTTCCGATCGCGAAAGCTCAATAGAAATCGGGATGGATGGTTGGATGGTTGGGTTTTACGTCGCACTAGTGCTGCGCAGATGGGTAATTGGCGACGGTCTGGGACACACCCCTAAAGGTGGTCCGGAGACATGCCATCACAATTTTGATCCTCCATGGAAGGGACAATAAAAATCGGGAAAAATTCAATTTTGAGTGATTTTGATGTATTAAGGAAATAATCACCTGAGGTCTGTTTGCGGTCTCAGGTTAAGATTTAAATGTAAATTGATACTATTGAACAAGATATATTAGGTTATTTTTAAACAACCTAGAACTTACCACGAGTATCGAGTGTGCTTGAAGATATTGGTGTAATAACTGATACAGACGCTTCTCAAGTCATTGACCGACACAAAATTAGAAGGGAAAATAGCCGCACTAGAAAAAAATTACAGCAAAATCAACTGGATTCAGATGAAACACATAGCACATATTTTGACGGAAGAAAGGACGATACCCTAGTTATAAAAAGGATTGGATCTAAACAGTTTCGTCGAACTTTTAAAGAAGAACACGTTCTATCATAAAAGAAACTGGTTCAAGTTATTTAGGCCATGTGTCTCGGAACTCTGAATCTGCTAAAGACATTGTAGCTACTATAGTATCGTGTCTTACTGAACAAGGGGTTTCACTAGAATATTTAGATTTGATAGGCTGTGATGGTACAAATACCAATACTGGATAGAAACGTGGTGCTATCAGACAGCCAGAAGTGAATTCTCGGACGGCCACTGCAGTGGACTGTTTGTTTATAACATTTTGTTGAATTACCTTTGCGCCATCTTTTTCAATATTTGGATAGTGAAACAACTGGCCCAAGATCATTTAGTGAACCAATTGGGCAGTCTCATTGGTTGTGAAAAGCTCTCAGAAGGAAACATTCAAAAGATGTCGTCTTCAAAAAATATTGAAAAAAATATATGTGATTCTACTCTTCATAAATCACCAGAAATTGAAAATATTATCGGCTGAAATGAATTAAAGCGACCACAAAAAATTATCAAATTTAGCATATTTGGCGATTTCAAACTGTCAGGCGATTGATTTTGAATACTTTGCGGAGAAGTAAAACACGGTTTTGTTCGTACACTATACTGACCAAACGTCCCCATTTTCTAGGGACAAATGGGGACTTCGTTTTTATTGAAGGCGTTTTTCTAAGTTGTAAAAAATTGTAGAAATTAAATTATTAAACAGTAATACTTTATTTTTAGTCCTTATTTGTTAGGAATGAAAAAATACATCCATAATTGGATAATTGCAGAAATTTTAACGCTTCTCTGTTATAAAGGTACTTTGATCTGGTCAGCCTATCGTACACGGCGATCTTGGTACTAGCGAACTTATCAATTAACAGCGCTAAATTGCCAAAAATGCTTAATTTTGATAATTTTTTGTGGTCGCTGTAACTCCTTTCAGCCGATATTTTTTTCACTTTTGGTGTTTTATGAAGAGTAGAATCACATATATATTTTTATATATTTTTTGAATTTCCAGAAGTGGACAGACAACTGTTCAGCAAAGACAAAAATATCTTTTTGACGTAAGTCAAGCAATTAAAAGTGGCAATTTTCCAAATGACTTATCAAAGCGTGACCCCGGCCCAATTTCACATGCCAGATGGCTCACTTGTGCAAACAGAGTCCATCGATTTTATGTGATCGTGGAAAACCCATCGGTTGCCTTAAATTCCATAGTGACATTTATTTTAAAATTTTACATGCCAATTTGGTTTGAAATAAAATGCAGTACATACATTGCAGACGGCCTATTCATCTGTACAGAGCAATAGAAACATCTCGATACTTGCTTGATGACCTGAAGAAAGCGGTTTTCAGTGTAATTGAACGGAACTCGTTCTTTGCTCACCCGGAAAACCTACTCATGACAATGGTCTATGATAAGAGAAGGCACATACGAGAGCTTGGGGTAAGAAGAATGTTAAAAGCCAGGCAGACTGTTTCAAAATTAAAGTCATCAGAATATTTATCACTCCTACTTTAAACTTCGATGCGGCAGACTATACAGAATTAATTGATTGGAATGCTGCAAAATCTCCCCTTCTTATTATCTCCATCTCTTCTTCGGAGAGTAACCAATGAAGAAATACATTCCTTCGTTGAATCAGGTGATATCCCAGACTGGGATGTTAAAAATTTCCCTGCAACAACAAGCTGTTGAGAGGTGCGTGAAATTGGTAACGGAAGCATCGCTTAAGGTATGTGGGTCCCAATCAAGAGATGGATTCATCAGGGACACACTGAAATCAAGATCCATGATACCAGAATTTAACACCAAATCGCAGTACAAAGTTGCGATTAAAAGTCAGACTTAAACAGATGAGATAATAAATTATATGTTTAAGTAATGTAAATAACAAACCCCCTCATTGGTTGGATGGAGGGTAGGGTGTGGGTGGACTCGAAGTGCAGCCATCTCCTCGTGATGAGTTCTGGGTTGTTTAAATGTTATCAAATATCTAAACAAGCAAAGAGCTGCACAATTCATATGCAAATGTTAACATTGGAACGCAAACTAACCTCAGAAGACTAGATTCTTAATACATCAAAATCACTCAAAATTGAATTTTTCCCGATTTTTATTCAGTTTGCGTGATCGAAAGATATTCTCTAAACGTAATTTATTATTATTATTATTATTTTTAAACGGTACAATCTGCAAATATTTTCACTATAGCTATAAAAATATATATACACCTAATTTCTTTTTTTAATTCTGAAAAAAATCGAAAATTTTCAATTTTTTTGAATTTTTAGACTTTTTGCGCGATCGGAAGATGAATTCCGATTTAAATATTTTTTTTTTGTTGTTGTTGTTGTTGTTTTCCTTCTATTCACCAATCGCAACTTTTCCGCACTATAGCGACTCGAAAATATCAACTTCACATTTTTCGCTCCACCTAATATACAATCCAATTATCGTGACTTTTGTGGCTGGAGTAGCATTTTTTTTTTTTTTTTTTTTTTTTTTTCCATCGCTAGTTTTCAGTTATTTTCGTAGGCTAGAATCTGCCTGTTTATTTTCGAATCAGTTACCTCACAAAAATGTGAATGCTTATGTATAAAGGAGTCATGTGGTGCCCACATCTGAATTTTTGTGCATTGATTAGTAACAAAGTTTCGTCGGGTGATTTCAATTTTTTTTAAATCTCCCGACTGCACACGCATAATATATAGTCTACATAATCATAACTAGTGGATCTGCAGATCAGGAGCCTCAACGTCCAATTTGCAACAGACATTATTCAATAGGCCATTTCTATTTATTCCTTATTATGTAATAGTATATGCTGATTCGATCGACTTGTTACCATAATCACATACATTCCTGATACAACCCCCCGCGGTATCTCTCTTTGTATACCTAATTGTATATCATATAAAGTGTTACGGAATTGTACATAATTGCATTTATTTTTGCATAATTTCTTTCGAAGAGGTTTAGTAAATTGATATAAGACTAATTTTGTGCATTTCTAGTCGTTTTAGCGTTAAAATAGCCTAATTTTCCTTTGAAAACGCATTAAAAATCTCCAATAAGGGAAGAAATGGATTTGGCGCCAAATTTGGCGACCGTTTCCCTCCTTGGCGATTTTTTGGCGACCTTGGCGAGAAAATCCTTATTAGGGATATACTAAATATGGAAGCTCAAATCTCATTGGCTGATGTGATACGAGAATTTTCCAGAACAGTCTGTGTTCGATAGAAAAGTATAAAAGGAGCATTATTTTCGCCAAGGCAGTCAGTCTCAGATCTATGTCAGTTTCGTCAAATGCTTGCTTTGCTTTGAGCTTCTTTGGATATCCAATAACACATAAAGCAAGTCTCATATGAGACTTGCTTTATGTGTTATTGCTAAACAGTTTGTAATGTTGTTTTGCTGTTAATGGCTGTTGTTTAAGCTGACTTTACTAGTTGAATTGAAGCTGATACTTAGTTTATAGACCTGTATTTTTCTGGAACTTCCTGTGAATAAATCACTGAATTTTTGCGAGTTTCGTCTTTCATTCTCGGTCAACTTACGAACCCGCATGTACGCAACAATATGCATTTTTGATAAACGACAGTCTTGTATTATTTCCCTGAAATTCATAAATACCAAATTTCCTAACTACCAAATTTCCTAAAAAAAAAAAAAAAAAAAATTACATAGCATATCGGAAATATTATGCGTAACCTTTAAACTAATTTCCAATTCTATGCCCACAGTTTTCAACAGGAAAACATGCTTTTAAAATTCTAGTAAAATTTCATTATATTTGATGGGGTGTAACCATGTTAAAATAAATTTGTAAAAATTACCGACTATAGACCGTAATAGTACGAAATTTTTTTATGTATCTGGAAAAGTAGCCACAGTCATTATTAACGCCAATAATAAGAATAAACCTAATTAATTATAGCTCATTATTTTTTCAAACTAATTTGACATCATTTTGATGATTACTCGGAATTATTTTGTGTGGTCCCATAAATTATTTAGTTTATACATAACCTTTTTTAAGAGTAAACATGATTTCAAGCATTTTTATAATGTATGTTAATTTTATTAAGTTCAATTCAGCATAAACGCATTAAAGTGCGCGCTTAAATAAAAATTTGTCCATAGGCTCTAATGTTACGAA
This sequence comes from Salticus scenicus, assembly GCA_963930645.1. Classification (NCBI taxonomy): domain Eukaryota; kingdom Metazoa; phylum Arthropoda; class Arachnida; order Araneae; family Salticidae; genus Salticus; species Salticus scenicus. Next base: position 113,246,567 of record OZ005654.1, on the reverse strand, counting down.
ATTCTTTCCTGTGTCTCTGTAAACAAACCATAAACATTGTGTACACCAGTAAAAATTTTTCATCTTATTTTGCTTTTAAAATTAATAATTGTTCCAAATTTAACATCGTTTGAATGACTACGTGACATTGTCAGAACACTTTTGTGAGGTCCTGTACATTAATTAGGAAGCTTAAGAGCACATATTTTCTTCAAACAACATAAATTTAAGCATCTTACTCACGTACTCTAGTTTTATTTTCTTCATTGCAAAGTAATGGTATTAAAATGCGTTTAAACGAAATTCACCCCATACGCTGTAATGTTAAGAATTTTGGCGTGTTCCTGTACACAGTTTATAAACAATATAGCAATAAAAATTATACAGCTACTTATATGCAAAGCTGGAACGTGTACGTCAACCGAAGGATTTTTGCGGTACATACAAATTCTTCCCATAGGCCGTAAGGATAAGAAACACTTTAGTGTGTCCCTGTACAAGAACGACAAATGACATTCACTCCTAACACTATACACCTAATTCCGTTGGGCTCATGAATATGTGTACCGAATTGCAAGTCAATAGCATGATTTTTGGGACAAATTCTTCCTATAGGCCGTAATGATAAAAAAAACTTTGGCGTGTCCCTGTACACGAACTACAAATGAAATACTCACCCAAAACTATACAGCTGATTCCGTGGGGCACACGAACATGCGTACCAAATAACAAGTCAATAGCGGGATTCTTGCGGCCGCTATCGCGCGACAGACAGACAGAAAGACACAGTCCAAAACCGTTTTGAGTCTCAACAGAGGGCCTCCACTGACGTTTCGGCAAGTTTGATGTCACATCGGAGTTGATGCGACTGACTGGAATTCGATACCTCAACAAAGCGGCCAAATCAAGAAGAAATGAAGAATTAAAATTATATAAAGAAAATTCTCTTAATCGTAAACGGTGTAGGTTAATAAATTTATAGAATTATTATATACAATATTCGGCATATTCAAGTAATTTCTCAATGCTTTTACACAATTGCCAAATTTTAAGCGTTTTGAATAACACTATTTCTTAAGAGATATTTCTGCTTTATTTAAAGAATGAAGTTTTTCAACTAAATAAGATACAGAAACCGATTTTGAAAAGTAATATGCGTAAAATTTTTATTCAAATTGCGTAAAAGTTGGCCTTACGCAACTTATGGGTTGGCAAACATACTTTTAGATACATACAAACACGCACACACACATATATATGTATATAAGTTGACTCGCGTTACAACGACCCCACCAGGACGACTCAATTTGGGTCGTTATATAAAATGGTCGCTACATCAAATAAATCGAAAAGGATTTTTTAAATGATGCCTTTTTCATTAAATTTGGTTTGATAATGGTTGCAAATGACATACTGCATGTAAAACATGAATTGCATTAGAATTTATAAGTGAAATAAAATTTTAAAATTTAAATCAATTAAAAATTATTAACCAATGTGAAACATTATAATTTTCTCAAATTTGACAAAAATGGAAAAAATCCTTCCGGATGACTGTTCAAATTAATTATTCAGTATGCGCGTACCATATAGTATAAATGGTAACATAGAAATTTTAAATGAAAGAATAATTTTATTTTAATAAAAATTACATAATGAAAAAGAAAAGAAGGAGCATAAATTGTGTACATACGGTACAAAAAATCAAATTCTCGTATTTATTTATGAACAACTAATTACACGTTTAATAATTTATGAAGAAAGCAATAATCGATTTTCGATGTAATTTAGAAATTAGAAAGAAGCATTTTAAAAACGAATGGTCTTTTCGAATTATTCATTTCCAAGGAAATTTGTTACGTGTTTTCGAATCTCATTTTTGATTCTAGGATTACTAATTTTTGAAATACAATTGATGTTTTCATTATTCTCTACATTTTCCTTTTGCCTTTCTACTGTCGATAATCTTTACAAGGACAGAGCTGCCAACCTAATCCGGCAAATTGTTTGTACCGCCCCTTTCTCTACACCACTTAATTTTTAGAATAATTCTCTTCAAATGTATCTACGACGAATTAAGAAGAAAAATACTCTAAAAATTAAGTGGTATAGAAAAATGTACGGTACTATCAATTTGTGGGATTAGGTTGTCAGCTCTGCAAGGAGCATTCGATGAATTTTCTTCACATTCCCTGAATTTGAAAAATTCTGTTTGTTCGAAGTGATTTCTAATGGTTTCACGGCAATTTCTTACCAAGATTACTTAGCAATTTCTTTACCCGCAGCTTATGTGGTTTGGATTGCAATTAAAAGGTTAAAATCAAACTGCAACTGATTTTCGCGATGAAGTAAAAATTCATCGGATTTTCTCTCTCTGTTTTTTTAGGACTGAGGGCCTATTAGTCTCAGACACCGATTTTTGCGTTGTCGTTTTCTATAGTTGGACATTTGTCAAAATCATTTTTCGATAGTTGGACATTTATCGAAATCTAAAATTTATCGAAAATATAATTAAATAATTTGAAAGCGATGTTATAATTAGGAAGAAAAAAAAACTAATAGTCCTCCGTCCTAAACTAAATTCTGCTTTTGCCAGAATTTCATCAAAATCTTTTCAAAATGACATTGACATGAGTCCCCCCACAAGGCACAACTATGACAAGAGTTCCCCCCAAGGCACAACTTTGACATGAGTCTCCCCCAAGGTACAACTTTGACATGAGTCTCCTCCCCAAGGCACAACTTTGACATGAGTCCCCCTCAAGGCACAACTTTGACATGAGTCCCCCCAAGACACAACTTTGACATGAGTCCCCCCCCCCCCCAAGTTTTATATTATGGTTGAAAAAATTAAAATAGAGGCAACAATTAAAAATGTTGATGTCTATTTCAAAGGAGGAAATGTGCTGTCTCGATCCACTCCTGTAGAAAAGTGTAAAAGTTCCGGAAATTTCCGTATCTCATCAGCCAATGAGATTAGAGCTTCCATATTTGGTATATTCCTAATAAGGATTTTCTCGCCAAGTCGCCCAAAAATCGATAATATGGGAAAAAGTCGCCAAATTTGGCGCCAAATCCATTACCTGCCTTATTGGGGCTTTTTAATGCGTTTTTAAGGGAAAATAAGGCTATTTTAACGCTACAACGACTAGAAATGCACAAAATTAGCACTTTATTAACTTACTAAGCCTCTTTGAAAGAATTTATACAAAAATAAACACAATTATCTACAATTTTGTAACAATATCTATACTGTAAACAAAGTATTAGGACTGAGGGCCTATTAGTATCAGACAGCGACTTTTGCGTTGTCGTTTTCGATAGTTGGACATTTGTCGAAATCATTTTTTTTTTTTTTTTTTTTTTTTAATGCGCTCAAACAAAATAGTGAAATTCATTTTTACAGTCTGTGGGAGAAACAGATGTGAAACAAATCCCAAGGTGCAACAGAGATTTCAATATGGGCATTGTATTTATTCATACATATCAGACAGATATATTTATTTTAAAAAATAAAATAAATAAATAAATAAAAAATAAGATTAAATTAAAAAGATAAAAAATTGTGCATCAACATTTTCCAAACCTTGATGCTTGCAATGCGCACAGTTGATTAAATATTGGGCTACTTATATTTTTTCATTTTTAAAATAAGATTTCTTGTAGTTGAAAGAAAACTATTTTTTTTCCCCTTCTTTTTTAAAATAAACATCATATCTTAAACTATAAGTTTATTCAGGTACCGTCGTTTACTTGATCGTTATATAAAGAGTCTTGTCTTTTCCTGGTAATTATATCAAATATGAAATAACGTTATCTTAATTGGATGTTAATCGGGACTTTTCAAAAGGTCACTATATTGAATTCGGCCGTTATAACACAAAATGATTATAACGTGAGTCAACTGTATATATACAAAGTGATTTCTTGTTGTACCGACAAACTCAGGGGGTAATAGAATAGCTCATATGAAGCATAACTCATTAGATCAACCCCGTCCTGTCTCAAACCGTTTTCAATTTACTACAAACAAAATGAAAAACCAAATATCTTTAAAAATCCCTCATTTCTGAAGTTTCTGAGCATACTGCACAAAAATCAAGTACATATATTATAGAAAAAGCAGCGAAAAGTCCTACAAAACGACATCGATTGTGTTAGAATATCTAGATTTATTAATGAATAATAAACGGTGGAACCAGCGTTCCCATTTTTTATAATTTATTCACAAACATTTTTAACCCCGCCTTGTTATCACACCAGAATGTTAGTAGATTATTTCTCTTTAATATGTGACAATGATTAAATAAGAAGAAAATCATTTTCAAAATTTCCGTTATGAAAAAGAGGCGGGGCTAAAAATAATCGTGAATAAATTATAAAAAAAATGGGAACGCTGGTTGGAACAGTGAAAAAAATGCAAAATAAAATATACTCCCAAATATTTAATCAGTAACTTCGCAAGAACCGTTGAAGCCACAATTAGTAAGATTTGCTAAAAACTGACCTGTTTCAGTAGCTTTCGAATTAGCTTACAATGAACCATATCAATGGACTGATGCAGGAGAAATTTAGCTGTTTGTTTTTTTATACAACATTCGTTTTCCCGCTTTCTATAAGTCAGATTTCGCCCATCACGTTCTGAAACTCCTTTATTTACTTTTGATCATATACTTATGTGCATGAATTTATAGTTTGTTTATCACAAAGAGAATAATTGTATGAGTATCTGTGTGATAACAATACGATATGTTTGTACTTGGATTAAAAGAATGTTAAGGTAGAAATTATTGTAATTAAACATGGAAGGGATTTATTCTTCAAAATGCGTAAAACGCACGTATAAAATTTGCAAGTTGTACAAAGCAATGCAATTAAAATAATTATTAAAACGAACTGACAGACATGTTCACCCTGCCTAGTATTAAAGTATGCTTGCCTAACAAAGTTTTTGACTTTAGGCTGCTTTGTAAAATTCATTCTTTTGATACAGTGTTTTACGTATTTTGAAGGATAAATTACTCCTATGTTTAATCGCAATAATTTCTGTAACAATGTCTTTTTAACAAAAATACAAATGAATGCATATCTTAATATTATGATACAGGTGAACATACAATGAATGTCATTGTCAATGTAATAAATAAACTGTATATTAGTATTGCCAGATGTAGGGATTTCTCCCTACAGTAAGGATTTTCAGCTCTATTTTTGGCGTAGGGGGTGGGGGGGGAATTTTTTTTTTTTTTTAATTCTGTTTTGTAGGGATTTGTCTATTATCTAATGAAAATTATAAAATTCTCTTTAAAAACGCAAAATGTTTTAAACTTATCTGTAAAAAAGTTGCTTACAATACCTTGTTTCTGATACATTATTTTATTACGGATTGATGCGAAGTGAAACATCTCATTGCAAACATCCATAATTTATTCCAGTGTGTTATTAGTACCACACTCTACTTTCTCATACTTCTACTACTTTTTTATAAGTGTTATTTTCTTCCTATTAATTTTAGTTACATACTGGGGAAAATTACTCTAGAAAATTTGTAAGGGTGAAAAAAGGGCATTATATGTTTGTGCCGGCATAAATTGTAATAGTTGGAAAATTTGCATATTTTTAATATGCCCTCCCTTTTATTATTAATACTACTATTATTCCAAAATGGTAAATATATTATATAATTTTAATAAAAAATATAACATTTCTTTAATATTTTGATATAATTAACATCAAAGTTTTAAAATAAATTTGACAATAATTCATATACATGTTAAAATTAAATTTCCTCGAAATGCCAGTCGTTTTCATCACCAATTGACAATGTTATTTGTCATTTGTATACACCCACTAATCAAATAAAATATATTGTGCAGTACAAAATCTTAATCGCAAAAATATTATACTGATCTAAAAGTGTATTTTATTTTGTTTTACGTCGGAATGCGTTGTCTTTCGTTTTCCTTTTTTTTAATTAGTCTTTTTATTTCTCTTTGATGTGCTCACAACACCCATTTCGTGTAGCCACACCCCCTAAGGGGTCGGAATAAAGTATCTATCATGTCGCTATTTGCTGGTTAATTTGGATTGATTATTTATTAGTAAATTAAATTTATTAGGTGTAAGTTTGATGCGAAAATATGTCAAAGGAGTTTATCTCTTTGATTTAATAATTTAATAGAATAAAGAGTATTAAATTTAAACAAATTATAGAAACATAGTCTATTTTATTTAGTGTGTTTTCACGAATATACATTTGTATACATATATTAGGTACTTGTTTTTATTTTTATTTGTCTGTTTGTTTCAACAATCAACTTATGTGTCTATTAATAAGAATGGATTTTTTTTTTTTTTTTTATAATGCTAGAAAATATTAAAATAATCATACATTTTACATAATTTCTATTAATAATTTTGAATCGTAGGGTATTTTGTAGGGTAAAAGTATTTTAACGTAGGGATAATTTAAACTTTCATCTGGCAACCGTTTGAATATTATAATAATAATAATTTAATATATAACCAATATTAACCGTTCGCTCTAGAAGCTTTTGTCGCAGGGTTAAACCAACAACTCAGTCCTATTTTCCAGATACTTGTTCATGTACATATAAAACTTCCTAATTTTTCCAAAACTGATGGTGTAATTTTTCGTACTAAAAAATGCTTCTTAAAAGGGCGTGGCTTTAGAACAGAATTAGAATTGTGTAAGAAATCTATTCAAAAGTATAGAAGTACAGGAGGGGGTCGTAGTTTCCACCTTTTAGCTAATCTAGCTAATCCAGCTTAATATAAGATCTGGTTGTCCTCATGTTATGCTGGCCGCGTGATAAAAGGCTAGTATAATGCAAGTTTATACCCCTTTTACGAAGGCCGCGCCTTCTTTTTTGTCAGTGGCCTCTTTTATGTCGACCACTTTCTATTTTCCAAATGTACGGGCCTGAAGGAAGATGGAAAATTAACCTTTTGCATTCAAACCTTCTTTTAGTAAGCTTAATAAGCTACCCGACAATAGTTTTTCAAGAAAAAAATTCAATATATGAAATATAAGAATTTTAAATATAAACATTTTATTTCTATATTTGATGTATGTTTACATGTTACAAACATTATATATGAATATTATGATTTATAATTTTCCACTGTGTGATATTTTGCAAATCATTCTCTTGGCAGGACTGCCAACCATCTCATTAATAAGCGTAGACTTGTTAACGCCCCTTGAAAATACGCCCCTTTTCCCACACCACTTTATATTTAGAGCGATTCCTTCCAAATACTGTTACGATTAAATAAGAATGAATTTACTCTAAAAAATGACTGGTGTACAAAAAAAAAGGCGGTGACTAAAAGTACTACGCTTCATAATGAGATGGTTGGCAAGCATGTCTTGGCCATTTACCAATGGCTAAGACAAGTAACTCCCAAAGACATTTAATATAAAAATGTAGGTGGAGTTTCTTTCTTAACGAAGTATTACACCTGTTATAGCACTTTTAGTTGTAGAACATTATTGGGGGATATAAGATATATAGTAACTTAATTGGTCATTGCGCCTCTCGAGCGACGTTCGAGTTGAAGTAATAAATTAAATGTCGTCTGAGAGGCGACGTTTGAGAGCAAACGGTTAATTCATGAAAGTTACAGGACTGCCAACCAACTCATTAATAAGCGTAGACTTGTTAACGCCCCTTTTCACACATCACTTTATATTTAGAGCAATTCTCTCCAAATAGTGTTACGATTAAATAAGAATGAAATTACTCTAAAAAATGACTGGTGTACAAAAAAAGGCGGTGACTAAAAGTACTACGCTTCATAATGAGATGGTTCAAACTAGCCAACCATCTCATTAATAACCGTACAATTGTTAACGCCCCCTGAAAAAATGCCCCTTTTCTCACACCACTATATTTTTAGAGTAATTCTCTCCAAATGTTGTTACGATAAAATAAGACTAAAATTACTTAAAAAAAATTATTGGTGTGAGAAAAAGGGCGGGTACTAAAAATTGTACGGTTCATAATGAGATAGTTGGCAAGTATGGATGTTTGGCAAGCATGAAAGTATCATCAAAATTTAACTTCTAAAGGAAGTTGTTAGCAGAGAGTTTCATCATAAGCTGATGGGCGAAGTCTTACTTTTTGAAAACCGGATGCATAACAAACATGCAGGTAAATTTATCCTGCATTAGTCAATCGATGTGGTTCATTGTAAACTTATTGGAAAATCATTGGAATGGATCAATTTTTAACATATTTTATTAATTGTAGTTTGAACGGTTTTTGAGAAATTATTGATTAAACATTTCTTTAAATCTATATCTAAACATCTAAACATTCTAACACAAGCATAAGTGGCGATATTTTAATTTATCCCGGAACATTTTTAGCTTCAACTTTATTCCGCACCACTTTATTTTAAAAATATTTTTCTCCAATGAATAACTACAGGGATGGAACACGGGCGCAGAATTCACACCGGAATGCGTTTAAGAAATTTCTCTACCTATAATATCGTCGATTTAAGAGGTAGAAAATTTTCTTACATTCATAGTGGTATGAATTCTGCGCCCGTGTTCCATCCCTGTAACTATGATAAAATAAGAAAAATTTACTCTTTTAAAAAAAGTGGTATGGAATAAAAGCGGAGCTAAAAGTGCTCTGGGATAAATTAAAATATTAGCAGCTATGCAATTGATGTCAACTTGTAGTATATTGTTTTGCTTTTTCTAAATGTAAGCTTGATGTTTGCATGTTTAGTAACTTCCAAAATAAAAGTTATTTTAAGATTTTTTAGCTTTTTTATTCTTTTTGCAGAATCTTGAAAATGGTTTGAGGTAGGGCAGGGTTGAAATACTGATTTACGGTCCATATGTGCTCAGGGCCTGATTAAGGGGGAAGCTCGCTCATACCGGAATATTTTTACAATTATTTTTTACTTCATGTCATAGAAATTCCACGCTTTGACGAGGAAATATTTTTTATAAAAAATGAACGGTGTAAAACAATCCAATTTATTCACATTTATTAGACACCGGAATTCTTTTAAAATAATTTTTAATGAAAATTTTCTGTTTATTATAGGAGGAAGGTATTTGTTAAAAAATAACGGTGTAAGTATAAATAATGTGTCAAGAGCGAGCTTCCCCCTTAATCAGGCCCTGTATGTGCTGTTCTATTACCCCCTTGAGTTTATTGGTGCAATCAGTAATCACCCAGTATACATATACATGTGTGTGAGTGTAAATTTAATGATTATAAATATTTAAATTTGCCCACATGAATTTTAATGCATGTACAGTCGGGGAAAAAAAAACGCCACACTCAACGTAACTTCGTTGCTAATCGATGTAGAAAAATGTAATAGGTATCATTCGACGGAGAATTGTGAGTAGTTTCAGAAAATGAACTGAAATTTTGAATTGGGGGTCGTCTACATATTAAAACGCACACCAACTTTGATTTTTTTCAATGGTAATACCCTATTTTTATTTTATATTTGGATTCCTGGGATCGCGACAACGCGAAAAAGTATATTGGTAGTATATTTTACTTATTTTTTCACTGAGTTATAAGCGTTCAAAGTTTGAAGGTGGTAATGTTAAATTCATATTTCAAACTTTTATTAATATCTTCACAAAAAATAACTTGATCGATATATATATATTTTTTTTTTTACGAGATACAGTGAAGAAACCCAAACATAATCCATCATTTCTCTTGGTTCTGAAAAATATTTTTAAATCTGAAAAATATTAATAAATTCATATTCATAAAAATTATGAATTATGACCTATATTAATTTTTACATAAAATGAATCCTGATGCTGAAAAATATGGGTGTGCAAATTTGCAGCTCATTCCAGTAATTAGTTTTCGAGATATAAATAAATCTTTCTTTTGAAGTGGTTTAGGGGGCCGTCTGTTATAAAGTTTTGCATGAGATAACGAATCAAATCTTAAAAAATAACAAAGAAAATTAAACAAAATATTTTTTTTTTTTTATTTACGGGTCAAATTATATAACAACAACGTCAAACGCAAAGAAATGAAACAAAAATGATGATTTTTAGACATTAGTGTTAGCATCAAGAATTCTTGTTTTCTAAAGAAGACAAGACCCGCCTTCATCGTTCTTCAAAACAAAACAATACACAAAAGCAGGGCCTGATTAAGGGGGAAGCTCGCTCTTGACACATTATTTATACTTACACCGTTATTTTTTTAACAAATACCTTCCTCCTATAATAAACAGAAAATTTTCATTAAAAATTATTTTAAAAGAATTCCGGTGTCTAATAAATGTGAATAAATTGGATTGTTTTACACCGTTCATTTTTTATAAAAAATATTTCCTCGTCAAAGCGTGGAATTTCTATGACATGAAGTAAAAAATAATTGTAAAAATATTCCGGTATGAGCGAGCTTCCCCCTTAATCAGGCCCTGCACAAAAGAAAAGTTAATGTGACATTGAGTATTCGTGTTAAACCCCTTATTTTATGTTGACAAAAATATGCACTTCATCGATTAATTGGTGATAAATTTTGAATCTTTTAAACAAACACTAGAAGAAAAAAATTAATAGGCGGGGTTTACTGTTTAAAATAAAAAATATGTTTAATGTGAAATTGTCAAATATAAAAAACGAATGGATTTAGAATGCAAGACAGACTTGTAAAATTGTTTCTTAACTACCGTCATAGCTAAAAAAGGCTTAATCATTTGCTTCATATATTGCTTTATTTTATTTTATTTATTTACTTATTTATTTATTTTGTAGGGGACGATTATTATTTTAAGGACACTTTAGTCTTTAAAATTTTATTAATATATTTTAACTCTATACATTTTTAAAAACATACTTTAACTTTTATAAATATATTTTAACAGTTTTTGCGACTGCAGAATTTTGTCGTTTTGACAGTAAGACCCGTCTAACGGGCGTTATACTATCAAAATAAAATATTTCAGAACAAATTTTCTGTATTCACATATATATTACAAATGGATATACATTATAATTATATTCTTTCTAATCAATATACTATTTCTACCCATACTATATTTTATTGCAAAAATATGAACGTACACACTTAAGAAATATGTAACACAAATTACGAAAGAAACGCCCACTGACAGAGTTACAGATTTTCAAATGGCGTCAATCTACGTAAGCAATCGCGAAAGGGATAATTAAGAAATTATATTTTCATAGAAATTATAAAACGAATCGTACAGTTCCAAAGAGTTCAACTGACCCAAAACTGGTAAGTGCGATTAAAATTGTTTAATATTTACTTCATGAACCCTTACAATAATTTATCCGAAAATATTTAGTTTATGCGTTGTTGTATATATATATATATCTATATCCTTTCATTTCGTATATTATGTTACACCTACAAAAGAAAATTTAAGCTTTACTGGCGATCAGTACAGCCATAATAGACTCTTTTACTTGAAGAATATTGCACTTTTTTCAAAGAGTACTGTATGGACTAATCGCAAGTGTAATGTATTTGAATAGACCTAAAACTATCTAAAAAAAGTACTGAAGTATTTACAAATCTAAAAAATCTGGAGTGACTCCACTCGACTTTCCGAACATTGAGTAACTAACAGTTTTGTAGATAAAATAAAGAAAGAGGAATTGCTAAACAAACAAAAGAGAGAAAACCATAATAGAGTGTTTTTTTCTCCATATATCACACGAGGTTTTATTTAACGCTACTGAACTTTGAGCCCTTAGATCATAATGATAAAGAATTTTTCATTTTGTCCCTGTAAAAATCTATAGATGCTAGATTCACCAAAATGCTTATAGTTAGTGCAACAGTGATTTATAATATTCATACAAATTTTCAGCTCAATTGAATAAGGCGTTTAGATGCTATCGCACTTTTAAAAATTTGGTCTCATAGGCCATAATGATAAAGAATTTTTCTTTGTGTCCCTGTAAAAAAACTGTAGTGCTAGATTCACCAAAATCTATACAGTTGGTGCAAATGCGACCTATAACATGTGTACAATTTTTTTGCTCAGATTAATAAGGCGTTTAGACGCTATCACACTTTTAAAAATTTGGCCCCATTGGCCTTAATGATAAAGAATTTTTCTTTGTGTCCCTGTAAAAAAACTATAAGTGCTAGATTCTCCAAAATCTATACAGATTGAGTATCTGTGACCTATAATATGGGTATAAAATTTTTGCTCAATTGAATAAGGCGTTTAGATGCTATCGCACTTTTAAGATTTTGGTCCCATAGGCCATAATGATAAAGAATTTTTCTTTGTGTCCCTGTAAAAAAACTATAAGTGCTAGATTCACCAAAATCTATAGGGTTCGTACTATGGTGACTTACAATATACGTACCAACTTTCAGGTTAATCGAACAAAGCCTTTAGACGCTAGCGTGTTCACAAACATACACACATACACACATACACACATACACACACACATACATACATCATCGTAAAAATAGTGAAAACGGACTCAGGGGACCTCAAAACGTATAGAAACATCAAAATCTCGAATTCGGATTTTTGACATGATTACAATACTTTCCTCACTATAGTGTTCGGAAAGTAAAAAATTAAATTCAAGATAATTAAGGACCTGTAAAAGAAGCAATGTTTTATTAATTTCTATAATTATTTTTTTCCTGAAAGATTTCCGGTGTAAAACATTAAAATTTTCTCTAAATCTTATAGGATCTTTATTTTATTTTTCTACGTTCATAGATAACCCCCTAACACATTTTTTATTATAACTCTATAAATACTGAACATAAAGTATATAAACAGCATACTTTTCCGCACTGCCAGACTCTCAGAAATTCGAAAATGAAGCTAAAATTGGGTGTTGCTATTGAAAAATTCAAAGTTGTCGCTCATTTCAATATGTAGATAACACCTAATTCAAATTTTGATGACATATTCAAAAAGTGCTTTTAATTTCCTGTTGAATGATGTCTATTAAATGTTCCTGCGTCAATTAGTAACGAATTTAAAGCGGGTGTTGCGTTTTTTTTTCCCCCCGACTGTACATACTTGCTAACCATATCATTAAGAATCGTACAGTTGTTAACGCCCCTTGAAAAAAGCCCCTTTTCTCATACCACTTTATTTTTACAGTAATTCTCCTTAAATTCTATTACGATTAAATAAGAATAAAATTATTCTAAAAAATGACTGGTGTGGAAAATAGGCGGGTTCTAAAAATTGTACGGTACATAATGAGAAGGCTGGCAGGTCTGCATGTATGTACCATTTTCTTTAAATATCTTTTATTTCAGAAAAAAAAAAATTCGATTATCTCTCTTCAGTGTTTCTTAATAAAACCACTATAATATTTTTTTACTTAAAACTAAATGAAGCAAGAAAATAAATTGAATATGTTTGGTGTAATTTAACAAGACTTAACTGGTGAAAATTTCAACTCTACTTTGAAAATATCACTCTACTATTTCGATATGTATATGAAATATCGGAAATTATTACTATGAACAATATTTCAAATTAAAATCTGGCATTCTTTATTTGTTAATTTTCTGTTATTTCAGAAATTTTACTGAAGAAAATAAGAAATGGATTTTAATTCTAATTATTTAATTTAAGTAACATATTTTATACCAAGGAATTTCTAGCGACAATCCTATTAGTTACCAACGTAATTCTAGAATTCTACTACAGATTTCTTTCAATAATCGCTCTCGACGGAAAATTGAAACTGCGCAAGCGTAAGAATAGGTGGTTCAGTCCATTATATCAGTAGGTGGAGAAAGGAGGGGAGGGTAAGAAGTGATGTGATAATAATGGCTCTTGGTCTCCCGACTTGGATTTTGGATTCTTTCGGCTATCAGAGAAAGGAGCGGGAATATTCGAAAAACTAAAGCAATAATAATGCTTTTGTTCGGGATTTCGTTTCATTTTTCGCTGTATAATTTTCATGACGTTTGGAATTTTTTTAATCCAGAAAAATATAATACTGAATGTCAAAGAATGCCTTTTGTGTCTTACAAGCAATATATTAGGTTGATTGGTTGTAGGGTTCAAGGCCGATTGACTACTCTAGGGTCCTAGGCCTATGGGTGGAATGCCCTATGTGGGAGTCTTCCTAAGGAGTCCTAGCCCGTATTTACAAGAGTTTTGGAGAAAACCACGGAAAACTCCGAACAGCTAGGTCGATGAGCGCGACTTGGGATCGAACCCGGCACTTCCCATGTACCAGCTTTGAGCGCAGAACCGCTCATCCGCTGATAGATGCAATATATTAAAACATTCTTTTCTTTTCTTTTTTACTTTCTTTTCTTTGTCAAACGCACACGTAGACGTTTTCTAAAAATGGTCAAACCATGTTCAGGACATCTCAAAACATGTAAATCTATCGAAAACTAGAGGTCGAAAAATTTCATGGATCTAGTACTTTCTTCTTATATATATAGAAGAAAGAATAAAGACAAATATGAAACAGACATAAATTTTGTGACAGAACTTCTTTGCTTAGGAGGTGCGTTATTTATTTATTTATTATGATTCATTTTAATTACAATTAATTTTCCGGTAAATATAATAATTTATTATCTGATATGATCTTTAATATAATTGTCTAAATATTCTGGGTTATCATTTTAGCTTTACAAATATTAAAAGTTGTCAAAAATGCCTTAATGTAATGTATAACATAACGCAATATAGGTAAATTATCTGATTTAATGTTCTTTTTTTTCCCTTTCAGCGCCAGAATTCCAGTTTTCTCGGTATTAAAATCATAAAATAAGACAAATATCAAATTCATGTAGCTGCTAAACCCATTAAAAAATAATATTTTTCATAATGAGAGGATTGGACCTCCCTGCAATAAACTATACATTCTTTCTCGATACAAAAAAAGGCTTCACTAGTGGCCGAACGGGTTTGCGCTCTAAGCTGGTAGACGGGAAGTGCCTGGATCGACCACAGGTCCCGCTTGTCGACCTAGCCATTTGGAGTTTTCCATGGTTTTCTCAAACTTGAGTAAATGTAGGCTAAGACCCTACAGAAAGACCTCTGCGGTGGGCACAAGGGCACACCACCTCAGGCTTATGACCCTTGTGCAGTCAATGGGTCCTAATCCCAAATACCAACACCATACAAAACCTTTTTCTCGCTAAAATTCCAGGTATTTCATTATGAATTCATAATCGCCCATGATAATCCTCCACATCCCACTGAGATACCACTTTAAAAAATTCAACCTATGAAACATACAGAATCACAAAATACATGCTCAGACATCTTTCAAATAATTAAATTTTTAATATAATAATTTTCATAAATAAATTTATTTAGTTTTAACAAGCAAAATTATGTTACACATCAAATTTATTTTATTCGATTATGTTTTAGTATTCATTGCTAACTATTTAATCTTTAAAAATTAAGTCATTTACCATGTTTGCAGAGTATATGGTAATTATAATCCATTTTTACTTGCGCAGTAACATTAAATTTTTATTATAATTCTTGATCCCATTGAGGCAGTGTTTGCGTTGGGGTTAAAGTCAATTGTCTGCGCTAGGGACCTAGGTCTAAGGGGGATGCCCTCTGTGAGAGTCTTTCTAAGGGGTCCTAGTTCGTATTCATACGAGTTTTGGAGAAAACCACGGGAAACTTTGAACGGGGTCGACAAACGTGACCTTGGACTCGATCCCATTGTAAAAAGTTCGGGTTATATAGCTTTTAATACTGCAAGCACACACACTCACATATATATATTTTTCAAACTTTAAAAAATAAACTATCTTTAAAATTTAATAAAATAAATAAATAAATTCGTAATTAATTTTATCTAAAATAATCAAGTTGTGTATCAAATTAAGCCTTATAAAATTTCCTTTAAAATGAGTGTTCAGAAGTTTCTCTGTTCTTCTTGTAAAATTTGATATTTGAAGCGTATAGCAGACTTGCCAACATACTAATTAATATTCCGTAGTATTGTTAGCCCCGTACCATTTTAGAGTACTTTTCTTCTTATTTAACACTTTCGCGACCGCATGTTTTTGTCTTTTTAACAGCAAGGTCTGCCTGTGGGCGCGTTATTCTCCTCAGTTACAATAATATTTCAGAACAAAATTTTACATTTTCACATTTATATTACATTGTATTATACACTTTGTAATTATACTTTCTAACTAGCGTCTCGCCGCAGCGCCGGCTCCCTACAAAAATGCTAACTGAGCATGCGTACAGACTTGGATTTTTGAAAGTTGTTGGATTCGAGCAAGTTAAACAGAGTTTGGCGAGGTATCACCCTTTTAGCACATTTTCCTAATTTATGTGTATTCCTTTAATTCAAAAATGTTTCAAATGAGAAAAAAAAAAAAATAAATAAATAAAAATAACGAAACTGCCATTTCCTTGAAATATCTTCAATACAGATTTAAATTTATTGCTTTTATTTATTTATTATTTTTTTTTTCCCCTTAGCTTAAAGAAAAAAAAAAAAAAAAAAAAACCTTGGATTTACATTACAAATTTAAAATATGTAAAATATTTATTTTTATGTTTAAATAATAAAAAAATAATTATTTTATTTATATGTTAATTATTATATAAACTTGTTTAAATTTGTTAAATATGTTATTTAAATTACTTCTTTTTAAAATTCCTTTAATCCAAAGATGTTTCAAATCACAGAAACACTCCCCCCCCCCCCCCACCTAAATATTTCTTTCCATATTTTATTATAATAACTGAAATTTATGAATTAATAGACTACAAAGAGAATTTAAAAAATAGACCAGGTAAAATGTTTTATTAAAAAAAATAACAACTTTTTTTTAAAAGGAAAGATAATAGATAATTAAAAGAAAAAAAAATTCTTTAAAAACGAAACAGCCATTTTCTTAAAATATCTTCAATACAAATTTAAATTTATAGCATTTCTTTTTTTTTTTTTTTTTAATCTATTAAACAGTTTATTTTATGTCTAGTTTTTTTTTTTTTTTTTTTCCTTAGCTTAAGGGAAAAAAAAAAACGTGGATTACAATAAAAATTTATAATCGAATTTTTAAATATGTAAAATATTCATTTTTATGTTTAAATAGTAAACAAAAATTACCTCATTTAAATTTTAATTATTATTTAAACTTGTTTAAATTTGTTAAATATATTTCTTTTTAAAATTCCTTCAATGCAAAGATGTTTCAAACGACAAAAACACCCGCCCCACTCCTAAATATTTCTTTCCATATTCTATTAAAATAACTGCAATTTATGAATTAATACACTACACAGATAATTGCTTTTTTATTTAATACTAATTCCTGAGAAGATTAAAAAAAATATTTTTATGAGAGTTATTTAAGTTAATTAATGTGAAGAAAATAAGAAAAACTTCTCAAATTGTAAAAGCATTCAACAATTATTTCAATTTAATAAAGCATGACTCACCATCAGACCAAAAAAAAAAAAAAAAAAAAAAAAAACAGGCAAATGTGCAACATGAATGCATCAGCACAAGGCAGCAATTTTTCTACAGAATCTTTAAAAGTTTGTTTCTGAATGTGGGATTAGGCCTGAGTGAGATGTTCTCTGGGCAGTCTTTTTAAGGTGACCTAGCACATTCTAATGCGAGTCCCTAAGAAGACCATGGAAAAGTCGCACAACTAGGTTAACAAGTAGTGTGTACCTGATTCAAAGCTAGCGCCTACCATCTATCAGCTTGGATGACAGAATCTCTTTGCCAGTGCAATAAATTTAGAATAAGAAATTTGTTTGAAATACAGATTTCAAATTCTAAAAGGAATTTTTTAAAACTGATATTTTGGTAGTATTTTTATTTATTTATTTTTTATTTTATTTTTTTCATATAAATAAAAAATATTAAAAAGGTTGTGACAACAAATTTTCGTCTGTAGTCAAAGCCTGATTATAGCACGGGAACCTTGGGCCCCTGCCCTGAGCACCAAGAAAAAGCACTAAACTCCTTAAAAATGCATTCATAAATGTTTGTTGAGACAATTTATTATTATTATTATTATTTTAAGAAGTAATTTAAATAAAATATTTAAGAGGCAGTTTCGTTTTTAAAGAACTTTTTTACCATTTTTTAAAAATATCTATTAATTTTCCTAACAGAAAAAAAAGGATTGCTGTTTTTTAATAAAACTTTTTACCTGGTCAGTTTTTCAAATTCTCTTTGTAGTTTATAAATTCATAAATTGCAGCTATTGTAATAAAATACGGAAAGAAACATTTAGGGAGGGGGGAGTGTTTTTATCATTTGAAACATCTTTGCATTGAAGGAATTTTAAAAAGAAGTAATTTAAATAACATATTTAACAAATTTAAATAAGTTTAAATAATAATTAAAATTTAAATAAAATAATTTTTGTTTACTATTTAAACATAAAAATAAGAATAAATATTTTACATATTTAAAAATTCTATAATAAATTTTTACTGTAATCCACTTTTTTTTTTTTTGTAAGCTACGTAAAATAAAATAAACTGTTTAATAGATAAAAAAAAAAAAAAAAGAAGAAAGAAAGAAAGAAAGAAATGCAATAAATTTAAATTTGTATTGAAGATATTTTAAGAAAATGGCAGTTTCGTTTTCAAAGAATTTGTTTAATTATCTATTAATTTTCCTTAAAAAAAAAAAAAAAAGTTTTATTTTTAATGAAACATTTTACCCGGTCTATTTTTCAAATTCTCTTTGTAGTCTATTTATTCATAAATTGCAATTATTGTAATAAAATATGGAAAGAAATATTTGGGGGTGGGGGGGTGGGGGTTGTCATTTGAAACATTTTTGCATTAAAGGAATTTTAAAAAGAAGTAATTTAAATAACATATTTAACAAATTTAAACAAGTATAAATAATAAATAAAACTTAAATAAAATAATTTTTGTTTACTATTTAAACATAAAAATAAATATTTTACATATTTTAAATTTGTATTGTAATTCAAGTTTTTTTTTTTTTTTTTTTTTAAGCTAAGTAAAAATAATAATAAACTGTATAAGAGATTAAAAAAAAAAAAAAAAAAAAAAAAAAAAATGCAATAAATTTAAATCTGTATTGAAGATATTTCAAGGAAATTGCTGTTTCGTTTTTTTTTTTTTTTTTTTTTTTTTTTTCAAGTTTTTAGTTAATTTTTTTAAATTATCTATTAATTTTCCTAAAAATAAAGTTACTGTTAAAAAAAAAAAAAAAAAAAAAATAGTAATTCAATGTGGACTACCATACACATCTAACGCATAAACATAAATGGTAAACATTCTTACAACTTACAACCCTACAGAAGTGTAGCAGTGCATCGCCAAATTACAGCATGCCAAACCTGCCAAGGCAATTTATTCAGCTTTTTCGTAGGGAGCCGGCGCTGCGGCGAGACGCTAGTTACTTTCTAATCAAAGCATTTTTATCAGTAGTATATTGGTAGTACAAATATGAATATTGGGTATATTTTTAAGAAATAAATAACATACAAATTGAGAAAGTAACGACCACTGGTGGAGTTAGAGATTTTCAAATAACGTGAATCTACGTCAGCGGTCGCGAAAGTGTTAAAGAGTGATTGAATTTGGAGAATATTACTCGAAAAATTTACTGGTGTGAGAAAAAGGGCGGGACTAACAATACTACGGAATATTAATTAGGATGTTGGTAAGTATGGATATAGTTAAATTTTCATTAAAAGGTCGTCCACATATCTAAATTTGGATCAATTTCATTTTTCAAATGTTACTCGTACACCCATTTTTTGACTTCATATTCGAATTTCTGTTATCAAGGCTGTTTAGAGAAGGTGTAGTTTATATATAATTTCATTAATTCTTGATAGAGTTAAGGGTGAAAATGTTTTAGGAGCACCACCATAAATTTAGAAATTAATGCATCACACAGAAATGTATTACATTCATTTGGATAATAATATCATAGATGCCGATATTTTAATTTATTCCGGAGTATTTTTTGCCTCGCCTTTATTTCGCTCAAATTTATTTATAGAAAATTTTTCTACAGTTTATAACTTCGATGAAATAAGAAAGATCATTTATCCTTACAAAATAAGTGGTATAAAAAAATAGGCGGGGCTAAAAACACTCCGGAATACAGGGGTCGTATTCACCGCCCTTTCTTCAGGACACTCTCATGATGGAGGAAATTTAAAATTCATTACTACCACTAGTTTTATAAAATAATTCCTATCTTTTATAATGATTGCCCATTGCTATAAATATGCCAGAAGTGTTTCGGCATGAAATTAGTGGTGGCAAAAAGAAGAAAATTTCATGTCTCAAAGAATGTCCTGAAAAAGGGGCGGCGAGTACAACTCCTGAGAATAAATTAAAATATTGGCAACCGAAAATAAGTATGAAAATCTTAAATATAAAATATACTAAACTTATACTAAATAAACTAAAGTTTTAGATGTAAAATTAAATTGTAATAAGGAAAATGTTTCTTTATCTACACTAGCTTGAATAATTATTGAAGTTCCTATGCACGCTAAGTTTAAGACAGTTATCTAAATCTTACAATTTTTTTTAAAACTTGATTCTTACGGCATGCTTATTCAGTTTTAATTGGTTCGGAAGGATATTGCAATCCCCCCCCCCCTTCCTGATAATAGATTTTATGCGCATAGAATCTTTTAAACGCCAAGTGCATTGTTTTTTATTCAGTAGAAAATTGTCATTAGCTATATTTCTAATTTGAATAGTAATCCCCACCTAACGCGTTTCTCTAAAACTTCACATTTAACTTCAGGTATGCGAACCATATAATATTCATATACGAAAATATTGACAATAAGATAAAAGCAAAAAATTAGCGTTAAAAAACTAGGAAAAGTTATTTATTATTTAAGAAAAAAATTAAACGGTAATAAGGAAATTATATCTATACTTATTACAATAAATACAGTAGAACCTCGATCCATCGTTTTTCACGGGGTAGTGAAAAACAAAAACAAATCTAGTTGGCATAGGTGGACTCTGCTCACTTCCGCATCATATTTATGTTCTCAGAAATTTCTAGTGCGAGACATATTATAATCATGTTATAAGAAATGAATTTGACCAAAGCTTGATACAGTGACAAAATGTAATCCCCGCCTAATAGGCTATCCACCGTTCACTTCGATATATTTATCTTATTCTAATCTATTAATTTATTTTACCGGGGTCAATTCCGTTGTTTTGTTTTCATGCTACTATTTCCAATGCAATAATCCTCAAAATTCATATTTATATGAAAAATTTACAATTTCGCTATGTTGATAAAATCGTAAATTACGAGTAATTTACGAAATTTTCCTATTAGAATATTTGTATTCAATAATGTTCAAACAAATATCATAAATGTAATTTTGAAGTTGGCTAATGTATTTAGAATCCTCAAAATGAAAGTTTATGCTCAATTTTGCCTTATTCTGACATGTTAAGTAAATCGTAAATTCCAAATAACTTACGAATTTTTTAAATTGGAAAAATCATAGTCTATGATATTCATGCCAGTATCCTAAATAATATTTCGAAAGTGGTTTGACATCTTTACGATGGAAATATCCCTCAAGATTGTCGTTTATGTGAAATTTTGCTCTATTTTGCCATGTTAAGAATTTCGTAAATTTCCAATAACTTACGAAATCTTTATATTGGAAAATTCATAGTCATTAATATTCATGCCAATGTCCTAAATAATATTTCAAAAATAGTCTGACATCTTTACGATGAAAATATCTCTCAAAATTGACGTTTATGTGAAATTTTGCCCTATACTGCCATGTTAAGAAATTCGTAAATTTCCAATAACTTGCGAAATTTTCAAAGTAGCATATTTATAGTTACTGATGTTCATTCCGGCATCAAAACTGATATTTTAAAACTGATCTGACTTTTTTACAGTAAAAAGTATCCATTTAATGCACGTTTAAGTGAATTTTTGTCCTATTCTCCCATGTTAAGAAAATCGTGAATTTCTAATAACTTACGAAGTTCTTAAATTCGAATGTTGCAAATGAATAGGTTTCTTGCCAGTGTCGAAAGTAATATTTTAAAACTTATCTAACCTCTCTGAAATAATTTCTTCTTGAGATATCGTGTACACAGACTAACAAACTAACGGACTAACCCACTAACAGACTAACAGACACCCTACAGACAGACACCATAGAAATTTTGTCATTTTCAGATTCCTCACACCTGAAAACGTGTAGAAAAGTCAAAAAACCGAGGTCGAAAATTTTCACGATTACCTAAGTTCCCCATACCTATAGTATGATGGGGAACTAAAAAACGATGAAAGTGGGAAAACAACGAATGTAGGTTAAAGTCAAAACACAAAGAAAACGATGTTTATGAATTAATAAGCAAAATACATACAGTATACTGCTTATGAAAACTTAATTTATTACTTTTCAAACAGTCGAATAAATAAATCCATGTTGTAGAACTTTAAGTAAAATTTATTTTTAAAAATCAGTAATTTTGTGTTGAATTTTTCGTTTATTTTAAAAATGAAAGAGGAATTTCTTTAGATTTTCAAAAAAAAATTTTTTTTGTTCTTTTCTGTAATTTCATGTGCTCAAATAAAAGTTCATGCGTTTTCAAATGCCATAATTACGTCAAACACACTTGGTACTGGCTTAGGCTCATCGGCGTAGAAATTATCCTCTGTTTCTTCGCCATTATTTTCATTTTTAGAAATCACACATTTCTTCTATGCTTTAGGATACCACATGTCGCAACGTCTTGATTAATGTTAATATTATCACTAAATTTTGTTCTAGACACATCCTCTGCTACACGCAACCTATCTTCATCTGCATAATCATCATCATCATAATAATTTTATTGCCCTCGTGTATTTTTCATAATTTTTTCGCAATTAACCGTATTTCAAGAAACATTTTTCTGGATTACTCAAGAGGTTAGTTCCTGCCATACTGAAATTAGAAAATGAATACAGAGGCTGTTCGCACATTTTTTAGACGAGTTTATTTCGCAGTAAGAAAAAATCGTTTGCATGGCGAATTTTATTTTTACAACAGTTATATTTTTTGAAGTTTTATTTATCTTCTGATATTTAGAATTTTTGTTTAGATGCAAAAATGCGCTTTTAAAAAGGCAGTGGATGGAAGGATAGGTTTTCGCTTTTTCCAAAGAGAGTTTTTAGTGAAATCTTTATGAAGAGCATTTGTCAGGAGAAGAATGGAAAAATGTCGCAACAATAGATGAATTTTGGGTCTATTTAAGTGGTTGCAATAAAAAAAGATCAATTTATTATCACAAAAGTGGAGAAAAAATTTTTTGCTACATTGTTCAAAGCATCAAAAGAAATTTTTTCTAAAGGATTTATGATTGCCACTGGTTTTTCATACAAGCGCAAGATAAAAGCAAAAAAAAAAAAAAAAAAAAAAAAAAAAAAAAAAAATGTGACAAAAATGTCAAAATCAGCTCTAAATACTATTAAGAACATATTTTAATTCCAATGTTTAAAAATGAAAATCGAGATCTTTATCCACAATGCTATCAATCCGTTGAACTGTATCAAGACAAAATAAGCAGCCACACATCTCAATCCACAATTGCTTTTCTAGAAAAAAAATGGAAC
Source organism: Salticus scenicus (assembly GCA_963930645.1). Lineage (NCBI taxonomy): Eukaryota > Metazoa > Arthropoda > Arachnida > Araneae > Salticidae > Salticus > Salticus scenicus. Next base: position 113,222,971 of record OZ005654.1, on the reverse strand, counting down.
AAAAAACGGGAATTAAAACCATACCCTTCACTGATATTCCTGCTAAATCTCCTGATGTATCACTGTTGGATTTTTGTGTATTTCGACTCTTAAAATCAACATTATCCAAACACCGACCTACAACGTTTTGCGGACTCTGGAAAGCCGTTCAAGAGGAGTAGAAAAATATACCTCTTCCGATAATATAAAAAGCATTATTATCATAGAAATTACGATGTAGAATGATAGTTAAGAACAAGGGCTATCAAACTGAACAATTAAAACACGAAATATGAGTGAAATTGCTTCAGTACACTCCATCAAAATCGTCTAAAAAATGTGCGAACAGCCTCTGTAGATGGTCCGAAGACTTCACAATTTCGATCCTCCATGGAAATGGGGAAAAAGAGCTAATTTAGGATAAATGAAGCAATTCCAGTTTGTATGCCATATGGAACGGCTTGACCTTCATGGAAATTTTTTTTTAGAAGGTCAGGAGAAAAATTTTACAACGATGAATGCTGGAAAACGACAGATAGGTCGGGTTTCACTGTATTTTAATTTATATGTGTGCAAAGAGTAAGATAACAGATTTGACAACATTTTCATTTATTCCGGAGCATGTTTAGCCGTGCTTTTACAGAGACTCTAACATACTAATGAAAATTACGTAGTATTGTTAGCCCCGCCTTTATTTTTCACACCAGTATCATTTTAGAGTATTTTTCTTCTTATTTAATCGTAATTGAATTTGGAGACTATTACTCTAAAAATTTACTGGCGTGTAAAAAAGGGCGTGACTTACAACACTACGGAATATTAATTAGGATGTTGGAGTCTGTGCTTTTATTTCATACCACTTTCTTTTTAAAATTAATTTTTTCTTATTTTATCGTAGTTATATATTGGAGAGAATTATTGCCTAAATAAAGTGATGCGAAATAAATGCGGGGAAAAAGTGCTCCTGAATAAATTATGATGTTGGCAATTATGAAGGTAATTACCTAAATCTTTAAAACTGTTGTGTCAAGTAACTTTAAATTTTAGTATTTTTACTTGTCAATGTTTAATCACTATATGATATATCATTATAAATCGAAAATCAATGACGGAAATACGCTGTAAATTTCAAAACCTTTATTTTTGTTGACGCTCATTTCATTCATGCAAAAAATTCATAATTCATAATTTTTTGGTATAGACATTTATTAGTAATTTTCATAATTAAAAATAAGCTTTTTAATTATGAAAATTTTAATTTAAAATATCTAAGTGATAAATTTGAATTATTGCGTTCCATTGCATTCAAAATAATAATAATAATAATAATAATAATAATTTTATAATAATTTAGTAGTAGTTGCTTTTTGAAAATGAAGTTTTAGCAAGATTTAATATGTAGACTAAACCCAAAGCGAAAGCTATTTCCATTTTAAACTAGATGTTTTTACTAGTGAATCGACATCGTGCCATCCCCGACAATTTGTAACAAAATTAGGTGGGGGTAGTTTTTTTTTTCTCTTTTTTTAATTTCTGTCAGTACAAAGTTGCCGATTTTCCTCATTTTTAATAAGATTTATCAACCCTACCCTTAGATGTAATCTCTCATACTTTTTTTTTGATGGTTAAATAAATTGAAAATAATTAAAAAAAATCCTGTATCATGTAATCTTAAAAAATGGGAAACTCGGCACCTATGCATGTAATTTCTATTTAATTTAAATAAATAAATAGAAAGAAAACACAGTTGTGATATTTTTCTTCGGATGTGCATGTGATGTACTAAAATTTTATGCAAATGAATAATAAATAAATAAAATTTTTATATAAATAATTAACGGATTTAAATTGAATTGATGAATTAAATATCTGCATAAAAGTGCTCGTTATTATTATTATTATTAAAGACTTATTTTATTTTTAAATAGGATTTAATGCAAGCATTTGCGCGATTTTTTTCTCTTTTAATAATTTCTTAATGAGCGTTTCTTAATTTTCTTATTTTTAATCATTTCTTCTTTGTTTATTGAAAAAAAAAAAAAAAAAAAAATCTATTTTTGTTTTTATTGGCATTTAAGAATTAATCTTTAATTCTCAAGTTAAAGATTGATTGCATGTAAAAAAATTTCTGCATGCATATTTTTAAAATTGTATGTATGAAAAATAAGGATAAAGGTCTCCATTTTCTTTAACCTGAATCAGAAAATTAAAAAATAAAATAAAATAAATGCAATTTTAAGATCTTAAAGCGAGTAATATTTTTTTTTTTTCCTAATCCAAATTGATATTACAGTACTCGCGAGTTTCTAAGTTACAATATAATTTCTTGATTAAGGTTTATTTTATTTTATTTCTTTTTTAAAATACGAAATATAGGGTAGGTTGGGGTAATTGTAAACACTTTTGATCACTTCTGACTATGATTATTCATACAAACTAAACAAATAACTTTTAGTTTAAAAAAATGACAGAAACTTAATTTTTGAACATTTACCTAAGTTTTAAGCATTTTACTTTGCATTAAAGTTTTTATTTAAATTTATAAGGGCCTGTTTACAATTACCCCATAGTGTTTACATTTCCCCCATATAGTATGGGGTAATTGTAAACAGATATATTTCCATAATGTAATGCATAATAACATGAAATACAATACTTAAAAAAAAAAAAAAATTAATGTTTATATATGTAATCATTAATACATCATCTCTTAAATAAATAATAAAATAAGTTTTGGATGATAATAAACCTAAAGCATCTTATTTAACATTTGTTGAAATACAAACATATTGTTTTACTAGATTTTCATTTTTCTTTTACACTCACAAAACCAGGAAATGTATGCACAAGTTTCCTTTCATTGTACTTAATAGAGGGTGCTGACAAAATAGCTTTTATGGATGATAAATTTATGGGGGAAAAATGCCATTTTCTACAACGTGACTGTTTATTCATCTTGTGCTATGGAATTTATAACACAGACATACTTGTATTTAACCTTATTTTTATGTATTAATATATAACTTCCAGGAATTAAATACTGCAATTTGTGTTTTGCATATTGGACCGTAGAATTTTCTTTTATTTCTTCAACACTATCAATCTTTTTTTGTTGTATCATCATTAATTTTCTTTCTTTTTGATTTTCTATCATTTACATTCATTTTCTTTCTTTCTGAAATTTTCTTTTTTCACATTCCTTTAGACGTTCTTAGACATTTCTAGAATTCAGTACTTAACCATAATTCATTTGCTTAATTCTTCACGTTGCTGTTTTCTCTGTTACTGCTACTGCATATTCAACAATGGTTTTGGGGGATAAAATACTTTTTGTGGAGAAGGATTGTCCTCTTACATCATTCACTGCTTTGATTAAATAATCAGAGCTGTTGCTAATAGTTTTTTTTTCTTAATTTCTGTTATATATATATGTATCTGAATTAGAGGTAAAAAAAAATTGAATAGTAGAAAAAAAAGCCTACTTATAACATAGAATAGATTAGACCTAATTACTAAAGTAAATTATAAAATGAAATGAAATATAACATTCATATTAAAATTATAATACAATTTAGTATTAAAATAAAAACATAAGATGCATTCTTACTAAATTGTGTTACTAAGGAATTGATGTTTACAATTACCCCAATGCAAGATTTTTCTGGGGTAATTGTAAACAAGCAATAACTAAAAATTAGTCATGAATTTCAAAGAAAAATCATTATAATAAATTAAATTAAAATGTTTAAAATTATTTTTACAGAAAATAAATTAATATTTCAACTTTTCGTATGATTTAGAGTATTTTTAATCAATCCTTGCAATTCTGTATTTCACTTTTTCACAGACCAAAACAAAACTGCATAAACAAAATGGTGCTTAACCAAAAAAAAAAAAAAAAAAAAAAAAAATGATTTATTAACAATGAACATCTATTGGTCCTTGAAGGTATGAAGATGTGCTGGCATCTGCATTCTAAAATTTGAACTAATAAAAAAAATAAGGGGTATGTTTACAATTACCCCAACCTACCCTAGATAAATATTTGAAATATATTTTATTTAAATATGCGAAAATATAAAGCGCACAGTTATGTCTATATATATTACATCTAGGGAAAATTAACTTTGAATTTTGATGATGTCTAATGTTTGGTTTAAGGCCAGTTAACTAAAGGAGGGTCCTAGCTTGAGTGGTGTATGGAAAAGCCGGGAAATCGACTTCAGAACTTTCTGCATACCAACTGAGAGATATCTGAATTTTGGTATTTCATCGATAAAACCGTTGCAGAATTTTTCGATTGTATTCATAGAAACTTAAATATTTTTACATATTTTTATGCAGTTTTTTCCATAATGTTAAACTGAAGATTAGCTATTAAAAAAGTATATGCAAATTAGTTCAAATAATGAATATTATTGATGCTAAATTCCATACTTCGTATGATGGGGCGGACCCCATCTGACAAAATTGGCACGAGCCGCCACTGAATAGGGTTGCCAAGGAATCTGCCACCTGTAGACGACCTCCTGGAAGTCTTCTACTGGAATACAGTTGAGTACGGTATAACTTTTTTTGCAATTTCTACAGATTGTGAAAACGACGACATTTTAAGCTGTATTTTAACGATTCGATGGGAATAGAAATCAAGTCCTTCCGCCACATTCGGAAGGGTAGGTTGATTTCTTTCTCCTTATCAAGTAACCGCCATTTTAAAATAAAATGGCGGCATTTTCTTACAAAACATTAATATAAATTATTAACCCGTTAGTAGTCGCTATAAACAGCGCCACCTATTACAGAATGCGTGCTTTTTATTTAACTGTTACCAATAATTTTAAGAAGTTATGTGATCGACGTTGTTTCGGTTTTATTCGCACGTTATGTATATCAAATGCCACGTCTAACAATTTTTGGTGGCTGTTGAATAAAAAAATATGGTAAAACTGAAGGATGGGCAGCAAATCGACCAACTAGCGACTACTAACGGGTTAATGGACTTTGTGATATTTGAATGATAAATCCATTTTTAAATTTTGGTTTCTGATTAATTATTTCAAAAGTTACCGTGATAACAAATTTTCAAGTGGCTGCCACATGGAAGCAATATAATGTAGCAAGTTGCCGAACAAACTCGTCCAAGATATTTAAAGCATAAGTTCACTGTCAAACTTTTGTTCGAATCAGTGCAGCGTTTCAAAAGTTATTGTTACGAGAAATTTTCAAGAGGCAGTCTAATTGACTGCAACTTAGAAAGAAATTGGCTAAGCAATTTGACCAGCGAAATCGTACAAGATATTTGTATGATAAGGTGAATGTCCAAACTTAGTTCAAATTAAATCAGTGTTTCAAAAATTATCGTGATAAAATTTTTTCAAGTGGTACCGTGATTTCACTTGGAAAACAAAAGCAGAATGAGATGCCCAGCGAATTTATATGTGATATATGAATGGTAAATCCATAACCCAAAATTGATGCGAGTTGATTTAGTATTACAAATGTTATCACAATGACAAATTTTCAAGTGGCTGCCACTTAGAAATAAAATTGAGGATCAAGTTACCAAGCAAAAGTATCCAAGATATTTTAACCATAAATTCAGTATCTAACTTTTGTTTGAATCAATTTAGTGTTTTAAAAGTTATCTTGATAGCACATTTTCAAGTGGCCATAACTTGGAAACAAGAAGTTGGAACAAGTTGCCAAGTGAACTTATCCAAGATAATTATATGGTAAGATTATTATTCAACTTTGGTTCGAATTGAATGAGAATTAAAAAAGTTTACCTGTTTATAAATTTTCAAGTGGTAGCCAAATTTCAAGCTGTCTCACTAAGTTTATAACATCCGCACTTTGTTAAAAAAGGCAGATAAAGTTAAAGTTTATTAATAAAGTTGATTGAGACTCTTATGTGGTCTATGTGTACATCAAAATCCAAATAAATTCGCAATATGCTTTTTACAAATTGAATTTGAAATTTTCAAGTGGTCTCCACTTGAAAATAAAATGTTGGAGCAACTTGGTTAAGAAACTCATCCAAGATATTTATAAGATAAGTTAACGCACAGTCCAAATTTCGTTTGATTTGGAGTATTGTTTCGGAAGTTATCATGATTTTAAATTTTCAAGTGGTAGCCTGATTTCAAGTGACCCCGCTTAACTTAAAATATTTGCCACTTTATTAAAAATGGCAGATAAACTTCATTAATAAACTTCATTGAGACCTTTATGTGGCCTGTATTTACATCAAAATTCAAGCAAAGCTTGCGTTAAATCTGCTTTTTACATTGTGGGTTTGAAATTTTCAAGTGGCTGCCACTTGAAAACCAAAAGTCGGAGCAACTTGGCTAACGAACTCGTCCAAGATATTTATAAGATCCACTGTCCAAATTTGGTTCGATTTGGAGTATTATTTCGGAAGTTATCGTGATGACAAAATTTTCATTATATATATATAGATAGATAGATAGATAAACGAAGTGATTGTAGTAGGTCGATTTCTAAAGAAATCAACCTAAAAAACCAAGGGATCTAGAACGAACTTATCGAAATGCTGTCGTTATCGGAATTTCTCCGATGTGACGTCACATTCCGATAGCCTTTCTTATTTCGCTAGAACGAACTTATCGAATCGCTCTCATAATCGGAATTGTCTGGCGGAATCGTTTTCTGAAATTTCGACAGGTCTTTTCCGGGTGGAATCGTCGTGAGATAAACAATTCACGATTCCAATGGCGTCCATCTTGGCATTAGGTGTTATTCAAGAAAATGAAAAATCAAGTTTTAAATATATTTAAATCTTTAAAATTAATTAAGTTAAATAAAAATTGTAATATATATATATATATTGGTAACTAAACTTCTCATTTAAAAAGTATGAAGAATAACATTTCTTAATATTTAAAGTTATTGAAAATTAATTAAATATAATAAAAATTACAATAAATCTTAATATATATAAATCTCGTGTCACAATGTTTGTCCTCAATGGACTCCTAAACCACTTAACCGATTATAATAAAATTCGCACACCATGTGCAGTTCGATCCAACTTGAGAGATAGGATAGTTTAAATCTCAAATTATAGTCGCAATTTTAATTTATTGCTAATTATTTGTTATAATTTCAATATTTCATTATTTCAATTTCTAATTATGATTAAATTATTTTGAATACATCATTCGAAAGATATTTTAAAGTTCTTTTAAATTATCGAAAGTTTTCACCAGATTTACACGTTTTGAGGTGTCCTGAATCAGTTTTCTTTTATATCTCAGAAATTAATTTAAAAAAATTTCATAAGTAATACATCATTTGAAAGCTTTGTTGACTTGATACACATTTTAAAGTACTTTTACATTATCGAAAATGGAATTCGAGATTTCACCCGATTTACACGTTTTGAGGTGTCCTGATTAGGTTTTTTTTTTTATCTCAGCTACTAATTAAAATAATTTTATAAGTAATAGATCATTAGAAAGCTTTTTTTGATTTGGAATCGAACAGTGGATTACAGAAATTTCTACCGCCAGATAGCGCTGTAATACATTCAAATTTCAATATTTCAATTTCTAATTATGATTAAATTATTTTTAATGCATCATTCGAAAGATATTTTAAAGTTCTTTTATATTATCGACAGTTTTCACCAGATTTACACGTTTTGAGGTCTCCTGAATTAGTTTTCTTTTGTATCTCAGCTACTAATTAAAATAATTTCGTAAGTAATACATCATTAGAAAGCTTTTCGAACAGTGGAATACAGAAATTTGTACCGCCAGATGGCGCTGTAATATTTTAAAATTTCAATATTTCAATTTCTAATTATGATTAAATTATTTTTAATACAGCATTCGAAAGATATTTTAAAGTTCTTTTAAATTATTGAAAGTTTTCACCAGATTTACACGTTTTGAGGTGCCCTGAATCAGTTTTTTTTTTGTATCTCAATTATTAATTAAAAAAATTCATAAGTAATACATCATTTGAAAGCTTATTTTAGTTGATACACATTTTAAAGTACTTTTGCATTATCGAAAATGGAATTCGAGATTTCACCCGATTTACACGTTTTGAGGTGTCCTGATTAGGTTTTCTTTTGTATCTCATCTACTAATTAAAATAATTTCATGAGTAATACATCATTTGAAAGCTTTGTTGATCTGGAATGGAACAATAGATTACAGAAATTTCTACCGCCAGATGGCGCTGTAATATTTTTAATTTCAATATTTCATATTCTAATTATGATTAAATTATTTTTAATACATCGTTCGAAAGATATTTTAAAGTTCTTTTACATTATCGAAAGTGGAATTCGAGATTTCACCTGATTTACAATTTAAAGTGTCCTGATCAGGTTTTCTTTTGCATCTCAGCTAATTGAGTAAGACCGTTCAAAATTGGTATATGCAAGTTAATTAGGAGGGGCTGGAACGGTGGGGAAGGAATAGGCGCGCAGCGCGCATGGGTTTGGGACCCGGTGCGAGTTTTTACCCGATGATAAAAGATTTTTTTAAAATTTAATTTTCTTAATAAAAGTTTGAGTTGAGAAGGAATATGCGTGTACAGCGCACGTATATCCTCAAACGTGCGCGCGCAGCGCGCATGGGTCTGCGCTGCCGAAGGCAGTGGCGTCCCGGTGTGAGTTTTTACCCGATGCTAAATGATATATTTTTTAATTCCTTTTCTTGAGAATGAAAGTTTATGAGTAATAACATGGAATTTTGAGAAGTCATAAGGATGGTGAAGGAATACTTGCGCGCAGTGCACGGGTCTACGCTGCCGAAGGCAGTGGGGACCCGGTGCGACATTTTTCCTGATCAAATTTTTTTTTTCTTTTTTTATCACATGATAAAAATTAATGCAATTTTGAGAATTCATTAATTATTGTGATTCATTTAAAAATAGTGACCAGCGAAGCGGGCGTAGCCTGCTAGTACCCATATATATATATATATTTGTCATTACGATTCTTATTAATCATGTATAATATTAGTAGCATATCTTTTAAGAACAACAAGTATTAATATTTAAAATTATTAAAAATTAATTAAGTTTAATGAAAACTGCAATTATATATATATATATATGTATATATAAACTAAAAATTTTCTGATAAATATTTATTTTACCTTTTACCTTTTATTATAATTGAATTAAGTAAGTTTGAGACACAGCACATCAGTTCTAGATTCACTTGCAAAACTTCATTTGTAGCTATATATTAGAATCTAATAAGAATCTCTCATTTCTTAGAGAGGGAAAAGTAAGTAAATATATATATATTTTTAATTTAATAATTTATTTTTACAGTCTAAATTAGACATATTATGTAAATTCACTTACAAAATGAAAATTAATTTTATGACGGTTTTAATTTTTTTTACGCTGACGGAAGATAATTTTTTACTATGCTTAAAGATTTAAAATTACACAGTATATTTTATTGTATATTGTTAATTCTAAAAGAAATTCTAGAAACAGTATATACAAACATGAAAAAAAAAAAAAAAAAAAAATACTATTAGGTTTGCTTTAACACATGTAAATACAATAAATCAATTATAATAATATATGTACACAAAAATTTTAATTAAGGAAATTTAAACAAAAATGTTAATATTTGTGTATATATGTAATAAAGAAGCATTACCGTAATTATAAAGTTAATACAGATTGGAGAAAAAAAAAATATATCTATATTACCTGTATTACATTCAAAGCTCTTATATCCATAGTAATTCGTCGTTCACTATATAATAAATGCTAGCAACTAACAATTCAAGGCAGAAAATCATTTACATTTACTGCCTTAAAATGCTAGAAACTGGCAAAAGGTGAAGTTCGGTAATAACATGGGTTTGATATATAGAAAATACATACGGTATTTACAAAAAATAAATGGGGATAAATACTCTTTTCTTAATAAATAAAACTAAAACACACATTCACAACCACACAAGCAGAGGCAGCCATCTTTGTTTATCTAAAAAATCCAAATGAAATCTCGCGGCGAGGGTGAAATTATCCTTGTCTGTGATTGGTTAATTTAATCCGATTTCGAAAACAGCCCTTTCTCTCTGAGAGAAGTTTCGACTCACATTTCCGAGAAGTTGGTGCTAGAGTATAAAACGCATATCGGGATGATTTCAAGTGAAAACTGACGTTTCCGATAGTGAAAAGTTTCCGCGTCGAGTTCTTTCCGATGGGTTCGTTCTAGACCCCCAGAATTGACAGACCGGGGTACAGAGGTTGCGCAGAGAAGCTATGTTTTGCCTGGGACTGAGTTCAGAGCTTGGCACAAGTTTTTTAATTTAAAGTTCTTCCATGATGATTTTATGCAAAATTAATTTTTTAAGGTTGCAAAGTCTTCGCAAGCACTCAGGCATTCATCCGACGACCAGAGGCCAAAAGAGCTTTAATTTTAGCTACATTGTTTGAAATTCCAATATTAATAGGCGACTAGCACGCTGTTTGTCATCGACGTCCTCGCTGCAATCTTTAAGGCTTCATGCCACCTAAGCGCTTCTGCTTTGGTCAAAGAAACTTCCCTGTAGGCTTCTTGTAAAAGACAAGCGTCGCACTAGCCGATTTATTTACTTTTACACAAAACTTTATAGCGTATCGTGTCTCGGCCTCCGACATATATCTGCTTCCCGAGCGATCGGTGCACTGCAAAATCTCAAAACCAACTGTCTTTCATCAGACTTTGTAGGTGACAGTCCCCACCACCCATACCATCCGCAGCCTTCGCCGCCTCAGCCTACTGCATGCAACGAAATATTCAGTCTCATTATTTTCTGGAAAAAACCCTGTAATATAATTATAAATGGGGTATTTAAAAAACTTTTGCTACAACATAAGGGAAAAATAAATTAAACCATACTCTGCGCGTCATATGATGTTATTCCTTATACCTACCTCACAAAGCTTTTTGTTTGTAACACACACCTTTTATTATTTAAGTAAATTATCATTGCTTTTAAGAAAAGAAAAAAAAATACATTTATAATTTATTTATTTATTTTTATGTTTTTCAATTACGATCCTATTCAAGCTATATTTGTATGCCTTCTAAAGTTCTACACGCAAATTACAGCCTTTTAAAAAGTTGAGGAAAAAGAACTTTCTTTTCAGATAAAATCAGAGTGAGACTCATAAGTTCCACAAATTATTTCAAGTCAGAATAGGGGATTTTTCCAAATGGGCTAGTTACTTCTTAAGAATGATCCTACGACAAAAAAAAAAAAAAAAAAAAAAAAGGAAGTCAGGACAGTTTCAGGAAATGCAGTTTAACTCAATCTTTAAGGAGAATGAATGTTCCAGCAGAAAAGTTTTCGCAACTGTAAATATCATTTATAAAGGATTATATAAAAAAGAGAATTTATATGAAAGTCATCGCTGAAAGAGTTATAGTTTTGATACTGGAAATTTTAGTTTATTTTGCTCTTATAGATTTTTATTGTGTCTTTTATCTTATTTAATTTTAAGACATTCAATCATTATTTGGTAATGACTTTACATATTTAATTAATTGTTTAGGTGTGAATTTGATATTTAATGAAAAAAGTAAGCTGAAATAATCTATTCAGTATTTTAGTTTTAAAAATTTACAAAAATCCACGAATATAACAAAAAACTACGAATGAACAAAAAACTACGAATTCAACTCCGGATATATTTTAGCAAATGTAAAAAAGGTACATCCTGAGTAATAATAACATAAGTTTTTAGAAAACAGTGAAAGGAAAATAGCAAGTAAAATTATTTATAACTTAATAATAAATAAGTAAAATAATCATACGATTAAAAATGTACAAACTTTTACAGAATGTATTTTGTAAAAGTTAATTTTTGTCAATTTATTTAATTTTTTTGTATTATTAGTAAGTCTAGCATTAGTTAATATAATAATATTAAATTAATTTTATTATTATTATACATTATTAAACTAATTTCTGAAATTTTCTTCATTGCTGAATCGTATATTTTTAGAACGATATTTAAACCACACAGATCGACATAAAAGCATAATTAGGGTTATTATTTTCTTTTCAGTGTTAAAATAATCTGGTGTGTCCCTCACACGACTTTCTCTTGCCCTGAAATTTAATACTATAAATACAGGTCGGACATTAAGAGGTAAGATAACGAGTATTGTTATGTAAACCTATGTTAAACAATTCAAATTAGGCTTCGGAAGATTTTAATATGATAATTAGTTCTGTGTGAGGGGGGCTACCGCTCCCCTCAACTCCCCGTTTCATTAATGCACCAACATTTATATAGAATTTAATTCGGTTATTAAAAAATAATTCTGTTTATTAAAAATAATTTATTAAAATTATTATTAAAAAAAAATATATTTTATGATAATGCAGACGATTTCCATATTAGAGAAGTAGTATAACCCTAAATATTGAAAGAAAAGTTGAATTTATTCTCAATATTACATTTTTTTTTTTTAAGTGAAAAAAATCGATAAGTTTATTTTAAATTATCGCAGATCGATGGTTCAACCATTCGTTTTAAAGGTATTGGAGAGTTTTTTTTAAAGATACCCATCATGAAAATTTACTCACCTCGAGGGGGGACTTCCCCCCCCCCCTCCCCTGGAGGGGAGGCGAGGCTCCTACATACACAATTTTTTTTCCCAGTTGACTATCTGTATTACAAAAAATATATATTACGTAATGTATTTGAATACTTTTGAGTGTCCCTGTGCACGAACCATTTGTTTCATCTCACCGAAAAGCTTACTGTAGCATCCCTATATGATACACATTAAGAATACAGAGTTTGAAATTTCTGCTACTATTTGTTCTTGAGATATGCTGATAACAAACACACAGACCATTCGCTAAAAATATGATTTTCGTATTCAGGTGTGAGGAAGTTACTCACATATTATTCAAATAAATCTATTTTTATTCTAATTTTATTAAGTATCAAATTATCAGTTAAATAATTAAATAAATAAATTTAATTTAAATCTAATTCGCAATTAAGTTACTTAAAGTATTCAAAATTATCTGAGAAGCTCACTTTTATTTATATCTGTTCTTTCATTTCATTTAAAGAAATAATACAAATTTTCTTTTAATATGATAGAATGACTTATTGAAACATCACCGTTCATGTGTTTTCCGTTACACAATACTCCTGAATGCTCAAATAATTAAGAGTAGATTTATTGTTTTGTTTGTTGAATAAGTATGCAATAACTGATGCAATTTAAATCCTTTCTGCTTAATAAATAACTCTTTGTTTACCCATCTGAATTCAACAAAATTGACAGTTCAAAGTATAATTTATTAAATAAATTACTCATTTATAAAAATCAGCGTCACACAATATTGCACATGTTATTTCATTATAGCTAAATTTAAAAATCCCTGTCAGTTAAATCATTAAGAAATGATTTAGTTTTTAAATTACAATTATAGTCCAGTCGTAAGATGTAACGGATTTTAATTTGAGTGATTTATTTCATTGGCGAAATAATTGGCTATAATTTTAAATAACGAACTTTCGAATTCAAAATATTTATATCATTTTATCCGAGAAACAATGAAAGTATTTGGCACTATAATTTGGCTGTTTTTTTTTAAAAATTTGGCTTTTTTTCTTCAGACATCTCAGATCTGTTCTAGTGTAAGGAACTCAGAACTACTCCAGATCATCGTTTAGTAAAGACTGAATTACTTTCGCTCTCTCCCCCATCTTATGCGACAATCTCAATGTTTCACTAGGGTTATTGAATTTGTATTAAATAATGATCAACGCTATGTAATTTAAGATTCTAGGAATAATTATCCTTGATGATGTTTTACAAGAATTTTTACAAAATAAAGACTTCCTGATGACTGCAGTGGATTATATTCTTGAAACCTTTCTAGTTTAAAATTCCTTTCGATCACTACGGCAATAAATCTACATAACATCAGGGGACCTCAGGACATGTAAATATAACAAAAACTCACATTCGAAAATTTGACCATAAAACAATACTTTCTCGACCCTATAGGTAAGAGAAAGTAAAAAAATGGAATAAATCAGATATCATATGGATATCAAATTTTTCATTCAGTTATTTGGATTTGGAGATTATTACTATTTTTTTTTTTTTTATAAAACCCCCAATAATAAAATAAAACTTAAAGCAGTTTGAAGACACTAATTATACAGGTATGAGAAATCGCAATTTTCCTTTTTTTTTTTTTCTGTGTTTCTTTAGGTGTGCCTAATGTATTTTGATGCATTGAATTCAGAAATGTTTGTCTTCTCTTCTTATCGCGTAAAGGGTTTTCACAAAAAAAAAAAAAAAAAGAAAAGAAAAGAATGAAGATTGAAATAATTCACACAGTGCCTATAACAAATTCGAAACTCTTTACGTATAAAACGCTTTAAAATAGGCTGTTATTTATACATTACCATTAAAATGTGTTTCTTTACATCGGAGCTCTGATTAGAGCTTTTTCTCTTGTGCACTGCTTGTGGTCTTGAGGGCGAGGGATTCTCTATGCAGCATCAAACTACAGTCTTCTACCATGCTAACACTTCATCGTCCTTGATGCCTCCTTTACATCTCTTTGATATCTTGATGAAATAGCTCTTCTTGTTCTTCCCTCACATCACCTAGATTTTCCGGAAAATAACTGAGATAGAAGTTGAAAAATGGAGCTTTAAGCAAAACAAATCCGATTTTTTTTAGAAAACTGTACGCGATGGAAAATTTTGAATAGTTTTTGATTAATCAGCATAAAGAAAAAAAAAAAAAAATACACCAGAAAAATACATCACATTGAAGAAAAAAAAAAAAAAAAAAAATTGTTATCGCAGACCTGTGTTACAAGTAATGAATTTCAGAAATGTTTTATTACTTTAAGTAGTACACTCAAAACCCCTTTGAATATATTTCCCCTTCTTTCCCTTGCGTTAAAAAAAAAAAAAAAAACGCCGTTATTCAGAGGGAAGTAACCCTTTCTCCTGACATGAAAAGTTTCCAATTATATTCCATGCACATCTATGGAGTATTTTATAGAAAAGGAAAAGTTGCGTATTGTTACCCCTCGATTGGGCGTCTCTAAATAACCGACCCCCTCCCCCCCTCCCTTTTACATTAAAATAGATCTTAGAGAATAGATTACCGACACTTATCTGTTTGAGGACTTTAGATAATTTGTTCAAAATAAAGCAAGTATTGTAAAGTTCAAGGCAAATTATAAAATTATTGAATTTTCTTTTATATAAATAAATGCTGGCAATATAAATGAACAGGGGTGGAGGGTGGCGGTAGCTTTCGTCATACAGGAATATATGCCAAATAAAACTGTACCTAAAATTATTTTTGATTATTTTAAAAATAAATTGAACATTATTAACTTGCATTGTTGATTTTAAGTCTTAATATTCAATCTGTCTTTATACAGGGTGTCCTAAAAGTTCCAGTACTGACGCTGATGTATTTTTTATTTACAAAAAAACAAACCTTAAAACGATTATTTTTATTCTAAGGATAAAAGGCACATTTAAAATAACGGAGAAAAAAATACAGAACTTGCATTTATGATAAATGTTCAAAATGTCCACCTTTTTCTAGGAGGCAACGCTGAACTTGTTTGCGCATGTGTTTATAAACGCATTTTATCATGCTGGGAGTGACTTCTTGTAGAGAATTTTGTACCCACCTGCACAAAACCTGTATTATGAAATTGTCGAACGAACTGATATAGCATATTTTTACTCGGTATTGCATCATCTGGATATTTATATCGCCAAACATCTTTGCATCTTTCATACGATTTACATTCAAAATAAGCTTCAAACAGCGTAATTCTCTGAATGCGTGATAAACACATTTCACTATGAAGAACAAAATAACATAAAACTTTATTCTCACACAACTTGAGCGAGAAAAGAAACAAACGATAAAAATTAAAGAACTGATGCAATAATAAGCAGACGATAAAATTTAATATTAAAAAAAATCATGGACACAATGAGTTTTTTAAGTTGGAGTACTGGAACTTTTAGGATACACTGTAGTATAGAAATGCATGTGATGTTAATTATCACATATTGCAGAAAATTATATGATCTCATAAAAACAATTTTAATATAAGGAAATATTTTTATGACCTCTAAATCGTAATTTAAATTCACATACAATGCGTTCTTTAAATTTTTATATCCTTCAGTATTCCCTATGTATCTAATAGCAACTCCCTCTAAATCTTTGATCATAACTTATTCTTTCTTTAACGTAATGCAGATCTACAATAGCCTGTTGTGTCTTTTCGATAATTTGGTTTACCTTTCTTGCAAATAAATGTAGTTCTCCGCCCTTATGGCGTATTCTTAGTTTTAAAGCATGTTTTAATAATTTGCTGAAAACTTCCGTATTCACACCAAATCATTTTGGCGAAAATTAGTTTTCACTAAGAAACATTTTATTCAAAAATTGTATGTGTTTATAAGTAATATAATTGCAGCTATTTTTTCTGTATTCTTTTGAATTTGATTGTGATAGAAGATTTGGCGAAATCAAGGATGAATCTGAGCTGACGTCATCACAATAATGTAAGCTGGACCATTTTTTTTTTTTTTTTTTTTTTTGTTGGCTCGTCCTCCACTTCGTAATAACCAACGAGATATATAAAGTAGAGTGATAAATGGTAACCCTTGAGAAGGTCCAAGATGAGTCATGTGACATGCTCTTCTTGCACCTGCGTACTCGGTGGTTCCCTTGGTAACAGCTTATTTTCAGTAAATTTCTATGGCAATGGTTTGGAGATTGTTCTTCGCTTAAGTCATACCGCCAATGTTTTTGTTTACTTTCGTAGTTTAATATTCTTGTGCTCTAAATCATTTTGATTTTGATTTTACTTCTATTTTATTTCGTGTAGTTGAACTTTAACCGACAAAATGCTTAAAAATAGTTGAAAAATTATTATTTGTTGTTAAATTTAGCTCTTTAAAAGTTTAAATTTTCTTTTATAAACACTTTTAAACTTTGTTGGAAAACTATTTTATTATTTATTAAGATGTGAAATATGTGTAAAATTATTTAAAAAACAATTTATTTCCGTCATAGGACTGTAATGTTACCTAATGATAATGATAATTTGTCGAACTGATACTTTAAATGCCAAAATAGCGATAAAGGGCCAAACACAGCAACCTATTAGAGCATGTCACGTGATTCATCTTGAACCACGGAAAGCCAATCCTTCATCCATTGAATCAGCACTCTAATTTATATATCTCGTTGGTAATAACTTTAAAATTATTAATTTTTCTAATTTCCTATATGGCTGCCATGAATATTTCATATTTTAAAAAATATTTAAATAAATTAAAGTGAATTACAGCTAGAATAATACAGTCGGTAACAAAAGTGTCCGAACACTAGCAAAAATTCCTATGTAAAAAAAGTACGCTTTATACGGTTTTGTTAAATAAATCCTTATCGAATCATGTTCTTAGACTGGCTAAGAACAGGATTCTACAAGGATTTATTTAACAAAACCATATGAAGTGTACTTTTTTTACATAGGAATTTTTGCTAGTGTTCGGACACTTTTGTTACCGGCTGTACCTGTTTCTTTTTATAAGAACCTGGTGAATTGTTTTACCTTTTTACTGAGCTTTTTAAATGCCTTTTAAGTATTTCCAGGCCGAAAATCTTTTGTATTACATCTCAAGGTCGTGGGAGTGACACACCAGATTATGTTTTTCATAAGAACAATATAGCTACATAAAAAATAATATTTAAAATAATTAAAAATGTGGATTTATTACCTTTTAATGTGGCAAAAAAAATTTTAATAACTTTGTGAACTTTTTTTTTTTTTTTTTTTTTTTGAGGTTCATTGCAAAAAATAATTAGTTTTTTTGAGTCAAAAATTGTAGCGTAAACTTTTTTGTTCACTGAGATGTAAAACTTTTGATTGTCATATAAACACAGTAGTTCATGCATAGTTTAATGTATAAAAATATTGACATATACTTTTTTTTTGTCGAGAATTGATATGTAATTCTTTAAACGTGTTCATAAAACTTTTTGTAAAGTTCATGTTAAGCATAGATGAATAATTATTTTCTCAATGATGTAAGCAATAATTAAATAAATAAAAACAAAGAGCTTACAATTTCTAAAATAAAGATATATTTGGAAAATTATTTATTTATTTATTTATTTATTTATTTTATTTTTTTTTTCAAAATTAATTTTTCCATAAAGGATATTTGACACACTTAAAAGAAATGTTAGCTTTTTCACTAAGCATTAAAAGAATTAATATATTAACATTTTAATTCGATTATTCAGAAGAAAATGCATATTTTGGGAGAAAACTAAAAAGAATGTATTTTAAAAACATATTTTTAAATTTGAATTTTCTTATTTAGGTAATATACAGCTTCTTTTATTTGTTTTTAATTATATGTTGCATACAATATTTAAATTTTCAAAGTACATAATACACACTGAGGAAAAAAAAAAAAAAAAAAAAATATATATATATATATTGCTTTTATCTAGAACGAATAGATGGTCCTTTTCTAAATCCCTGAACTAGAAATATAGATTTCCGAGCAATGAGTATAAGGCACGCCAATATACACTGAGAAAAAATTCTATAACTGACATCTTACAGGACTGCCAACCATCTCATTAATAAGCGTAGACTTGTTAACGCCCCTTGAAAATACGCCCCTTTTCCCACACCACTTTATATTTAGAGCAATTCTCTCCAAATAGTGTTACGATTAAATAAGAATGAAATTACTCTAAAAAATTACTGGTGTACAAAAAAAGGCGGTGACTAAAAGTACTACGCTTCATAATGAGATGGTTGGCAAGCATGCATCTAGAATCAAAATTGTTGCTCTAGAAAAATTAGTTCCCTGTCATCCTTATAAATTTCTTATAAAAAAATTTCTAGTCCCCTTCGAAAGTGAATTCTAGAGACCTCTATTAGAATTCTTGGGCGTTTGCTTATACTGTCGAGGACAAACCTATTTGAAAATATCTCCAAATAAATGTGAATACAAGAGGCGGGTTTCAGCAGCTATAACCTTGGTTTATGACCCAATTCTAGAAAATCAAGCGAGAATTTCTTCTAATACAAGATTCAGAATATTCAGAATACTAGCGAGCTTCGCCCGCTAGCGGATCAGTATTTTCAAATGAATCACTATAATTAATGAATCACTAACAGTAATTTTATTTTAGTCTTAAGAAAAGAAATAAAAAAAAAAATCATTTCTGATCGGGTAAAATGCCGTCCCGGGTCCCCACTGCCTTCAGCAGCGCAGTCCTCTGCGCGCTGCGCGTGCACAAGTTAAGGGATACACGCGCTGCGCGCGCGTATTCCTTCCCTGACTCTTCGTGCCTCCCCCCCCCAAAAAAAAAAAAAATCATTTCTGATCGGGTAAAAACTCACACAGGTTCCCACTGCCTTCGGCAGCGCAGACCCATGTGCGCTGCGCGCGCAAGTGTGAAGGTATACGATTCCTTCTCAAATCAAATTTTTATTCTTAAGAAAAGAAATGAAAAAAAATCATTTCTCATGGGGTACAAAGTCGGCCCGGGTCCCCACTGCCTTCGGCAGCGCAGACCCGTGCGAGCTGCGCGCGCACAAGTTAAAGAATACACGCGCTGCACGCCCGCATTCTTTCCCTGACACTTCCTGCCCCCTAAAAAAACATTTCTGATCGGGTAAAAAATCACACCGGGTTCCCACTGCCTTCGGCCGCGCAGACGTGCGCACGTGTGAAGGTATACGCACGCTGCGCGCACGTATTCCTTCTCAAATCAAATTTTTATTCTTAAGAAAAGAAAATTAAAAAAGTTATTTTTCATCTGTTAAAAAGTCGGACCGGGTCCCCACTGCCTTCGGCAGCGCTGTCCCATGGGCGCACCAGTTAGGGGATACGTGTGCGGTGCACGCCTATTTCTTCCCCGCCCTTTCAGCCCCTTTTAATTAACCTACGTATACCAATTTTGAACGGTCTTACTCAATTAGTTGAGATGCAAAAGAACACCTAATCAGGACGCCTCAAAACGTGTAAATCTGGTGAAAACTTTCGATAATATAAAAGAACTTTAAAATATCATTCGAATGATGTATTAAAAATAATTTAATCATGATTAGAAATTGAAATATCGAAATTTGAAAATATTACAGCACCATCTGGCGGTAGAAATTTCTGTATTTCACTGTTCGATCCCAAATCAACAAAGCTTTCTAATGATGTATTACTTATGAAATTATTTTAATTAGTAGTTGAGATACAAAAGAAAACTGATTCAGGAGAACTCAAAACGTGTAAATCTGGTAAAATCTCGAATTCCATTTTCGATAATGTGAAAGTACTTTAAAATGTGTATCGAATGACGCATTAAAAAAATTTAATCATGATTAGAAATAGAAATATTGAAATTTAAAAATATTACAGCGCGATCTGGCGGTAGAAATTTCTGTAATCTACTGTTCGATTCCAACTCAACAAAGCTTTCAAATGATGTATTACTTATGAAATTTTTTAAATTAGTAACTGAGACAAAAGAGAGACCCATTCAGGACACCTCAAAACGTTTAAATCAGGAGAAATGTTGAAATATCGATTTTCTGTAATCTACTATTCAATTCCAAATTAACAAAGCTTTCAAATGATGTATTACTTATGAAATTATTTTAATTAGCAGCTGAGATACAAAAGAAAACCCATTCAGGACACCTCAAAACGTGTAAATCAGGTGAAATCTCTAATTCCACTTTCGACACTTTAATTAGTAGCTGAGATACAAAAGAAAAAACATTCAGGCGACCTCAAAATGTGTAAATAAGCTGAAATCTCGAATTCCACTATTGCGACGAAATTAAAAATTAAAGAAATTAGAATTAAAATTAAAGAAAATAGAAAATTGCAATTTTTAATCTCAGTACTAAACACGTGACCTCATTAAATACCAGATGTGTTTCTTTCCGTTTTCAAGACTGTAGACTATCGTCTGCAAAGCTAAGATTCTTGTGATTTGTTGCCAATATTTTTTTATAGTTTAGTTAATTAAAAAAAATCAAATTGTCCGATCGTAAGCCGTTTAAACCATCGGATTGAGAAAAGAAAGCCCTTTCCAATGGTATCTTGTTTGTAACAATACGACTGATATTTCTAATTTATTTTTCACTTTTTCCGTAAAAATGTCGCTTTTTAAGCATTTAATCATGAATTCTGGATCATTTTTCGGTAGACATGGGTCGACATTTTAATTAATAGCTCCGCTAATTAGGGTCGCATCGCTTAGCGAATTATTGCGATGTCGAGATGAAGAAATTCTGCGTCTGTCGACACCGGTTTCAAGTCGATGCGACCATTAGCGCCGGAGCTTTAGCTATGACAAGGCATTTTTCACAGACAGACAGACAGATGCGCACAGATTTTAATAATATAAGGAGATTGTTTCACCATCTAGAAATGTGTAGAGTAGAAATTCTCTACCATTTCGTCTATTCAGTTTATTGGCGTGCCTTATGCGCATAGCTCGGAAATCTATATTTCTTGTTTAAGGATTTAGAAAATGACCAATTATTCATTCTAGATGAAGGCGGCATACATTTTTTTTTTTCAGTGCAGTATGTTGAAAAAAAAAATGGTACTTAAGAATGAAAATAAAAGTATTTTTTCAACTTTTTGAATAAGAATATGTAGATGCTATTTACAACAAAGAATTATATGCTATCTGAGTCAACCTTTTAGTTAGTTTCATTTTAATAGCGAAATTTTACTTTCTTCTATCTTCAATAGAAGAAAGTATTGGATTCGTAAAAATTTTCGATTTTGGGTTTTTGATGGATTTACACGTTTTGAGAGCTGTAGAACACGATTTGACCATTTTTAGAAAATGTCTGTCTGTCTGTCTGTCTGTCTGTCTGTGTGTGTGTGTATGTGTGACAAAATTTTGTGGCAACTGTACCTCAGGAACTACTGGACAGAATTTCATACAAATTGGTATGTTGTTGCACCTTGACATAAATTAGTGCCTATCAACATTTGGTAAAAATCGTCTTACAGGTTGCGTTGCCATCCCGCTTTTTCTAAATTTTTAACATGGTGATATAGGGCAAAAATTTTCAAGATGGGTATCTTTCGAAAGGTCTCGTCAGTACCTTTAAAACGAATGGTTGAACTATAAATCTGTGATAATTTAAAACAAAGTTATCGATTTTTTTTACTTTTTACGAAAAAAAACTTAGAAAAAAAATCTTAATTTTTTTTTTATTTTTTTTTAACGAAATTATCAAAACTTGGTATTTAGTTGGCTCCTGACATAAACTGGTGCTGATTAGATTTGGGGATCAATCGCACAACAGGAGGCGCTGTGATCGTATTTCTTCTAAATTTTTAACATGGTAGTATAGGACAAAATTTCGTATAAATGTACATAATGAGAGTTATTCTTAACCTGTGATTGTAAAATTAATATGAATTATTGCTAATAGTAGTAGTTAATTAGGAAAAAAAATTGTGCATGTGGGGGCATCGCTTCCCCCCCCCCCTGGGGGGAAGTACCCTCTGGGGTGGGGTAAATTTCCAAGATGGGTATCTTTCGAAAGGTCGCGTCAATACCTTTAAAACGAATGTTTGAACTATAAATATGTGGTAATTTAAAACAAAGTTATCGATTTTTTTTTTATTTTAACGAAAAAAAAAAAAAAAAAAAAAAAAAAAAAACTTGGATTTTTTTTTTTTTTTTTTTTTTTTAAATATTATTACTGAGTGAATTTGTATAGGAAAATATAGAAGAAAGTCTCGTGGTGGCCACAACATACTAGTTTTTTCAGGAAACTGCATAATCTAAAAGTGTTTGCAATAATACTATTGATAAAACCAATAAAGAAAATTTTAAGCTGAGTAATTTACGTGTGTATTTTATTTTTCATTCACTCATTTTCTTATTTTTTGATAGAACAAATTGACATTTGATCAAATATGATAAATAGTCACTAAAAGGATATTTAAAGGTAAACTAAAAATATTCCTTCACAACTATCCGCCAATTGTTAATCTAATAACATATGTAAAATAAAAGTATAATGAATAACATAGCATAACATTTTGCAGTTATGCATGGAATTTTCTTAATTACTACACGAAAATATGTTATTAAATAAACAAGTAATATAAAAAAAAAATTTTTAAATCGCAATTCCTACTTACAAACACTATCGAATTTTTTTTTTTTTTTTTTATGATTTGGAATTAGGAAATAAAAAGCGCGCGTGGAAAACGAAAGAAAAGTAATTATAAGATTAAAAAAAAAAAAAAAAAACTTTTTATATACTTTTTTTTAAACTTTCTGATGAATCATAGAGCTGTTATCGATGTGCATAAATTTTTTAATGTGACAATGATGTCAATTTTTGTGAAATGCATAATTTAACTTTTTGTACTTTTTTTAATATTCACGTTTAATTAAACGTATTTATTTTTATGTCGAAAGAAAATGAACTCGTAATTTTTTTTGGCAACAATTAAATTATAGCTAATATTTTAATGGCTATATTAACGCTATTAGGATGTTATTATTTTCATATTTTAATTAATTATATATATATATATATATAAAAAAAAAACTAATAAAAAATTCGAAAATCGGACATCGAAATATTGTGTTGTCACCGTGTTCTGAGCAATCCTGAAAGTTTCAAATTTCTAGTTAGTCGGGAAAGTTAGTTAAAAATCGATTGCAAGATTTGTACAAGATATATATAGGGAGAATGTGAACTAATAGTAGGAATTGAATAAAATAAAATAATATTTATTCACGTAATCATCAGACAGACACGCGATGTGTTTCGTAAAATTAATTAAAATAAGTAACTCAAAGTGATACAATACTTCCTAAATTTTATAATTATAAATTGTATTACCTGTTAAATTTATCTATAACTAATTTAATTAGTAAAAATTCTAAAGTAAGATAGAATTCATCGAAGCAATAATCTTTCTATTATAATACATGTAGCTCATGATGCGAGGAAAAAAAAGAAAAAGTTGTGTAATCATGATGGGACAAAATTTCGATTTCTTAAATTAGTTACATTGAGTTCTAACATACCCACTATTTTAAGGCCATCTTTAATAGAGCAATTTATGGATGCGTAGTCCATTTGTTACAAATTGATCTAAGGTGATTCAACAATAATGCCGTAAAAGAAATATAATTTATTTATTAAAGATTTAATGGCTCTCGAATGGCCATTATTTTTACTCTTGTGTGTGTATTCGGCAAAACTGTTTCATTGTGATAACTAATCAAGTGAAGTAAGTATATGGCATTTCATGATAATATGACCTTGACCATCCCATTTTTTAACAATAAAAGGAATGTCTAAAGCCCTTTACCGAAACACTTTATTTGAAAAAGGGAAACAACTGCTTGATGTTTGTAATGGAAGTTTTTTTTAGAAGTATGTAATCAGTTATGATTGTTACATTTACTACAAATTGATTGTTTTAAAGTGATATAGAAATGTAACTTTAATGATAATAATTGCATAACCTTCAGAAGTTTTAAATTTCAACGAAAGTAGTATGTGTGAGTATGAAAATAAGAGTTTTACGAGTTAATATTTTTTCCATATAATGCGTATTACACAGCATTTCTATGTTTACATATTATAATGCGGTGTTGTGTCCCATTGACTTTTACCACTTAAATTTATAAATTCAATCCATTCATATATTAAAATACACTGAGAAAAAATTCTGTAACTGACATCTAGAATATAAATTTTGGCTCTAGAAAAAATAGTTCCATGTCATCCTTCTAGTTCTTTTTGAAAGCAAGTTGTAGAAACCCCTATTAGAATTCTAGAGCGTTTGCCTATATTTTCGAGGGCAAAATTATTTAAAAATCCTTGCAAATAAATGCAAATACAAGAGGCTGCCTTCATCAGCTATAATCTTGGTTTATGACCCAATTCTAGAAAATCAAGCGAAACTTTCTCGCAATACAAAAGATTCAGAATATTGTTTCACCATCTAGAAATGTGTAGACTAGAAATTTTCGATCATTTCGTCTATTCATTTTATGGGCATGCCTTATGCGCGTAGTTCGAATATCAATATTTCTAGTTAAGAAATTTAGAAAATGACCTCTTATTCATTCTAGATGAAGGCGGTATTTATTTATTTATTTTTATCAGTATACTAGTATACCTGTGGAAAAAAAAAAAAAGACACCCACTTTAATTTTATCACTGATGTTAATAAAATAATGAAACCAATGTATATTTAAAATTTTCATTGTGTTCAATTTAATGATGGTAGCATCCTAACATAATTTACATCATCATCATTATAATAATTTAATTTAAATCATAAATAACTATCAAAACAACTCATCGTAAAAAAGGTAATCTGGTATTTTACAACTCATAAATTCATAAAATGTTTTATTCATAACTAGCAGGTCCACCTGGTGTTGCCTGGGTTGAAGAAGTGTTTATAGAATTTTGAAATCAATGAAAGAACTGAACAAAAGTGTGAAAAAAAAAAAATACATGAAACATTTTCCGAAGACTTTATTAGAAAGTATTATAAATAAATAAATAAATAAATAAATAAATACAAAAAGCACAGCTTTAGTATGGAACCCCCTTGGCGACTTTAAATATTTTAAGCCATTTTTTGCGATGAATTGAAATGGCAATCTCAGTTACGTAACTAAAAATCTTCGCGAGAAACGACCGAGCTACTTTGGTGTCAAATTTCAAATTTTGCCAAAGGAGTCCTGTACTAAAGCTTGTTCCACACACACACACACACACACAAAAAAAAAAAAAAAAAAAAAAAAAAACCTGTTTTATAATATTTACAAAATATTTTCAATTTTTTTTTTCTTAAAAAAAAAAAAAAAAAAAAAAAAAAAAAACTCGTTTATGATATTTACAAAATAAAAATTATAAAACCTTAATAAAATCCATATTATAATTATTTACGATTACGGTGAGAACATAAAAGAACCCCATAAGTTATACAATGAAACGAAAAATTTTATTTTACTTTAGTAAAGAAAAGTGCTAAATTAAAAGTATTTAATTAAATAAAAATTTTAAGCTAATGTTAAATATTTCTATAAAAACATTTATTCACACACGAAATCCTGATTAAAATAAGTAAAATAAGTAAAAAGTATTTAATTAAATAAAAATTTTAAGCTAATGTTAAATATTTCTATAAAAACATTTATTCACACACGAAATCCTGATTAAAATAAGTAAATATTATAAACAAATAAATAAAGCACCATTTTTCGTAATGTAACTTTTTTTCCTCTCTAATCTACATATTAATAGGTTAACATGAAATCTGGTACACTTTAACATATTAATTATAAGAGTAAAGGATGGAAAGTGGTACCATTCGAAAGGTACGATTAGCCAGATTTGCAGAATACAAAGATTACTTTCTTACGATGCCAAGAAGGTATTTAAAAATACCTTTATATTTTATACGCTTTCATTTTATATTCGTAATCTTTTGTATTTAAAATTCCTTTTATTTCAATCGTCTGCGCTTCTATAGCAACGGTTCGAAATTTTATACTATTAAAGACATACGCAAATTAAAAAAGGATTTGGTTTATGAAAGTTCTATTTTTTTCTAATTTATTTATGATCGAATTCCTTTTCTCCTTCTTCTTTTTCTTTCCTTTCTTTTTCGGGGCCCACCAGCGGCCGAGCGGTTCTGCGCTCAAAGCTGGTAGATGGGAGGTGCCGGGTTCGATCCCAGGTCGCGCTCATCGACCTAGCCGTTCGGAGTTTTCCGTGGTTTTCTCCGAAACTTGCGTAAATACGGGCTAGGAACCTTAGAAAGACCCCCACGGAGGGCATTCCCCCTCTAGGCCTAGGACACATCAGGAGTTAATCGGCCTTAAATCCTACAACCAACCAACCAACCTTTCTTTTTCGTTCCTTTTCACCTTACATTTTTAATGATTTACGTTAGCTCTATAATTTTTATTCATGAAAATTAAAAATATTTTATTTTATTCCCCCCCCCCCCCAAAAAAAAAAAAAAAAAAAAGAAAAAAGAAAAGAAAAGAAATTTTTTCCTTCTTCATTTACTTTTCTTTCCTTTCTTTCTTTTTACTTTTTTAATGATTTACGTCAGTTCTATAATTATTATTCACGAAAATTAAAAATAGTCTTTTCTATAAAAAAAAAAAAAAAAAAAAAAAATTCTCCTTTTCCTTTTCTTTCTTTCTTTTTCGCTCCTTTTTACTTTTTTAATGATTTACGTCAGCTCTATAATTATTATTTACGAAAATTAAAAATATTTTATTTTATTTCCCCCCCCCCTAAAAAAAAGAGTTTTTTTTTCCCTGTTTATCTTGGTATTAAATATTTCTTTCTTTTCATTAAAGAATTTTTTTTTTTTTAGCTTACATTCTCGGTTATAAACCACCTGCCGATTTCTGTCGAATCGGATTAAAAACGGAAAAAGGAGAAAATAAATTAGAAATATAAGTCTTATCTTTACAAATTTGGTACAAAAAAAAAAAAAAAAGGGGGGGGGTGATTTTTCTGAATCCAGGGGTGCAAACAGTTCTTCCATACGACAATTAGATTTTTTAAAATTAACTAAAGTAAGAAATTTAGGTGGCAACACTTCATTTTAACCTTTTCATACTTTTTGGTGTAAATCAAGCTAATGAAAAAAGTCTTAATTATTATTTTTTAAATATTTTATTAATCGTTTTAAAGTTAAAATGGGGTTTTTATTTAATACCTTTTAATCCAATTATCCGACTGAGTTAAAAATTACGGCGTTAGCTAGATTTCGTACTGATTGATAAGGGTGCCATTTTTCGTAGCGGTTGCTTGAACGGTATAGATTTGTACAGCGAACTAAAAATCGGGTCAAACAAAAAATCAGTTTTATACTCAAATATATGGATTAGTATTTATAATTGAGGTTTGAAAAATTGTCTATATGAAAAATTTGCATCAGTATATCACATACACATAAAACGGTGTGTAATTTATTAAATTTTAGACATCATGAAAAATAAAAAACTTTTAGACATAATGAGAAAAAAATTAACTCTATTGGTCTAAGTTTAAACAATGGGAAAGCAGCTTTCTACAAAAAGAAAGTTAGTTTCGGTATTAACAAAAAAGTTATTTTAAATTTTACATTTTAATTGTCCCTGTAAGATTAAATTTTATTCGGGAATCATACGCTATTTATATTGCATTAGCTTTGACATTTTTATATAATGATTTTCAGAAATATAAATAGAGTTGTTTGATTAGGTGCATAATCACAGTTAAAAGTAATACTAGTATGATGTGGCCCCTACATGACTTTCTTCTATATAATTTTACACAAAATTTATTCAATACAAATTGTTTATTAAATTATCAAATTATTCTCCATTATAAATGCAGACTATTTTTATCTGACAGAATTATATCACTAAATGCCGAAAGAAAGTCATTTTTTTGCAATTATCAGAAAAAATGCGGTTTTTTTTTTTTTTTCGTTAAAAGTTAAAAAAAAAAATCGATAACTTTGTTTTAAATTATCACAAATCTGTAGTTCAACCATTCGTTTTAAAGGTATTGACGAGATTTTTCGAAAGATACCCATATTGAAAATTTACTCATGCACACATTTTTTTTCCTAGTTAACTACTACTAGTATCAATAATTCATATTAGTTTTACAATCACACGATTAAAATAACTCTCATTATGTACATTTATACGAAATTTTGTCCTATACTGTCATGTTAAATATTTTAGAAAAAATGCGATCACAGCGCCACCTATCGATCGAATGATCCCCAAACCTTATTAGCACCAGTTTATGTCAGGGTCCAACTAAATACCAAGTTTGGTTAAATTTCATTCATTGGTTCGTGAGATACAGCGTCCACAAAATTTGTGATACACACACACACACACAGACAGACAGACATTTTCTAAAAACAGTCGAATCGTGTTCGAGACATCCCAAAACGTGTAAAATCATCGAAAACTGGAGTTCGGAAATTTTCACAAATCCAATACTTTCTATATATATACATATAGAAGAAAGTAAAAATATTACACATTTTCAAAAATGTTTAAAACGGTACATATAAGAACATAATAATAGTTAAAAGCATCTATGTTTACAAGTGCTGCATTACAAGTAAATTTGAAGATCCATAAAATAAAATTATAGAAAAGAAATCGAAAATAGTTTTTACTTTAAACAATAAATGTTTTTAATTAATTAATTTAAATACTTTCAAACATACTTATTGTTTAAATTTTTTCATAAAGATAAATAAAAGAATCAGATTACATTGATTAAACTAAAAAAAGTTCTAAACAAGAGTATTAAATTGTTTTGGGTTTCTATAGAAACATGAATTATTTAAAGTATTAGTAAATTGAAACGAAATGATTTAGGGAATAGGAAGTCTTATGTCGAGAATTTAATTAGTACAAATCAAGACATTATTGATTTTGAAAGTTCACAACAAACATGCTTTGAAAATTGAAGATTATTTAAAACTTTCAAAAATTATTATTTTAAAATACTAATTGAAGGTATCTGATTCTTGTGTTAATATTTTAAATAAAATTATACATTTTTTTTTTTTTTTTTTTTTTTTTTTTTTTTTTTACAAAGCAATTAAGTTTTCATTTCCAGTTGTTCTCTCTAGAATACCACAAAATGAAACGAATGCAGTTTGAGAACAGGAAATCTTACGTCGAAAACTTAGTTAGAACAAATCTAAAGCAATAAGTTCAAGTTAAAGGAATTGCAAACAGTGAAGATTCTTTAAAATTTTCAAAAAATATTATTTTAAAATATTCATTAAAGTTATCTGACTCTTGTTTCAATATTTTAAATAAAATTATACATTTTTTTATTTTCAAAAATAATTAAGTTTTCATTTTTAGTTGTTTTCTCTGGAATGCCACAAAACGAAGCGAAAGCAGTTTGAGAACCGGAAATCTTATGCCGAAAGTTTAATTAGAACAAATGTAAGGCCATATGGATTTCGAAAGTTCAAAATAAAGGTATTTCAAACATTTAAGATTGTTTAAAACTTTCAAAAATTGTTATTTTAAAATACTGATTGAAGGTATCTTACTTTTGTTTTTATATGTTAAATAAAATAGTACATTTTTTATTTCACAAAATAATTAAGTTTTCATTTTTAGTTGGTCTTTCTGGAATACCACAAAATGAAACGAAAGCAGTTTCAGAACAGAATATCTTATATCGAATACTTAATTAGGACAAATCTAATGCAATATGGATTTTGAAAGTTTAGAATAAAGATATTTCAAACATTTAAGATTGTTTAAAACTTTCAAAAATTGTTATTTTAAAATACTGATTGAAGGTATCTGACTCTTGTTTCAATATTTTAAATAAAATTGTATATTTTTTAATTCACAAAATAATTAAGTTTTCATTTTTAGTTGGTCTCTCTGGAATACCACAAAATGAAACGAAAGCAGTTTCAGAACAAAATATCTTATATATACTTAATTAGGACAAATCTAATGCAATATGGAAAGAAATTAAATCTTCTTCACACACCATAAATTTTAAATCAGCACAACCGGTTTCGAAAGGACGTAGCCTTTCTTCATCAGGTGCAAACACGTGCAACTGCCCTGGAGGCAAAAGCAAGACTGAAAGCAGCCAATATATTGGTCAAACGAAAAGAAATCTTGAATGTCGTTTACGTGAACATTCTCGGTATGTTATTAATCAAGAAATTTCTAAATTTTCTATTGCGAAGCACAGTTGGGAATTTGATCATAGTTTTAATTTTAAGAGTGCCAAAATTATCTTTCATGCTAAACGCGTTTCCGAACTGGATTTTTTGGAAAATTTAGCTATTTATCTTAATCGTGATAAAATTGTCAATGAAAAATCTGATTCCACTTTGCTGTCTACAGCCTGAAAAAATTTGTTTAATTCAATTAAACAATTTCCTTCATTAGTTATAATAAAATAATTCTAATTAAAAAAAATAATAATTAATGGTTAAATTTTATTAAATTTACTTATTGGTTTAATATTATTGAAAAAAAAAATTGATTACTCCTTTTCTTCTTTTTGTGGTGTGTGTGTACGTGTGTTCCTCTTTGATTGGTCCTGCCCTGCATGATGCTTCCTATTGGTTGCTTGTGTTACTCCCCCTCCCCCCCCACACACACATACTGGATTTTGCTCTGCTTTCAGTCTTGCTTTTGCCTCCAAGGCAGTTGCACGTGTTTGCACCTGATGAAGAAAGGCTACGTCCTTTCGAAACCGATTGCACTGATTTAAAATTTATGGTGTGTGAAGAAGTTTTAATTTCTTTCTATTGACTGTACGCTAGTTTTTGAATTTATTTTTGGTAATGCAATATGGATTTTGAAAGTTCAGAATAAAGGTATTTCAAACATTGAAGTTAAAACTTTCTAAATTGTTATTTTCAAATATCGATTGCAAGCTTAATTCAATCCTTATTATTATTATTATTATTTACAAAGAAAAAAAAAAGTTCTATTTGGAATCATACAAAAAAGATCTAGAGATTCGTTCAATTCATAAAAAATCGTCTTCATTATACTTACGTTGGAAATTACTGGTTTCTAAGATGTTATGTATTACATATGATAATGTGTGAGACATGAGTGGAGTAAAAGTTGGAGTAAAAGTTGTTTTTTATTATAATAGATTTGTGTTTCGCAAAAATGTATTATTATTATTATTTTTTTTTTTCATACTTCTTATGCATGTGATAAATCATATTAAGAGCTTACAAATTCTTTTAAGTAATTCTTTATATTAAGAATTTCTTACGAATGCCAAGTTAAAGACTGATGATAGTCAATTTCTTTGTAAATAGAAATTAATTCATTCATGACTTCATTGAAGTCATTTAATTTTAAGTACAAACGAAAGTGATCCCCTTCTTTTTTTCAAATTTATTAAATATATTTCATAATGTGGAAATTTTGTTTTTACTTTCTTTCGGCATGCGCTTAAGATATTGAATTAGCAGTGTCATAAATAAACTAAATAAATAAAAAAAATATAATAATAATAATCATACATTTTAAGGAGAAACCTTGTAAATTTTTAAGAAAATTCATTTTATGATTTTTGTCTCCAATTTTACGATATATTTAAACTAAAGGAAATTTTTTTTAGTCATTTCACACAAAGAGATAGAAAATCTTAATAGTAATAGTAGTAGTAATAGTGGTAATAAAATTAAGTTTTAAACTTTTGAAAATGTCTTTAGAATGAAAATACTGTCATAAATTTCTAATATAATCCATTCATTTCTCAGTTTCGTGCAAGGTTTTTCAAAGAATGATTTCAAAACATATTTTCAAGTAACATTATTTGGATCTTTTAAACAAAGAGCAAAATTATAACTACAGAAATGTTACATATAAGCACCTTGTAGCTGTTACCATTATTACTTTTTTTTAGCCCAAAGTTTATCTTGAATATGTATAAGACTGTTTCATTTGAAAATAAAAAGTAATATTTCAGATGATTTTTCTTTTTTATAGATGAATATATTTACAACTATTGTTTCTGGAGTAATAATTTGGTAAGAAAATTTGGTAAGAAAATGTATCTTTGATTTGGTAAGAAAATATATCTAGATCAGTAAGTCTTGTAAATAAAATTGCTATAAATTGTTAGTTTTATTATATGAATAATCCAATTTATTATAATGTATCATAGTAAAAGTATAGACCTTCACTCGACTAGCTGGTTAATATTAAAACTCCTTAGAACACCGAGAGTCAAGTAGCACTGACTGTGGTCAGTACTTGAAAAGGGTTATGCCTCTCTTAACTACTCTTTGAAAAATACCAAAGGTATGGCGGTGTCTAGTCCTCCTTCAACTGTTTTGAATCACTTTGTTCCAAACTTCGCAAACTTGGTTCCCAAGCTATCGAAACTGGAAGAACATTCCATCCGTATACAAGCAAATTAGCGATAATATGTCTGCGGACCACTTTCAGGTAAGGCTTTAAGATGCGATACGCTGAGGAAAAATTCTCTAAATGACATTTAGAATATAAATTGTCGCTCTA
Organism: Salticus scenicus; assembly: GCA_963930645.1. NCBI lineage: Eukaryota > Metazoa > Arthropoda > Arachnida > Araneae > Salticidae > Salticus > Salticus scenicus. Next base: position 113,189,853 of record OZ005654.1, on the reverse strand, counting down.
GAAAAAATAGTTCCATGTCATCTTTATAAATTCTAGCTCTTTTCGAAAGCGAGTTCTAGATATCCCTATTAGAATTCTAGAGCGTTTGCCTATATTATCGAAAGCAAAATTATTTAAAAATCTCTGCAAATAAAGGTGAATACAAGAGGTGGGTTTCAGCAGCTATAATCTTGGTTTATAACTCAATTCTAAAAAATCAAGCGATAATTTCTCGCAATGCAAAATATTCCGAATATTGTTTCACCATCTAGAAATATGTAGACTAGAAATTCTCGATCATTTTGTCTGTTCAGTTTATTGACGTGAATTAAGCGCATTGTTCGAAAATGTATATTTCTAGTTTAGGGATTTAGAAAATGACCACTTATTCATTCTAGATGAAGGAGGTATATTATTTTTGTCAGTGTAAGGCCTAGACCTTTATTGCATCTTTAGTGCGACATTAAAGTAACCCAATCCTATTTTTTACTAGAATAAGCGTAAATAATAATAAAAAAAAAAATTAGAAAGCAGAAGAAAATATAATTAGTTATACAAATGTTTGAGTAAAAGGAGAGTATACAAAAGATATTTATTTTTTCCTTTTAGCCAAAAACGAATAGATTCATTAAAGGGAAATGAATCCATGGACTCGTTATCTTGTCATCCATAGTTTAAGAGCTCAGCCAATAACATTTCTTAACATCTTTTTTCATTGACACAATAAAATTGTTTTTTAAGTGGCATAAGAACAATTGAAAATTGAGAATTTCAAAATAAAAACTCCAAATTCTTATTCATATATTTAATTTTTTAAATTTTGATTCTTATGAAGTACAGTCGGTAACAAATGTATCCGAACACTAGCAAAAATTCCTATATGAAAAAAGTTGGGTTAATACTGTTTTGTTAAATAAATCCTTGTCGAATCGTGTTCTTAGTCAGTCTGATATATATCTACCAAACGTCCCCATTTTCTGGGGACAAATGGGGACTTCCCTTTTTTATTGAAGGCATTTTTCTAAGTTTTAAAAAATTGTAGAAAATAAATTATTAATCAGTAATACTTTATTTTTAGTCCTTATTTATTAGGAATGAAAAAATGCATCCATAATTGGATAATTGTAGAAATTTTTAACGCTTCTCTATTATAAAGGTACTTTGATCTGATCAGCCTAGTCTAAGAACATGATTCGACAAGGATTTATTTTACAAAACAGTATTAACTCTACTTTTTTTATATAGGAATTTTTGCTAGTGCTCGAATACTTTTGTTGCCGAATGTGTATGACTGCTTACTCGACATAGAATGAATATTCTTTTGTATAAAAGTCGTAAAATATAATATTTTGTGATTTTAAAAATTAATTCGTTAAAAATTTATTTTTCTTTATTATATTTCACAACTTTTAAATCTATTTTATTTCAAAGTTCAATAATTGTTAGGGTAATTATATCCCAAGTCATGTTTTTTGGAATACATTGCATATAATTTATTCGATGTACGCATAAGTGAATATAAAAAATAATTAAAAATAAATAAATAAATAAATAAAAACTGGATACGAAGTTATATAGAATTAATCGATTCATAAAATGTATTTTGAAACTTTTAATTAGTACAAAATGTAAACGTGAAACTCTGTTCTTCCCCAAAAGAGTTTTACAAATTTTTAAAATGTTATATTTCGTCGTGTTGAAATTATATTTTAGATATTTAATAATAATAATAATAATAATAATAATAATAAAATAATAATTAAAAACTAATTATTACTTAACTCCTATTCATTAAAGAATATTTTGTGCTCAGTGAATAAAAACTTAGTTGAATTTAATTAACAGTTTAATAATTTATATTCACACATGATAAAAACTGCACTTATTTAGCTCCTACACTCTTTAATTAAGAAAGATTAAAAATGTTTACATTAAACAGTATTCCAGTCATATTACAGTACTTTTAATTCTGGTATTATTACATGCTTTTCTTATATTCTCTAAAATTATTTTAGTCTCCTCTTTGAAAAGAACTGAAGAGGGCGAACTCTTTTAAACAATCTGATACTTGTCTTTCTAATTATTATATATATGCACTCTTCCCCTTTTAAAATGTTTTTGTTCAACTTTATAATTTACTTTGATATTTTACCTCTTTAAGCTATTTTTATTCATAGTAATTATTTTCATTTTCTGTGCATTGTATTTTAAACACACAAAGTTTTTTTTTTTTTTTTTTTTTTTTTTTTTTTTTATGCGGAGCGTAATTTGTAAGATAATCATTATTATTTTTAAATTAAGATTTAAAACTACACCGTGTTTGCATGGATAATAAGAGAATAAAATAATAAATCCAGAGAAAAGTATGAAGTTTTACCATCACTCTAATTTTTATAGGAGCAATTTGTCAGAATGGAATTGTCATCACAAAATGTTCTTCTATATTTTTTCTATTCAAATTCATGTAACATAAGCTTATTATTATTCATTTTTATTAAACGTATTCCTTAAAATTATTTTCCGAGATGAATGCAGACGATTTTAATTTCAGAGAAGTGGAATTCTAAGTAATAATTACAAAACATTGAATAAACACCATAAAATGCAATAAACTCGTAACAATTGTTTCGGGTCAAAAGAACACACGACAGGTGATCAAAGTAGGCACGAGTGCTGCACTCAAAGCAGCAACTGTGCGTTGCCGCTTTACATTTTATGGTGCATTTATTTAGTTTATCGCTTTTTATGGTTTTTATTTAAAGTTTTGTAATTATTACTTTAACACACCAGTTCTGTGGTGCTTTCTTATTATTAGAACCCTAAATGTCGAAAGGAAGTTACCTTTATAATACCTAAAAGACATCTGAATTTTATTTATTTATTAATTTTATAATCACAGAAATCAATACCTTTATTTTGAAAATATAAGAGATCTATGGTTCAAAAATGCATTCTAAAGGTAAAAATTTACACTTTCTCTGAGGTACATTTTCCCATAGGAAAAGGAACCATGCTCCGGCATCTACAAAATTTCTTCCGGGTTAAATATTACTCTTATAAATATACATATATTAATTTTATAATGATTGGTAAAATATAACTTTCATTGAATACAGTTAAAAAAATGTCCTATACTGTCCCATTAAAAGTTATAAATAAACGGACTGACAGCGTTACCTTGTGAGGAAGATATTTCAAATTGTAATTAGCACCGATTTAAATAAATGTCCAACTAGTAACACTTTCGCGACCGCTGACGAAGATTCAGATCATTTGAAAATCTGTAACTCCATCAGTGGGCTTTTCTTTTGTAACTTGTATGCCACCTATTTCTTAAAAATATACTTAGTATTCATATTTGTGCATCCAATATACTATGGATATAAATACTTTGATTAGAAAAAGTATAATCATATTGTATATTACGTTGTAATATGAATCTGAATATAGAAAATTTTGTTCTGAAATTTTGTTACTTAGGAGAATAACGCCCAGAGGCGGTCCTTACTGTCAAAAAGACAAAAACATGCGGCCAAGAAAGTGTTAATATAAAATAAAGATATGCAACTTTTCCTTTTTGAAAAGAGATTTACAAATTTTCAAAATGTTATGTTTCGCATTATTGAAATTATATATTTGATAAATTATAAATGCGGCAGGGAATTTCTTAAAATTTATTTTTGCAGTGTTCACAAAATTTTGGTAAGATAACAGACCTATAGACCGATTGGAAGATACGCAGATAGACATACATTTTTCAAGAAATGGTCAGATAGTACTCAGGGCATTCCAAAATGTGTAAATCCTTTGGAAACTGAAAATCGAAAAATTGGACAAATCTATTTATTTATTTAATTTTTTTTCTAGACAGAAGGCAATAAAAATAAAAGGAAAAGTAAAAAATATAGAAAAATGCTTAAAAGAAAAATAAATAAATAAATAAATAAAGTAAAATAAATAAATAAGAAGCGCACAATTACAAGCATGAAAAACAACAAGAACAAGAAAAAAGAATTCATACCGGTCAAAAAATGCACAAAAATTAGTTAAGGAAAATGTATCAAAGTAACGAACAAGTGGGTCGACCCGGGCAATGTTGGTGAGAAATAAACTCAAAATGACATTCTTTCAATAATTACAAAAACTTTCTTTTTCATATTATTCTAAAAACATTTTATTTGACTCTTTTATTTCTTCATGCATATATACATCTACATTGGGGCGTCGCTGTGACGCATTTGTTCTGATTGGCCGTCTGTGTTTCTATGTACATGTAATGATGTATGTTCGTTTTTTTTTCTCCTTCTTCGATGTTCAGTTTTATAATAAAAATGTGATTAAAAGGAACACACGTGGGTTCTTCTTTTTATTCCCACAATATAATATATATTTTTTCCTATTCATAAACCAAGCTAAAGAAGGCTGGTTTAATTCAATTAAAACCATTATTTAATTTATTTCAAATTATATATTTAAACAGCATCAGTCAACTTAAATGATAGTTCCTGAAACTCCAACTGATTTATTGTCATTTACGAAATACTACATCTTGATACTGAAAGCTGAAATAAAAGAGGATACTCACAAACAAGGTGAGTGCATTTTACTTACCTTATAAACCTTGAACTATTTTTATAAAATATATAAGAATAAGTAAATTAAATATTTGATAATAATACTTTTGTCAATTTTAATAGGCAACACATCCGTGTCGTATGTTTTGACCCGGATCGTAGTAATAGTCAGAAACTGCTTGCGACTTACAACCCAAAGTAGGCATGAGTAAAAAAAAATTGTAAATAAACATTAATACTTCTGACAAAGACAGAATTGAGTTTAGTAGGGAGGACTATTAATATCAATCTGTAAAATTTTATATTTATTTTTAAATTTCATTTTTTGACCGTAAAACTGAGCCATGTACTTTTTAAAATGCCTGAAATGAATTAAAATGAAGTGTTGTCACCTAAATTTCATACTTTAATTAATTTAAAAAAATGTGATTGTCGTGTCGGAAAACTGTTTGCACCAACGAGATATATAAATTAGAGTGCTGATTCAATGGATGAAGGATTAGCTTTCTGTGGTTCAAGATGAATCACGTGACATGCTCGAATAGGTTGCTGTGTTTGGCCCTTTATCGCTATTTTGGCATTTAAAATATCAGTTCGACAAATTATCATTATTATTTGGTAACATGACAGTCCTATGACCGAAATAAATTGCTTTTCAAATAATTTTACACATATTTCACATATTAATAAATAATAAAATACCTTTCTTTTCATCGTTTCTCAACAAACTTTAAAAGTGTTTATAAAACAAAATTTAAACTTTTAAAGAGCTAAATTTAACAACAGATAATAATTTTTCAACTATTTTTAAGCATTTTGTCGGTTAAAGTTCAACTACACGAAATAAAAAAGAAGTAAAATCAAAATCAAAATGGTTTAGAACAAAATAATATTAAACTACGTAAAGTAAACAAAAACATTGAAACCGTTGCCACAGAAATGTACTGAAAATGAGCTGTTACCAAGGAAACCACCGAATACGCATGTGCAAAGAAAGCATGTCACATGACTCATCTTGGACCTTCTCAAGGGTTACCATTTATCACTCTACTTTATATATCTCGTTGGTTTGCACCCTTGTATTCAGAAAAATTGTTTTTTTTCATTTGATATCAAATTTGTAACGATAGCACTGATATTTATAATTTATTTTCGTGTTACACAAAACTGATCTACAAAAAATCCAGATTGAAGCTAATAGTCCTCTACACGTTTTGCTTCCGTTCTAAAAGGAAAAAAAAAAAAAAAAAAAAGATACGATTCGAGTTTGTTGCGAGTTTTTGGCAATTTATGGTGTTTAAATAAATAATATTTTTATTTAAATTTTTTTTTTCAACACCAGTCTTCCGGTGTATTTTTTAATTTCAAAAAGCGTTTTCAAAGTAAAATTTAAATTTGCATATCCCATAAAAATAATTCTTTCTAAATATTAAAATTTTTAAACTTGTGAATTTTTTTTTTAAACATGAGTATGTGATTTTATTTTAAACATCATGGAAAATGTTTGCAATTTAATATTTATTAGAAGAAATACAAGGGTAAATAGTTATGAATTGAATAAATTTTCACTTTTACTTCGTTTTCGAAAAACTTATTTCTTTAGAAGACTCAATTATTTCACTCCGTGATGTTTATTATACTTTCTTTCTTTGATTTAAACCCTCACAAATTTCCTTAAATTGTACAAAATACTTCAATATTAAAAATGTCAGAAATATCAGTTTCTATAGTTGCTTTAAATATGGATATAGATATAAATCACTTTACAATTGAGCTCTTCGTAATTTTTTTTCTTTTTAACCGAATAAATTTTAAATGTATAACCCATATCGTATTCAACTTTTGGAGTTACATGTTTTCCTTTATTAGATATATAGAATATGTCAGAGAAATAATATCTGGAGAAATAGAGAATGATGGCAAATATAATTATTTGAGGAATGACATCCGAAAGGTAAAGAATATTTGTGAAGATCTATTATTTTATTCTTCAAATAAAATAATTTCTGCTTACGTTTTTTTAATTTTAATTATGGTTTTTTCTGAAGGATATCTGTAGATTTATTTCAGATTTAAAGATAAAATAAATCTCACTCTCTTGAATCAAATTTCTTCCACTATTACTTTTTTTACATAAAACAGATCTCTCTCTTTTTTTTTTTTTTTTTTTTTTTTTTTAAATATTAGCAATGATCATATTTCATACATAGACAAAACATTTAATTTTATTTCACAAAAACATTTCTTTCCACTATGAAGATTTTTATTGCCATTATCAGATTACCGTTGGTAATGAGAGTATTGTGTTCGGTCAAAAAATGTCAATATCAAGTTTTCACCTCATTTGCATGCTTCAAGATTTCTTAAGTCCAAAAAAGTGGTTTTCAGCAAATGTGTAGATGTGTGTGGGGAATCTACTGATTATATCTCGGAAATTAATAAAGATAGAATGACAGGAAAAAAAAAAGAAAAGAAAAGAGACAGGTCTTTTAAACAAACGATGTTTCCAACTTTTGGTGAAAATTAGGAAACCGGAATTGGACCATTAGAAACTGAAAGTGGGACCGTGTCTCAAAAACGACTCTAACGATTTTCTTCAAAGTAGCTATACAAACAATCTTTCAGATACCCCTTCATCTATATTAGTTTGTTAGTATAAGGAAAAAAATGAAAGGCATTCTGTATAAGTAGGTCAATTTGAGGTTTCGCGCGTGCGTTCCTTTAAAAATGGTTGTACTGATTTTTTTTTAAACTCCCCATAATAACTTCGTTTAAAATATTCTTTCATATGTATTTGATGTTTTCCAGTCAACAATTGAGTTTGCCAAGTTTTGATGAAAGTCGGTATCTGAAAAACGGCTACAACGATTTTCTTGAAAATTGCTATATTTTTTCAGATATTCTTTCGCCTGTATTCCGTGATTGTTACAGGAACAAGAACACTTATCCTGATTAGACAGATCAGTTTTTGATCTCAGAAATGGGTGTTTCAAAAAACAGCTCTACTGATTTTTTTTTCCATGTAAATTCTGTTTTATATGTTTTTAGCAATTTCCTCTTAGAGGAAAATTGTTAAGAGTCTAATTTGTTAGGTCAATTTTATGTTTTCTGACTTCATTATCTCCAAAAAGTGCGTGTAATAGTGGTTTATAGAAATATTTGTTACACACTAGATTTTTTAAAAAAGAAGTGTGAATTAGTTTTTTTTGTGTGTATATATATATATATATATATATATATATATATAAAATTTTTTATTTCTCAGTATAAAAGCATAAATCTCATTTTAAACAAGAATTGTTTGATATGGCATTGACAATAAAATTAAATAGAAACACGTAGAAGTTAAGTGAAAAGCTAGATTCTTAAAAAAAAAATCTAGACCTTTAATTTAATTAAATATTATTTCTCTGTAAAATATGTAAGTGCCATTAAAGATGTTATAGCTATTAACTGTGGCATTATTTACAATTATTATTTCATTATTTCTTTTAATTTCTTTCTTCTACATTAGTTTTATTATGCTTTTTTAAATGTGCGATTTTTAATTGCTTAGTTTGTTTTGTAAATTTCTTAATATGTATTTTGCTTCATAGTTTATGAATGTTTTAATTTTGAATTTCTACGTACTTAGAGACACGCATTTATATCCGTAATTAAGATTAAAAACTGTTAAAAGTTTAAAATTATAAAACAGTTCATGTGTATAAATAATACATAAAAGGTAACAAACCACTTTAAAACACGTAGATAAAGTATTTTTTATTATTAAAAACTACACAAAGCTTTTCGCTATTATAGTAATAGCATCATCAGGTGTATTTGCGTTACATAGAACTAGCAATATATAAATAAATAAATTCAAACGTTTTAAAGTTACGGTTACAATAAAGAAATTTCATTTCAATATCTTTTTCAGTATTTTTTTTTTTTTTTTTTCTCTATGAGCACAACGCGTGCCAAATTTTATGAAGTGAAGCAGCATCCTTGGAGTTAATAACTTTATTGTACTTGATGACCTGCTAATGACAGAAGCAGTAAATATTATCAAGTACAATAAAGTTATTAACTCCAAGGATGCTGCTTCACTTCATAAAATTTGGCACGCGTTGTGCTCATAGAGAGAAAAAAAATACTGAAAATGATATTGAAATGAAATTTCTTTATTGTAACCGTAACTTTAAAACGTTTGAATTTATTTATTTATATATTGTTAGTTCTATGTAACGCAATTACACCCGATGATGCTATTACTATAATAGCGAAAAGCTTTGTGTAGTTTTTAATAATAAAAAATACTTTATCTACGTGTTTTAAAGTGGTTTGTTACCTTTTATGTATATCCATAATTGTCAAACATTTCGGAAGAAGATACACCACTAAATTTTGATAAAAAATTTTTAGTAGAAATTTTATACTTAATTTTTTGAACTTTTGAAGGATTTTTAACGATAGCACCTGTGGCGGAGTCACGCATTTTCCGTTGCGCCTAAAAGTAAAGACTAACGAGATGGAGTGTCCTGAATTTATATTCACTACCATTAAGAGAGAAGAAAACGTAAGATGAAAACAATTTTCTACTACTTAGCTACATTTAATTGATTAAAAAACACGATAAAAATATAGATGTTTATTCTTTAAAAAATAACCTAAATATTAGAAACTATATGTAGATATGAAATTATAATATATGTTTTCAGTCATATAAAAGTTGAAAATATGTAACAAAAAATAACTAAAAAAAACTTACGAGAAAATTAATAAATGTGAAACAATTCATAAGTAAAACTTACTGCAAAAACGTAAAATAAATGATTTAAACTGTCAAAAAAGGCCCCGTATGACTTGAGACATACGTGTGGGGTTAAAGCATGCTTTTAATTGATCAAACTCTCCCCCTAGGCAGACAGTTTAATAAAAAAGCACATATATGGCTAAATTCAATATGGATAAAATAAAATGAATAAAATAATAATTTTACATAAATAACATAAATAACATTTACATAATAACATAACATTTCCAATAACATAATAACATTTACATTAACATAATAACATTTACATAAATTTTACATAAAATAATACATTTTACATATTTTCAACTTTTATATGACTGAAAACATATATTATAATTTCATATATTTTCTTATTGCATTTTAGTAGCTTAGCACTGAATGCAATGTGAGATCATAAATTATTTTGACCTTTTAAAATATTTTTGAACTATATATATATATGCGCGTGTGTGTGCGCGTGTGTTATTATATTAAAATAAAATAAATTAAGTAAATACCAGGTCCTGATCTTTTTAAAATACAAAGAAAAATACTCGAGCTATTTTTATACATTTATTTTACAAGAAAATCGCTAAAAAATCTCTTTCTAAATGAAGTACGACCATATATCTGCAAATTAATTGTGTTTATTTTTATTAGAGAGGAAGTCAATGAGTCTTTACAACACCTCCTAAATCTCTATAAGAGATAAAAATCTTTCTGCTGACAGAAACTAAATTGCACATTTCATCTCATACAGTAAGTTTTTACGGCTGACTGAGCTCTAATGATCTTAAGTTTACTTTTCGAAAAAGATAAAGGCTATTGCTAGTTAAAGAAAGAAAAGTAAATAAATCTGATTAAAAATTTTATTTTCTACATTAAAAGATGAACAAGAGAAAAATGAAAAGAGGAAATACGAATTCTCTACGTGTGCAAAAGAAATGAATAAATAAATAAAGTAAAAAAAAAAAAAAAGTGCAAATGTAAATTTTAGCCAACATTTTTCATAATAATTAAAAATATCAATGTAAGCGAGGTTATGTTTTACTATTTTTCATGATAACTTTTTTAGTCTTTCATGAAATTTTTTTATTAATTCCAAGAAAATCTTTAAATTCATCAAATCTTTAAAACATTTCTAAAGAATAAAAATAAATAGTTAAATAAATAAACAAATAAAAAGAAAACTTGAATTTTAAACCCAGTATTTTCAAAGGTTTTCATGTGTTTGTAAAAAATGTAAACCCTTACATATTTCAAATAAAGGTATTTATCATTGTAAAATATATAAAATAGTTAATGAAGAAATATGAACAGCAATAAAACAAAAAGATGTACAGGATGTTTCATCTCAAATAAAACCCAAAATTTATTTTATAATTTAATAAATTGTTCGAAAAAAAAAAAAAAAAAAAGAGAAAAGAGAAAAATATCATTTACCACGCTAAATACTTCTACAAACAATAACTAAACATATTTCCATCATAAAATTTTGAAATCTCTTCTTTTAAACGCATTGAATTTATAACGAACATTTTATGTGGAACCTATAATAATTTTCCTATGGAAAAAAGCAAAAATAAAAATAAATAAATAAGTAAATAAATAAATTATGAACAAAGCCTATTTTTTGTTTTCTAAGTAACTGATATAAAATTTTGTGCAACGCAGAATTTGAATTAGTAAAACAGGACATTTTTTTAGTCTATATTTTCACATAAAGTCACGCGTTAAATGTTATTGCGTTCTTTGGCAACAGTTACTATATGCCATTCTTAAAATTTTTTAGGTACAGCTCTAGTGCAGAATCCAAATGGCTACTTTTAAATTTATGCTGAAATTTTGGCGAAGAATTAAAATAGCTAACGCAATTGAATAGGTAAAATTGACGAGAAATTATTGGATCTACTTTGAGGCCAAATGTCAAAATTCGCAAAGGGTTGTCCTATACAAATTCGTCCTACACAAAAGATGTCCAAATTCTTTCAGACGATTTCTTTTTTTAACTTGTTATGAGAGGAAATAATCTGGTGTGTCACCCACACGACTTTCTCTTACCCTGAAATTTAATACTATAAATACAGGTTGCAGATTAAAAGGTAAGATAACGAGTACTATTATGTAAACCTGCGTTAAACAATTCATATTAGGCTTCTGAAGAGTTTTATATGATAATTAGTTCTGTGTGAGGGGGGCTACCGCCTCCCTCAACCCCCCGTTTCATTAATGCACCTACATTTATATAGAATTTAATTCGGTTATTAAAAAATAATTCTGTTTTTAAAAAATAATTTATTAATATTATTGTTTAAAAAAAATATCTTTTATGATAATGCAGACGATTTCCATATTAGAGAAGTAGTATAACACCAAATATAGAAAAAGCCCATTTTATTCTCAATATTAAAAGAAAAAAAAAAAAAAAAAAAAAAAAAACGATTTTTTTTCTAAGTTTTTTTGTCGTTAAAAGTAAAAAAAAAAACGATAACTTTGTTTTAAATTATCGCATATCGATGGTTCAACCATTCGTTTTAAAGGTATTGGCGAGCTCTTTTAAAAGATACCTATCATGAAAATTTACTCCCCTCGAGGGGGGACTTTCCCCCCCCCCCAGGGGTGAGACGATGCTCCTACATACACAAAATTTTTCCCCCAGTTAACTATCTCTATTACAAAAAATATATATTCGTTTCATTTGGTTTAGTGCAGTCTATAGACGTTAAACTCTACTTACCTGCAATTTCCCCCATAGACGTAATGTATTAGAATTCTCTTGATTGTCCCTGTACACGAACCATTTGCTTGATCTTAACGAAAAGCTTACTGTAGCATCCCTATATGATACACATTTAGAATACCAAGTTTGAACTTTCTGCCATAATTTATTTTTGAGATATGCTGATAACAGACAGACACACAGACACACACAGACACACACACACACACACACAGACCATTTGCTAAAAACATGATTTTTCGTATTCAGGGCACCTCAAAACGTGTAAATATAACAAAATCTCGCGTTCGATAATTTGACCCAAAAACAATACTTTCTCTACCTTATGGGTAAGAGAAAGTTAAAAGGGAAAAAAATGGTCTATATATGCAAAAAGGCCTAAAAAAAAAAAAAAAAAAAAAAAAAAAAAAGTTTTTTTTTTTTTTTTTTACTGAATTTTACTGAATTTTTTTTTATGAATTTTCTTTCTTTAGTGACGATTACTACATTCATTTCTTAAAATTTCTTTTGCACTTTTATCTTGATTTTAATTTACTAATTTTATTTCTTTTTTTAACTTGTTGCCAAAGCGAAAAACATCTCGTCACATTGAAGGTGAAACACAGGAAATGATGACTACGCGAAATGTCTGACTGACCAGTAGTACTATATATATCGTACTAATAAATAAGTGAATAAAGATAATGATGGAAAAAAAGAAGTAAAAGAGCGCGCTTCGTATCGGTTATATAAAGACATAAAACTGTACAAACCTGTTACAATGATTAGCCTTTAATGTATTTTGCAGCTGTTATAACACTTTAAAATATATTATTGGGCTTAAATATGGAGGATGAAAGACTAGGATATTATCTTTATATGTTTGTTTCTGAAGAGCAAGCATTACATAGCTTTTGTGTATTCATGTATATTATTTAAAACTGACGTAAAAATATTATAGTGCATTAAAAATATCCTCATCATACTAAAAATTTACATTGAGCAAGGTTAATTTATATTCCGTAATGTTTCCGAACAACTTTATATAACCATATAAACGAATCTGTTTTGTGTGTAATCATGTATTTTCTACAGTAACACACACACACGCACATACAACATATAAGACAGGTTTGTTTTAAAAATTGATGTTTACAACAATATACACATTTGGAAATCAATAAAATTATTATCATAATTGTTATTAATTGAGATACACTGAGAAAAAAAAAACAAATATGTACCGCCTTCATCTAAAATGAATAAGTGGCCATTTTCTAAATCCCTTAACTAGAAATATAGATTTCCGAGCTATGCGCATAAGGCACGCAAATAAACTGAATAGACGAAGTGATCGAGAATTTCTAGTCTACTCATTTCTAGATGGTGAAACAATATACGGATTATTCTGAATATTCTCAATCTTTTGTATTACGAGAAATTCTCGCTTGACTTTCTAGAATTGGGTAATAGACGAAATGATCGAGAATTTCTCGTCTACGTATAAAAGGAAATGATATTGATTCTATTTATAATGAATGAAAAATCAAATTAATTATATAATTTTAGCTATCAAAAATTTGCACCTTAGTAAGATAATTTCGATTTAAATCAATTGATGAAACCACGCTCGTTCTGCCGAGCAGCCAACCATGAACGACAAGCATAACTGGGTTTAAATTTTTGCAAATATAATGAGATTTTGAGGATAACTTTCAACACAAAAAGTTAATATTTTTTCAATTTCTTTATGAAAATATGCATTTCAAGTGCACGAGATTAAATTTTTGTAGCATATTTTTAAATTTTTATTTATTTATTTATTTATTTTTTGTTAGTATCTTTAATCATTTTCTAGGTTGACCAATTAGATAACATCTTACGTCATTATCATATCGTTTCGACAAAATTTTATCGTAACTGGTCCATATTAGAGAAATATTATATAGATAATGTAGTTAAACATACAATAATAATAATAATAAAAAGTGCATTTTACCTCGTTTTATCTAAAAATAAATTGGTTATTTTATATTTAAAATTCTGTTCAAAAATTTGTTTAGAGCGTATTGCTTGAAAAACAAATAAAATTTAATATTTCTTTAGATTATTTTAATACATATAAAGGATGCCAGGACTATTTTTAATTATTTGTTTTATTAGGAAATAAAGAAAATATTTTCCGAAAGATGTGAACACATCTCTGCAAATTAGTCGCATTTATTTTTATTAGAGAAAATGCAGTCATTGAATCTTTTTGAACTCCTCGGAAGTTCCTATAAAGCCAAAAATCGCCTTGCTGATAGAACCTAAATTTTATCACTCAGTATAAGATTTTATAACTGACTGAGTTCTAATAATCTTAAGTTTATTTTCAGAAAAATATAAACTGTAACAAATAAATAAATAAATTAATAATTCAAGCGAAAGATTCAGAAGAAGGTTTAAGAAAAGTTAAGAAAAGACACATGCTGTCATATATATATATATATATATATATATATAAATTTCTTATTCGCAATAATTCAAATTTTTATTTTATTTGGCTACACTGTAGTAAAAATAACATTAAGTTTTTCAATTACGGTACAAACATGTTATGAACCGTATGATCCGGTGGTTTTCTGTTCTGATTCTTAAGGTTTGGAATATTATTTTTGCCTGAGAATGATAAACAATAAGGAAGTAGAGAGAAAATATTATAGGAAATCTCGCTTAAAAAATTAGTATACTGAGGCCATCACTAAACTACCTTCTATATTTTTCGATACAAATTCACGGAATACAAATTATTTATTAAAATAATTTTCCCTGCTGACGATTTTCATCTCAGAGAAGTATAACACTAAATGTGAAAAGAAAATCTATTTTGTGCACTCTAAAATCTATGTATAAAGAAATGCTTCTTTTTGTCCTTTTTTTTTTTTTTTTTTTTTTTTGTTTATGAAAATACTTGATAGCTTTACCTTAAATTATCACAGATCTGTGTTTTAATCATTCGTTTAAACATATTGATAAGGTTTTTTAAAAAATACTCATACTAAAAATTTACACCCACAAGGGGGAAGCGATGCTTCTGAATACATATTTTCCCCCTAGTTAACTATTAATACAATAGTAACTACTACTATAAGAGCAATTTTAACTCAGTAACTGCTACTATGTCACTAACTACTACTATAACTATTACTATATATATATATATATATATATATACTATGAATAAATCATTTAAATTTTATAAGGATTCGTTAAAAGTAGTTATTTTAATAGAAATTTTAACCTGTACTGCAATATTAACATTTTAGAAAAATATGATGGCAACGCCACCCGATTAGCGATTTTCACCAACATTCAATAGGCACTAATTTATATCGAAGTGCAACTACATATAAATTTGTATGAAATTCTGAACTATAATTCTTCAACTAGAGTTACTACAATGTCTTTTCATGCACAAACACACTGACAACGAGATAGGAATTTTCTAAAAACTGCCAATGGTGTTCTGGATATTTTAAAACGTGTAAATTCATAGTAAAAAGGTAGTTTTAAATTTTTACGAAACCAACCATTGTTATTTTCTTCTATATACATATAGAGAAAGTATTGGATTAATGAAAATTTTCTAACTCCAGTTTTCGATGGATTTACACGTTTTAGGATGTTCTGAACACGATTTGACTGTTTTTAGAGACTGTCTTCAGTCTGTGTGTGTGTGTGTGTGTGTGTGTGTGTCACAAATTTTGTGGGCGCTGTATCTCACGAAACAATAAACGGAAGTTAACCAAACTCAGTATTTAGTTGGACCCTGACATAAACTGGTGCTGATTAGATTTGAGGATTCATCGCTCAAGAGGTGGCGCTGTGATCCCATTTTTTATCTAAATTTTTAACATGGCAGCATAGGACAAAATTTCGTACAAATGTACATAATGAGAGTTATTTTTAACGTGTGGTTCTGAAATTAATATGAATTATTGATAATAGTAGCATAGTGGACTAGAGAAGAAAGTTTGTGTGCGGGGAAGCATTGCCCCCCCCCTTCCACCCCATGGAGGTATGTAAATTTTCAATATGGGTATCATTCGAAAGATTTCATCAATATCTCTAAAACGAATGGTTGAACCATAGATCTGTGATAATTTAAACGAAAATTATCGATTTTGTTCGTTTTTTAACGAAAAAACTTCTGACATCAGCAAAAGATTCACATTATTTCAGCACTTATTAGTGATAATAATTCTGCCCGATAAAAATCGTCTGCATTTATCATGGAAAATAATTTAATAATTTAATAAATAATTTGTATTACATGAATTTTGTGTAAAATTACATAGAAGAAAGTCTTTTGGTGGTCACATCATACTAGTTTCTTTTGAATACAGAAAAAAAGAAAAGTAAAAAGTAAATGAAATAAAATAAAAGTAGACAATTCTATGTCTAAGATAATCTTTTAATGTAATAATAATAATTCATAGTAGGAAATTTATGTTTCATTAACAGCCGTATTAAACATTATCTTCAACTTCTGATTCAACGCAAAAACTTAAAAAGTATCTAAGTCAGATTGCAGCTTTCCAGCAAAATTTGGTACACTGCTTCTGCCATCTAGCGTTGGAGGTTTCGTATAATCTTTGATTGGTTATTTTTCTGCTAAAAAAATATGAAAATAATAATGATACTAGATGGCAAAAGCAACGCGTCAAATTTCGTTGAAAAGTGGCACACTGACTTCATGCACTTTTCAAGTTTTCGTGCTCAGCTGGGAGTGGAAGTTATTGGTAAATATAATCGTTAATGTGCTAAAATACTGCATTAAAAAAAAAAAAAATTAAAAATCTTTTTGTCATGCTAAAAAAATAAAATAAAATAAAAATAAAAATAAAATAAAGAATAATAAAAGATGATTTTTAATGATACTTTTTTCGTAGTTTAATATATATATATTTATATAAATAAATATTTACAATTTTATGCACCTTTAAAACGCAATATATATATATATATATATATATACACTACTGGCCATTAAAATTGCTACACCAAGAAAGAATAATAATAACGGAATGAAATTTGTTGGACACATACATTATAGTAGGAAGAACAATTGATTAAAATTTCAGGAAATTTGGAGTAATATGTACTGAGAAAACAGTACATGAAGCAATGACCTCTGTGAGCAATAACAGCATTTATCTGCCTAGGCATAGAATCGAACAGCGATTGGATGACATGTTCGGGAAGAGCACTTCATGAAGTTTTAACACGATGCCACAATTTATCGATGAAGCACTTCACGAAATGCTCTACCCGTACATGTCATCCAACCGCTGTTCGATTCAATGCCTAGGCAGATATGTGCTGTTATTGTTCACAGAGGTCGCTGCTTTATGTACTGTTTTCTCAGTACTAATTACTCCAAATTTCCTGAAATTTTAATCAATTGTTTTTCCTACTATAATGTATGTGCCCAACAAATTTCATTCCGTTATTATTATTCCTTCTTGGTGTAGCAATTTTAATGGCTAGTAGTATATATATATATATAAAATTATTATTATTATTTGAGACACTTTTTTTTTTTTTTTAATTATTTTTTTTTTTTTTAAATACGAGAGAAAAATAAAAATGCAAGAAAGTTAAATTATATTTCCGAAAATTAGTTACATTTATTTTTATTAGATACAATGTACTGTCATAGGATATTTTAAAACATCTATTAAATTTCTCTAGAAGCTAAAACTTTCTTCCTATTGGCAGAAACTAAATTGCTCATTTTATCATTTATAGTAAGTTTTTACAGCTTACTGAACTCTAATAATCCTAAGATCACTTTTCGAAATAAATAAGTATATATAAATCGTAACACTTAAAAAAAAAAGAAAAGAAAAGACGGAATTAAAAGCTGATAGACACAAAATGTTGTTTTCCTCTTTGAACGATGAAGAAGAAAATAAAGAGAAAGTACTATAAGAAATTACTAGATGAATAAATAAATAAATAAATAAATAAATAAATAAATAAATAACAATAACAATAAGCAGCAATATATTAACGCCCTATATATATATATATATATACATACATATATGCGAGTCTTTGTTTGTAGTATTAAAACTTCAAAATGAATAATAGACCAATTTCAAAGCGTATTTTTTCTTTCTATCTTCTTTTTCTTCTTCCTTATATATATATATTAGAAAGTTGATTAGAATGTTCTTACATGTAAGAAAGAGTTTAGAGCTAGCCAGAAAAAAGAATTTAAAAAGAAAGAACATTCTTTTTGCATATTTCAGGTTGGCAACAAAGAAGAGTAGAAGGCGAGAGATGGAAGAGTAGAACCTCGGAACGAAATGTAAAAACGTTTGAACTAATTTTTAACTCAAGTTATTTTTGTAAATAATTTATGTATTGTTGTTTTATTAAACTTCTGTGAGTCTTAAAGAAAAAGTGTGCTTCATCTTTTTCCTTTATGAAATTCATTGAATTCATTTTAACCGGTGCCTACACCGTTCTGTACAATCTATGTATACCAACCTTCGATTCATTCAAACAAAGCGTTTAGACACCATCGTGTTCGCACACATACATATACACATACATACATCACAAAAATTCATGTAAAATCGTAGATATCTCTAAAAGAAGTGCTCTTGTCAAGACCCGAAATTGGATGTGTCTAATTGAACATCATGAGAATCACACTGTCAAAAAAAGTTCTGTTTGCAGCAGTTTGTTGCCAGAAATTTTCTGTAATTCAGAAAAATACGTTCTATGAACGGAAAAATTACGTTGATTACAGAAAATTTCTGGCAGCAAACTGCAGCAAACAGGACTTTTTTCTGACAGTGCATAAATATAAATTTGCAACAATCTACGTATTTTGTTTTTGAGCTATGCGACTTACAAAATTCATTTTGCAAAACATGAGTACAATACTTTTCTTACGCAATTTGATCGGAATGTAGTAGGTATAACGGAAAAAACATTTAAAATACATTATATTTATATAAAGGCCTAAACTTATAAAAATATTGTAAAAAAGAAGTTACCTAAAAAACTAACTAATAAATGCTTCGTAAAAAAAGGTAAAAGGAAGAAACATTGAGCTTACGAATGGAAGTAAAATATGTAAGAACAATAACCGTTTAATTTTGCAGCATTAAACAAACTTCGAAACTCATCAAAATTAGATTATTTTGAATTTTTCTTGATTAAAAAAATACTTTCCTGATTGACTTAAAAAAAAAAAAAAAAAAAGAAAAATAATCTGGTGCGGCACTCACACGAATTTCTATTACCCTGAAATTCAATACTATAAACACAGATTTTAGATTAAAGGATAAGATAACGAATACTGTAACATAAATATATGCTAAACAAGAAATAAAATAAAATTAGGCTTCGGAACAGCTGTTCGACAAACAATTCTGTGTGAGGGGCTAAATAAATTTGAAATTAAAATCAAATAAAATGATTTGAATATTGTAAAGGATTTGTAGAGAACTTAATAATACGAAACTAAAGCAATATTAATTTGGTAAATTACAGCCGGAAGATTTTTCGAAGCTTTCTTAGGAAATTATTTTTTTATTTTATATAAATGATTATCATAATCTTGTCTTTCATTAAATTTGCTTTACGCAAATATAATAAAAATTTAAACTCATCGAGAATTAAAAAAATATATAATAATAATAATGAATAAAATAAAAGTAGCATTGAAAAATATAGAAAAAAGTTTTATTTATTTATTTATTTTTTATTAAAATCTTACTTTTGTTGATTATAGTTATTTGCTTTAAAAATATCTATTACACTGCAAGTTGCATTATTTAGTTTTATTTTGAAATTGAGTAATATAAGATATATGTAGAAACCTGAATGGTAATAAAAGCAAGAAAAAATATTTATTGCGTCTCATCTTAAACTGAACCCAGTTTTATAAATGCAATTTTTAACAATTGAAAAATATTATATTATATAATAGTTTCATAAAATATTTAATTTATTACGTTATTTATTTCTTTACTAAATGTAATGAAAAATGAAAACATGTTAATTCCTAAATAAATCAATATTAAAAAAAAAAAAAAAAAAAAAAAAAAAAAAAATGAAATACACAGTAATTTTGCAAGTAGTGAAAATTAGAGAAGCCAGTTATATTTTCAAAAAGATAACACAGCGAAATAAGTTTGATTTAAGCCATTTTTTATGATATTTTTCTTTTAATAAATTTATTACAATTTTCATGTTAATACGATAATACTAACAGGGATGGAACACGGGCGCAGAATTCATACCACTATCAATGTAAGAAAATTTTCTACCTCTTAAATCGACGATATTATAGGCAGAGAAATTTCTTAAACACATTCCGGTATGAATTCTGCGCCCGTGTTCCATCCCTGTACTAATAAGTTCATATAATGTTCATTTTATGCTAAATTTGATGTTCATAAGTTTTCACAGCATCTGATCTCCGTAACGCTACAAATAAAATTATCTTTAATTTTTTTATTACTAGCAGTATACGTTTACTTAAATAATAATAATAAAAAAATACTTCATGATTAATTCCTTTGAGATAAAAGATATCGCAGTAAAACGATTAAAACAATCTAATTAAACTACTCTCTTATATATTTAACACTTCCCATTAAGTAAAGCGTTTTCTCTTTACAGAATCAATACTCTTTGAAATAAACTTGGAATGGAAATCAAATATAAGAGTCAGAATACTGGAAAGAATTTGTAGAGGACTTAATTATGTGAAATCAAAGCGATATTGATTTTGCAAACTTAAAACCTGAAGTTTGTTTAAAACTATCTCGGATTGTTATTTTAATGACATGACAGAAATCCAACGACTGGTACTTCAGTCATTACGTCAAAATGGAATTTTTTTTTTCTTTATCATATTTTCTTTTCTTTTTTTTTTTCTTTTTTTTTTTTTTTTTTTTTTTTTTTTTTGTTAACACTTTCTTAAAATACCAGTATTTATGGAAATTTAGTCTTTCATTAAATTTAATTTTCACGAGTATATTTTTAAACGCATTGAAAAAAAAAGAAAAAAAAAGAAAGAAAGAAAAATTAAGATATATATATATATATATATACAGGGTGGTCCGAAAAACATGATAGAAAGTATTTTAAGTTCCTGATTTCAAATGTATTGATATAAGTATAAATCTTCCATATTGTAATAGCACACATATTGACATTTAAGGTGAATGCTTGGTAACCGGAAATAATGAATAACCAATATGAAATCACTGACCTTGGGAAAACGATTATTTATTGTAAGAATATTTTTTGAGGCGCCTTTGAGGTACGGAAAATCCTCATCTCAGTGTCGTCTTACGACTGTATCCACAAAGGGTCACGGTGTGGTGTGCCATATCGTCGAAGTGGGTGAGTGGTCCGATATTCATTGACGGTATGGTCACGAAAGTGAAGTATCGAGAGTGTTTAGAGCGTCACTTTGGCCCTGAAGCGGGCTGTCTCAACATGATACGCCAGTACTGGTTCATGCAAGATGGGGCTCATCCCCATAAAACTGCTGATATCTTCCTGTGGCTTAAAACGACGTTTAGTGAGCGTTTGATTGCTTTGGATGAAGAAAAATTCACGGGGCACGGGATAGAGGGGTTCCCATACATTCCGGACCTAAATCCGTGCGACTTCTTCTTATGGGTTTACACCAAGGACAGAATCTATAGGAATCCCCCTGATTCACTTGAGGACCTGAAATCGACCATCAGAATCGAGATTGATGCACTTGATTCCGACACATTCCAGCGCTTTATGACAGAGTTTCGGAACTGGCTTCATAACACTATAGTCGGGGACGGTAGACATTTCGTGCACCTTGTATATTAAATGTCATTCATATCTTTATTCAATAACATACGTTTCAAGTTCTTGCATATTTTATTTTTTTCACAACAATCGCTTACTTTCTATCATGTTTTTTGAACCACCCTCTATATATTAAGACTTTATTTATTTTTATTTTATTAAAGCCTTTCACTTTGCAAGTTGTAATATTTAGTTTTATTATAAAATAATATATATCAAAATAAAAATTTTTATTAAAAAATATAAGATGCATTCTGAAACTTGAATGACTAGAAAAAAAAAAAAAAAAAAGAATACAATATGTCTCATCTCAAATTAATCCTAGTATTGCAATTGAAATTTTTAACAGCTGAAAAATATTCTGTAATATTTTCATGCTGTACATCCCTTTATATGAAATTTAAAGAAAAATATAAAAATAATGAGATACAGAGTAATTTCGACACCCCCTCACACACACATTAAAAAAAAAAAAAAAAAAAAAAAAAAAATGTATTTTCGTAATAAAGTATGGTTTGTCCAAAGTCTATAATAAATTTTAAACTGTAATTAAAATCGAGTAACTAATTTGTACTGTGTGCTTTTAACGATGAAAAGTTTTGTTTAAACAAATAAAAAAATATAGTTTCAAGTTTTTCTCCCAGATGGCGACACAGACAAAATATATAGATATCATTTAAAGTACATTTAAAAAACAGAGGACTCGAATGCGTTGAATTTGTTTAACATTTTGAAAGAAGTTAGTTTTGCATTATTTATAGGAAATCGTCTTTTAAATTGTATTGGTTAGCAGCCTAAATTATTTGCATATGGCAGTAGTTTAATGAGGATCAGAAATTCTATCTTCACGTAAGATACAGTGCGGCCACATATCCTAAAACTAGCAGTGAGGACGCGTCCAAAATGTTGGAGGGATGCCAGCCTGGCCGACAGTTTGAAATTTGGAAAGCTTCCAATAATTCCGCGCTCTGTTATTGCTCATTTTCTCTGAGTCAGATGACTGTCACCCCTATTTTAGCACTGGACTCGTTGAGTTAGCGCTTGCGCAGATGCTTCTATTGTTTCATGAAATGTGGTCGAAGAATATGTCTAACTGATCTGTATTTTGTGTGTATTCTTTTGGACGAAGTATATTCGTCTATGTTTAGCTGAATGGTTGAAAATCGATTAATATGGATTATGTTGTTGTGATCTTACGGATTATGTCTTTTATGAATTAAGCTCTCTATTAAAAAGAGTAATGTTATTTAGAAAACTATTCATTTTAATTTAGAACATTAACATTTCATCAAAATAATTATATCTGGGAGAAAAAACGTAAAACATCATTCAAAGTAGAATCAAATACAAAACACCGAATACAGTGAAATCGTCAAACACTTTGCATGATGTTCAAACCATAGATATAGTAATATATATAGATCTATCATCCTTCTGTTATCGAGCAAAAATTCTTGATGTCGAAAAACAGTTCTAAAATCAGCCATTAGAAAGTATTGAAAAAAAAAAGAAAAATGAATTTGAGACTGTATCTGTGGTTTTTCATTCACCTTTAGTAAATAAATTATTCTTAAATTTTTTTACTAAATTATCCGTGTGTATTCCTGTGTGTAATTTACTCGGAGAAAGACAGCCATTAGAGTAATTTTTCCCGAGAAAAAAGGAATCATTTTTTTCATCTCGCTGATCAATCTTTGTCTAATTACTAATTTATGGTTCAAACCGTTATTTCTATAGTTCCAACAATAATTCATTGTTTAAAAAAGAGAAAATTTTTTCACGTAGAAGTTGATTATACCAATTATCTAGAGAATTCAGTGTGCGAATTTTTTCATCTCGCTGATCAATCTTTGTCTTATTACTATATTTATGGTTCAAACCGTTATTTCTATAATTCCAACAATAATTCATTGTTTAAAAAAAAAAAAAAATTCACGTAGAAGTTGATTATACCAATTATCTAGAGAATTCAGTGTGTGAATACTATATGAAAAACAATTGGTTGAAGATAACACCCCAAAAAATATACAACATTCAATATCTGCAAAAATTAAGAGACATTTTTCAGAGTTTTGGCGTTATTAAATACAAAAAGAAAATGCTTGTCAAAGTAAATTCATATGCTTTCGAATTTTCAAAAATTGTAAACTTTCATAATCGAAAAGTTGTTCTCATATTGAAATATGTAAATTAATTTGACAGCAGACTTTTTTTAAGTATTGATAATTCTTATGCTGTCTCATATAACTCTGTACAAGAAGATATATAAAATGTGGATGTTTTGAATAAACTTAAACAATGTTCAAATATGTTTTAGAACTATAAAACTATATTTTCCCCATCTAAATTAATGTTGCATCAAATATTAATGTAACACACAAAACATCAAAGATATAATTGATTTGCAGTTGTTATTTGTTCGAATAATTCGAAACGTATTTAGAAAACAATTTTTTGAAGGCGAACCTTAAGAAAAAGATTAATGGGGACACTAAATATTTGATATGCTATCTTTATATGCATGTATAACACATACATTATTATTTATTTATTTATTTATTTTTTTTTTCAGGATTTTTCATAAAATAAATACTTATTTGTGAATTAAAACTCAGCGAATAGTAATATGAGATAATTGAATATTTATGACATTTCCTTGTTTCATAGAAAATGATGATAAATGATGTTTATCTATTCTAATGTTTCTTCCAGAATAATCATTTTCGGTTTGTGAAATCCAATGGTGAGTGTCATGTATAAGGATTTTTTCATCACCATAGCTGACAAGTACTATAAGTGGAATAAGAAGTTTTTTCTATAATGCATGTAAGACATAATTTCAAGGAAATAAAAAAATATATATATATATATATATATATATATAAACAAGTAAAACAAATAAGAATGAAAGCAAAAGTGTTTGAATAATAACAAAAAACATAAAAAAGTAATAAAGTAAAATTGGTAATGCATTTTCAATAATTTAAGTAAGAATCATACCTCATATCTGTATATGAAGTATGATTGTTTTATTTTAAAACGTCGACTAATGTACGATATTAGATACCATTACAATTTATTTTCCAAATTATGAGAGAAACAAAAAAGGAATTCTACACATTTTTTTTTTCTAATTAAGATCAATTTTAACCATGAACAATAAAAATTACACAAATCACTCCACCGTAGTAACACATGATGACTTGTAAAAATGTAGTACTTTAGTGTACCACTGTGGTACACAGAGGTCTCTGAAATTATCAGGTAAAATTATTTTTTATCATCTGCATTTTTTCTAACATTGATGGCAGATTCTTGAGGTAATATACAAATTAAGTATAACATAGGAGAAGACATGTTATAATTAATTAGTCTGAAATTTCGATGACACGCTATAAAATCCGTTCTGAAATAAAAACGACATGACGTAGTGTCTAGTGTCATAGAGTGAGATTAAAATATATATGTTTAGCCATGATAAATACCTTTAACTCGACACTGCATAGTGACGCATATGTTAATTAATTAAAATTTCGTACTCTACTAAATTCAAGAAAAAAATCTCTCTCTCTCTCTCTCTCTCTCTTTTTTTTTTTTTTTTTTTTTTTTTTTAATTTTTTAATTTTTTATTTTTATACTGATTTCCGTAAAAGTAAAGATAATTTTCACCATATTACCCCAAATTTTATCAGTATGTGGCCGAAATAAACAATGATAGGTAGATTGTAAACTTTTATTTAAAACGTTGCTTGGTTCATGTTTTAGACAGATTTAGGTGAAAAATTTTGCTGGTAGTTTTCAGCGCTGAAGCTTTTAAGCTTTTCTTTTCTTTCTTTCTTTTTCTTTTCTTTTCTTTTTTTTTTTTTTTTTATCTTTGACAAATGTTATATTATTTTAGTTCCAAAATTTTTATTAAATGCAAGCAAGCCTGATGATTTCAGTGTCAAGATTTAACTTTTGTGAAATGTATATATATATGTGTATCAAAGAATTATTTTTAGAATTTTTATAACCTTTTCAAGCCTTAAATATGTATATAAAAATATATTAGCTGAAAACAAAAAATCGTGTATTTAGGTTAACATTATTTCCTTAAATTAAAATTATAAACCATTTTAATGAAACTTGGCTTTAAAGGTGCCGTCAGAATATGAATTAAGTTGCGGATTTGTCATTTTAAAAATCTATGAAACATGTAGAGAGGGGATTTGTTTTTTGATTTTAATACATAATAAATTACATTTACTTTAAAGAACGGTTATGGGAAGGACATATAATAAGATAAAGTTAAATTTAAATGGTATTATTTTGAAAAGAAAACGTTTTAATGAAAAGATATAAGATGCCACTCTAAAATATAAATTTACGTTTGATATAATAATAAAAATATCATTGCCAAACGTATAACAAAAAATATTCTACATAGAGATGAATATTTAAAGGAGAAATAAAAATTTACTACATAAAACTAGAAATATATTATTCTTGCATTCTTACTCTTCATATTTCACTATTCTTACAATTTTCTTAATCTCATTGATGGGGTAATTTTCGCCGATAAACAAAAATTATGAGATGATACTCAAAAGTATTACTTTAAAATGTAATAAATATGTAAAATAAATGAAAACCACAATTTAAGAGTCATATTTACATACAAAGTGAGTAAAACAACTGCAGCGACGAACCATTCTGTAACAATTAATTTTAAGAAATGAAACAATTGTTTAAATAGTTTGAATAAAATTAAAAATTTAAATAAACTGTATGAGAAAGAAGCTAGGAATCTGGCGGTAATACCTATTAGAACTTACAAAGACGCAAAACTCTTTGAGAGATCATTTTTAATAAATATAAAGCTTGTTTCTTTTCACTTTTATATCTGAAAGGGTTTATAACTTTCTTCTATAATTTTAAAAAAGAAAGTACACGATTCGTGAAAATTTTTGAATTATGATTTTTGATGAATTTACACGTTTCGAGATTCCTGAAGACGTTTAGTTCATTTAAAAAAACTGTGAGATTGCATTACCTTGAATTCCTGATTTGACATACTTCAGCTATAAAAGTAATTAATGAAACAGGAAATACCAGAATTATAAAATGTAATAGTTTATTTTAAGCTTTAGTAAGGGAAAGGAGTATGACTATCCAAGATATTAAGTGTTGATAACATTTTGCGTGTAATTAGGAATAGTGTGGAACTTGTTTTTTATGCCAGAAAAGTACTGGAGAAACGTTAAACTAATTAGGATAAAAAACTACACCTTCTGTTCGTAATTAGCTCCGAATGTAATTGCCTTTTCCTCAAAATTCGCTCATTAATTTTGCTGGTAACTCTTCAAGGAAAATAACGCTAAGACAAAAGTTTGAAGGACATAACATTTTTACGTTCAATGTACCGTTTCTTAAATAGTTCACCACTAGCCTGTCTCTTTAAATAATTTCTATCCGCGACTTCTTTTAAATTAAGAGGCCTAGGTAGCCTGATCATTAATGCGCCGAGCTGCTAATTGAGAAATTGCGGGTTCGAAACATGAGCCGGCCGAAGACCATCGTGAACATTAATAGTGGCTGATGCACGGAAAATTTGTCGTGGCCGCAATACGCTCCATGTTCCCATTCCAAATAATAAGGGTTACTGAATTTGGGTAGTCATCCCCTCCATGGTGTATCAAAATTGTTATTGCATGTTTAAGAACAACCCTTACAAGGAAACATGCGAAAGGTGTCGTCTTCAAAAAATATTGAAAAAAATATATGTGATTCTACTCTTCCTAAAACACCAGAAAATGAAAAAATATCGGCTTAAATAAATTACAGCGACCACAAAAAATTATCAAAATTAAGCATATTTGGCGATTTTACATTGTTAGGCGATTGATTTTGAGTACTTGGCGGAGAAAAAAAAAACACGGTTCTGTTCGTACACGACAATCTCGGAGCTAGCGAACTGAACGCCTAACAGCTCTAAATCACCAAATATGCTTGATTTTGATAAATTTTTGTGGTCGCTGTAATTCATTTCAGCCGATAATTTTTTCACTTCCTGGTGTTTTATGAAGAGTAGAATTACATATATTTTTTTCAATGTTGATTGAAGACGGCACCTTTTGAATGTTTCCTTGTTAGTGGGAGTCCTAGATCGTCATCAGTTGGTCATAGCGTAGCACTAGGGCAATGCAAAACCCACTTAACTCAATTCGCTAAAAATCTTCGCCCTTAACGGCCCTCTTCACTTACCGTCACCTTTCAGGAAAAAATAGAGAAATGAATAATTATTTATCAACAAATAATCTTCTTAGAACATTCCGCATGTATAACAAACAGTTTTATGCATTAAAAGATAGTTTTAATAAAAATAATTCTTTACAATTTCAAAAAGCCTCAGTTACCCAAGTAAGTATATATTCTAAACACGGGACGCTTAACGGCCCTCTTCACTTACCGTCGCCGGAAGCCCGAGCCAATGTTACTCTATGGGGAAATTTTCTTTACAAATAACTTATTTTTTAATACATATTTTTAAATTCTGTTTTCACATTCAGAAAATTCCCAACTGTTAAATTGACGGACCTTTTCTGAAAAAGTATTTTTTTAATTTTCAATATTTTATTTTGAAATTGCACAATGAAAAAAATTCACATATTGAAAATTCGTATTTTGCAGCTTCGAATTAAAATATAAAAAAATAAAAAAATAATTTTTTAAGAAAGGTCCGTCAATTTAACAGCTGGGAATTTTCATAATGTGAAAACAGAATTTAAAAATATGTATTACTTAATAAGTTATATGTAAAGAAAAATTTCCCATTGAATAACATTAGCTTCGGCTTCCAGCGGCGGTGAGTGAAAAGGGCCCTTAAGCGAATACTTCAAAATTCAAGGAAGACTCAAAACTCCCATGGTAAGCTTCTTCAGACCGTTTCAATTCCACATAATACTATATTTTCAACCGACAGACCCATTCGAACTAAATAAATCCTTCCCAAAACTGTGCAAAGTTAGACATTCCTGCGAAGTAGTTCCCGTAAATGTTCAAAAAATGTCTGCTTGTCTTTAGATCTACCAGAGTCTGCGTGTTGGCAAAATTTTGAGGATGCTTTTTCTCACGAACCAGTGGACGGATTATCAATATCGAGTGGACGGTCAAGTTCGGTACAATTAAAATTAATATTTAGTGAGATTTTGGCATAAATTATTGCCTATTAGTTTTTAGGATACATCACCCAGCAAGTGGCGTTGCTAAACAGTAATATACCTCATTGACGGGATGGTTGGATTAAGCCTCTACAGTTTTGAAGTTCATTAAACTTTATATGTATGAAGGTTATGATGAAAAATATATCGATTCAACTTATGTGCATGTCGGTCGACAAGAAACAATTCTCTACTTTAATGTAGTCATTTTAAAGGAAAGCAACATTTTAGGAATGCAATATTTTTACTTCTAAATTGTTTCGTAATAGTATATTTATTTAGTTTTTAAATAAACGTTCTAAGCCTTTTATTTGAGAAGAATAATATTACAAACTATGTTGATGCATTATAAGTGCATATAAGATACCCGGTGGTGTTGATATTCTACAGCCTTTTTTGCTTGCAAGAAAACTACATTAATGATTTATATGGTATATAAATGCGACAAATTTGGTATGTGATAGACATATTATGAAAAATTATGCTTATTAAAAATTGGATGTGTATTTGACTACAGGCAGTGCTGCTATTATTCACATTCTTCGATTTTTTAGATAAGTATATCTCAGCATCTAGAGATTAAAACTGAAATAAACTGCATAGTGACACAAAAGAAAGTTTTTTATGGCCACAGTATACTATATTTTTCTTTCTTTCTTTATAAATATCTTTTAGAAATTGAAAAAAGAATATAGATGGAATATGAGTAGGTATAAAAATGATATATGTGTTAATATAATATAACTGAATACCCATATTCCTTTCACAGAAATCAGCACATTCGGTATAAAATATAGTACATAAAATATTTTCTTTAAAAATCTTTTAGATCGAAAATTTAAAACAACACAATTTTTAATGTACTTCTCTTTTTTATTTCATGTTTTAAATTATGAAGTAAAAGTTTAAGCAAAAAGAAAGATTATTTCGCTCAACGTAAAGATTTTTGAAAACAATTATGTGAAGTTAAAAAAATTTAGATTAGTATTACATAATCTAAAAAAAAAAAAAAAAAAAAAAAAAAAAGAGAGATTGAGAGAAAGAGGAAGTAAAACAAATTTTTAAAATTCTCATTCCTTAAAAATTATACAAAAAAAAATTGAAATTTAGTCTTTAACTTTTATATCTCATAAAATTTAGTGTTGAGAATATGTTTAAAAGTATTAACGTTATTCCGACCAAGAAATTCAGTAATATGTTAAAGACGGGATAAAACAAAAAGGAAGAAATTAAAAAATCTTTTCAGCAAAGAGTAAAAATTTTGAAGGTGACAATTAAAAAAAAAAAAAGAGCGAGATCGTATTTATTAAATATAATTTGTTCGCTATGATATAATTATAATAGATAGCGTACTGTATAAAGAAAGAAGAAAAAGTCGCATTTTATGAACATTGTTTTAAGTATACTGAGAAAAAACTAACGGCGTAATAACTATTCTGTGCGGAATAAATCATATAATTTTTCAACCAACGTGAAACTATTTTGCACAGTAAATAGAAAATTTCAAAATTTTATAAAACAAATATATTTTGTAAATTTTTTTCTTGTAATTTTTTAAAAGTACATTTATGTCCTGCAAGGAAATAATCATTTTATAATTTTCAATTCATATTTGAATAAATTTCGCAAAGGAATACATTTAAACATCTTTAAAATATATGTAATATACTGATTGCTTTTTATATTAAATTTTTATTTTATTAAAATACGTTCTTTTATATTAAATCATTATCAAAGACTAAACTTTTATGAAATCGATGCAGACAACATTTTTAAATGCTACGGAATATGTATTTACATTTTTTAGATGTTCGGTATTTGCGACTAAGGGGGGAAGGGAGAGGAAGGGGGATCGTTGAATTGATGACCATTTGTGAAGGCCCATCCAATGGGCGGGCCTCACTAGTCTTAACTGGAACTGCACATCCATGCCGTGTCCTAGATTCGAGCCCAGATCCAACCGTGTAATATTCAAGGATACTAACCACTACACCATATCGGCTGTCCACGAAATTAGAAATATCGACAGATAAGCATTCACTTTTGTTTGTAATAAGACGTGCATTGCTGCACAGAGATTAAATTCTCAGTATTACTTACTACTAATGTGTTCTGGAAAGAGAATATGAATTCAAAACTCACTTTATTGTTTTATTCGTAATGTTCAACAGAATGAAAGTACTGGGAAAAAAAAAATCTTAAAAACCCAATGATTATACTGCAATGGCTACTATAGGATGACTACATTAATAGTTCGCTTTTATGAAGTCATAATACAAACCTCTGATGATCGGTTCGCTTCAAATTTTATTGTTTTAATTTAAAATCAAGATAATGCATTAAGATTCAGTCGCAGTTTTTTGACAGTCCAAAATATACATAAAAGGTCTGTTGTTTAATAGTTCGTGGTTGTGTTAGGGTTGTCGCTGTTCAGTTTTTTTTTTTTTTTTTTTTTTTTAATTTTAGGCCTCATTCGATCGGAACATACTGCTTAAAGTTATTGAGGGCAGTGAGAACCACTTCACGCCTGATGTATTTTGATAGCTCTAATACAAAAACTTCGGTAGTTCGAAGGTATAAATATATTTTGATAAATAAAATTCAGGAAAATAATACATTTGATAAATAATAATAATAAAGATAAAATTAAAACTTCATATAAAAATTGTTTAAATTTTAATTAATATAATTTTTTTTTTTATTGTTTCAAACGTGTCTTAATGAAGGGTTTTGCTTAAATTGCTTTCTTAGCATAAATTATTGTCTTAAATATTTAGACATGTCAACATATTTATTTATTCGGGAGTATTATTAATATCCGCCAAATTTACTTGAAGGATTTTTTTCTTTTTATTTCATACTGGAGAAAAACTGCCCTACAAATAAAGTGGTGTAAAAAAAAAGGATGGGTACTAAAAGTGCTCCGGGAAAATTTAAAATGTTAGCATGTCTGTGATTATTAAGCATAACTGCCGACATTTTATTTTATTCCGTAGAACTCTAATACCCACATTTTTTTTTTACCACCAATAAAAACTGAAGATAACATTTGTATATACACATATATAATATTTTGTTTATATATCAGAACGCCCTCTCTTTTTCCAAGGATTCTTTCACCAGCGTTATCTAAAAATAAACTTCCTCTTATTTACATATTGTACAGTTAAGAAGTAATTTATTTTTATATAATATTGGTGGATGAATACTAGGTAAAAGGAGGGGGCATGGTAACCCTGTATATAAATATTTATACACACACACACATATATATATATATTGTTTGTTGAATATTCTCAACTAAATTTGAATGTGACCAATTATTTTTATTTTGAGTATTAATTCATAATAGTTACGGTTACATTTTAAGATACAAAATCGTGTCACAATATTATAACTGCCTGCTAATATTCAGAGTAACCAATCTATCTAGAGTCATATAGACTAGTGTATCTCTACCAAATGCAGCATCGGGAATATTAGAGTGTCCATATTGCGAATATGGCAACAGAAGTGATAAAAAAAAAAATGTTCCACTTTGTTCAGATCTGACAAACTGAGCACTGAAGTTCCTTCCTTCTCCTCGGACTATCTGGGTATTTCTGGAGTCAAGGCATCTTGCATTCTCCAGCGGAGAGTTCCTATCACTCTTCAAAAATTAACACGTATATGTAAAGATGATCGCCAATAATGGGTAGATAAACCAATACGATGTGTATATCTCCCACAGATTCGAGAAGACTCAGGCAATGCCACGAAAACAATTTCCGCATCAGAACACTACCATAATACTCTATACAAACTGTATTCTTCCAGGAATGTTTGCAGAGTATATTCGCGGAAATTTCTCATCGGATATGTTTTGATACTACAGAAAACAACACGTGGAAGATAGCAGTACTACGCCAACCAGTGACAGTGTTCATATGGATTTCCATCTTATTGTTAATCTGAATATATTGCTACCAATGCGACTTTGTCAGTATGAGTGTAGTGTCTAGGCTTCAGAGCCTGATACTTTACAGGGTTTACTGAACTGTAGTCTTAGATACAAGTTTGAGAATGCTGTGCTTATTTGACACATTAAATAATCAACAGTAACATATCGGCCAGTCAACACACTGTGTCCAAAAAAACAAAAACAAATAAAAAATCGCCTTTGGTAGTAATGACGTATTATACAAAGTTGTTTCCTCTGAATTTATTTTATTTACTGAATTACTACTAATTATTACTGAATTTGTTTCTCTTAGGTACACATTAATTACGGAAGAACGCAAACAATTAGCAGGCCAGAAAATGTTGCACCCTTGTCGAAAAATTCAATAATTACCTCTACCAGTAACTCAGATAAATTGCGGTTTATTCATAAAAGATCTATTCCAAATCAGACTACATTGTTAATTTTATACTTGCCACGCTGTTAGCATACGAGATGCTATTTTGTCGATTGTACGCTGTGTGTATTTTGAGCAGATACTGTTTATTATAATGTGAATCGAACTTTATATATTATGGATGTAGCAACTATTTATGATATAGTAAATTGTAGTCGTTAAGATTTTATATATATTCTTTGTATCTATAATTAATTAGGTTATACCCTAAATAAATAGACTTTAAATAATAAATTAAAGAACTAGTATGAAACAAATAATTAAAATAAAAAATTCATTCGCACTCCATAAAATTAAAGTAAGCACTAACGATTTCGTGGTGCAAAACACACGTGCACTTAAAGGCAACGACCATGAAGGCAAAAGCAAGTTTTGCTTTTGCCTTTAATGTTTTTTGATAGATTTTGAAGGTTTTGAGATTAAGATTAAGACGGTTTTTTAAAAGATAGCACATGTTTTTTTTTTTTTTTTTTATAAACTTTATTTCAACAACATTATTCTTGTTCCTGTCATATAGACTGATTTTAAGTAATTTAGCGTAAAAAAGAAACAATTTCGTAATGAACTACCATAAAAAAAATTATTTCATATATTTTAATTCATATTGTATATAATAATATATCCAAATTATTTTCAAAAATAAATATTCTAAAAGTTCATATATTATTTTGTAGGTTACATTCATTTTCTGTCAAATTAACTAGGAAATCAGATACGATAAATACTTTCGGTTTCCTTGGTGAATTCGTAGTCAATTATGTAGAAACTTATTTTAACTTATGTATGCGTTTAAAATACTTTGAAGACAGTATCAATACGAGTGCGTTTTAATATAAAATACTACCTACATATTCTGAAAATTAGTTCCCTCTGATACCTTTTCTAACAACATTTTTAATTAAAACTGGCACGAAAGTAAACTTTCAGTTCGCATATTATAAAATGGGCAAATGTTTTGATTTATACTTTTGATTCATTTTCAAAACGTATTTTAATGAATCGAGTTACTACCAGAAATAATTTTAAATACGAGTATTTGGCTGCTCTCGATAAAGTTATAATAATTTATCTACTAAAATATAAAAGATCAAATATTTCATTGCATATAAAACCCAATTAGCAATTTGCATGAAAATAACGCATGATGCTCGTTACGTAGTACTTGGATTTCTTTCTTTTTAAGTAGTAAAGGTTTATTTAATATACTGGGTAGACATGAAATAATATTAGGTGTTCAGATCCTTACAGCTCATAATGTAGTGAGCCAAATGTTAGAAAAATATGCGTACAAGCACAATTTGATAATTTCGAATTTTAAAGAAAAAAAATGTTTTTTAACTTTTAGTATTTTATTTTGAGGTTGTAAAATGCGAATTTTCACATTGTGAAATTTCTCATTTTTCAGCGTAAAAATCAAATCTTAAAAATACAAAAAATTAATAAATAAATAAATAAATAAATAAAATGACACCCAAAAACCGCAGACTGAGACTAATAGTCCTCAGTCCTAAAAAAAAAAAAAAAAAAAAAAAAAAACTAGTATATAACCCCGTCAAAAATGACGGAATGTGAAAATCAATTAAGGTAGTGAATCAACGAATACTTTGCCTGCTTCGCTGGACACTATATTTAAAGGGGACTAAAGTGAAAGTTGTACCTCAAGGGCATAATGTGAAAGTTGTACCCCACGGGACTAATGTGCAAGTTGCACCGAACGAACAAACTATTTCTTACTACCTACTAACCCTGGACGATAGGTCTAATATATCGTATCATATTACCTATCGTATTTATTGTAATATAACTCAATACTTATTTCGCTTCCTTCTTCGACTCGTTTTAATACGCATTTTTTATATGCATGAGCAGCCCCCGAAAAACAAAAACATTAAATCATTAAATTCATTTTTTTACTTATTTTTATTTCATATTATTTCATGTGCACTTTTTATTTCCTAATTCAAAATTATTAAGAAAAACTTTTTCGATATCGCTTGTAACGATACTGATTATTATTAATTTTCTTTTCTTTTTCTTTCAATAATAATAATAATAAAAAAAATTTTGATGAAATTCTGGCAAAGCAGAATTTAGTTTATGACGGAGGACTATTAGTTTTTTTTTTCTTTCTTTTTTCAAATTTTAACATCGCTTTCAAATTATTCAATTACATTTTCGATAAATTTTAGATTTCGACAAATGTCCAACTATCGAAATCGACAACGCAAAAATCCCAGATTGAGACTAATAAGCCCTCAGTCCTAAAAAATTAGTACCGAAAGTCGTTGCTAGGGTAAACCTTGCCACTGCTAGCATAATATGTGTGGTACACGAATATGTAATTTTCAATTAAAACTGTAAATAACAATTCATTTATTTATATTTAAAAAAAAAAAAAAAAAAAAAAAAGTTTATTATTGGTTACAAATTAAGCTCAATATACCATTCTGAAATTTTAATAACCGTATACGGTATAGGACGTTTTGAATAGAAGTTCGCAGCATAATGGCCTTTATTCGTCTGATTTCTAAAGTTGTTTGAACCATTAAAGTATAAACGTCAGAAAATATTCTTGATACATAACGCTTTTCAAATATCCCCATAAACAAAAATCATAAGTATTGAGATCAGGTGATCTTTGAATTCGTGTCATGAGAAATTCCCGACTAATTTATTCTGCTTTCCGAAAAATGCTGTCGCAAAATTTTCTTCACCCGACATCCGATGTGCGGTGGTGCACCATCTAGCATAAACACTGTAAAATTGAGTCAAAGAGTTTTTCGACACAAAGTTTTCAAGGATATGGACAGCACTGACATTTTTTCGCTGACTAAAATAGTCCGCCATCAAAAGACAATTTGTCAATGAATGATGAAAATTATCCAACCTTTTTCTTTGATCTTTATGATCGCTATACAAAAAACGCGTTTATGCAAATTTCTTATTTATGTTCGTAGTCACAGCGCAAAATATCCCCTCATGGGTGACTTTTGGCCCATTTTTCCTTCTTAGAATTCGAAACTGCATACTCTGTTATGCATGTACGCAAACGCTTAATTACATTTGTTTCATCACACTAAGATGTATAAAGCTCTGAACACTTCGTGTTATTTTATCACCACCCTAATAAACATAATGCAATAAAAAATACAACTATTAACAAACAACAACTGCTCATCTAAAACCATTAGACTACAAATAAAACCGATTAAAAGAATTTTATGTCATTCCATAAAAAAGTTTATTGCTCGATTTTTGAACATGAAAAAGATTAAGAGGATTTCAAAGTGAACAGCATTGTAGGATTTTTATTGTAAATTTGGAGATAAGTATTTTTTTTTTTTTAAACTCTGGGAACAAAAGTGATAAGAACAATTACACTATACAAAATGTAAAAATAGCTTCCTAAATTTAACTTTAAGATTTTTTACTTTCAGAGCAAATGACATGTAATCT
This sequence comes from Salticus scenicus, assembly GCA_963930645.1. Lineage (NCBI taxonomy): Eukaryota > Metazoa > Arthropoda > Arachnida > Araneae > Salticidae > Salticus > Salticus scenicus. The sequence continues at coordinate 113,152,888 of OZ005654.1, read as the reverse complement.
AATCAAGAAAAATTCCGACTATGATATTTCGATATATTTATTCATTATGAGATATTTTGAATTGATTTTTTTAAATTTTTACAGTGGCAAATGTTGGATTCAATACGTCAGCGTGTAGATGTTACATTCGACTGAGCTCAAATTTATCAAGCATATAATGCATCTATTAAGTTTTCAATAAAAACTTGTTATCCGATTTTGTAAATCATTTAAAATAAAATGGGATTTCTGCAAATATAAGACTAGGCATATTATGGGTCGATAGCAAAATACGCATTTGAGGGCTGGTGTTGAAAAGCAATAAGTATAAAACATTGTACAAGTAATAAGTAGAAGCTTTTTAGATCTTTGAAAACTCAAAAATCTTGTTAATGATATATATTTAACGTCTTTCCTGTTTGATGCTTGGAAATTATTCACATAACTTTCTCTTGCTCGTTGCTTCCGCTATTTTGTCTCTATTTATTTATTTATTTTTGTTAATATATTTTATTTTTTCTTGTTTATTTTTTAAATTATTGTCGAACCAGTATATAGTCATATACTATTTCTAAGTTTGATTTATTTTAGCTCTTTACATGTGTCAGTTTTGTACGTTGTTTGCTTTGTTTGCTGCACTCGTGTCAAATTGTTTCGCTTGACGGAGAGTCACGCGTCATGCTTTAGACTTTTAAATTTGTTTTTTACTTACTAATTATGGATAAATTTAATATGCAGTAAAAGCGTGATCTTCCGTTTTGAAAATCATTTAAAATAAAATGAGATTTCTCGTAATATGAGTTTAGGAAAAGCTTTCTTTGAATGGCTTAAAGAAATAAAAATCATCTGCTTTATGGGTCATTTTCTCTAAATGATGACTCATTTTCCCCCTCTTGTTGGCACCCCCTTGCCTATATTCCTTCTCTGAGAAATTTAAAATACAATTTTTTATTTATGTCTTTTAATTAATTTATTTTTATTACACATACACTTATATAATTTGTTATATATGACACCAACGTGAGGTCTTCCAAGTAGAGCCCGTGGTTGACTTAAGCTTTATTTCGGACTACCTTGACTACTAATGCGCAGAATTTCATAAAAATATATAGTTGATTACATTTTGATATAGATTTTTCGCAACCATCGTATGGTGCATATCGGTTAATAGGTTGAATGTCACTCGATTTTTTAGATGGCGGCATCGCTCAAAATTTTGTATAAATGTACATAAAAATGAGTATTATTTAAAAACGATCATTGTGAAAAAAAAAAAAAGTAAATGCAACCACAATAAAAATTTTTGTACGGGTAAGAGCATTGCTCTCCCTACGCAGGGATGTAGGTTTTGAACATGAAAGTAAAAATAAAATAAATAAATAAATAAAAATAATAAAATTACTTTATTTTTAACACGAGTGTTTGATCCATAAATATACATATAATATATATATATATATATATATATATATATATTTTTTTTTCAATTTTTAACCCCCCCCCCTTTCCAAAAGAAAAGAAGTAACAGGAAAAAAATGCATTCATTAGAAAATAATTTGTAAAGCAGATTTTATTATTATTATTTTTTTATTTATTTTCTTTTTCGACATTTATATTTAAAAATTTCTGAGATGTTTCAGCACTCATTGTGGAAAATCTTTATAAAATAATAATAATAACAATAATAATAATAATAATAATAACTTCATTACATTATTTTCGCTGAGTGATTTTGTATAGAAGAAAGTCTTGTGATGGTCTCATCATACTAGTTTCAATTAAATAACAGATAAAATTTTACACTTTTTTTCACTACACACACGCAAGTTGTTTTTGTTTTTATTTTGAAATTTTGAATTTCTATGTTTATATTTTTCACTTTAAATAAAATTTTTTATTCAGTCGATTTTGTCATTTAAAAATTTGTTTGAAAAAGTCACACTAAAAAAAAAAAAAAAAAAGAAAAGTAATTCTGGCAAAAGCAGAATTTAGTTTAGTACGGAGGACTTTTAGTTTTTTTTTAGTTATAACGTACTTTTAAATTATTCAATTATATTTTCGATAAATTTTCGATTTCGATAAATGTCCAACTATCGTAAAACTGATATCGTAAAAATCCGTAGATAGAGGCTAATAGTCCTCCGTCCTAAAAAAAAAAAAAAAAAATCAAAAACTTCACATTAATTTGCCATTAATAAAAGTTACAGTACCTATTTCTTTCTTCATAATAATTTTATCATTTGAGTCAGTAATTATTTATTATGCATTTAAATATAAAAATACCGAAAATATACCCAATGAGATTTTCATAATATTTTTATTACCGCGTATAAAAGACTGCTTGTTCTGACATCTTCTTTTATTCAAATTTATCCCAACAATTCTATATAGAATTTCTGAAAAGGATTGTCATTACCATCACTGCACTCCAGGTCTCTAATTGTGATGGATAACCCCATTCGCAATTGCCACTAAAATATGAATGGGAGAATTATGATACAAAATTAAAACTAATTCTTTGAATAAAAAGAATGGAAACGTAAAAAGATTTTTTTTTTTTCTGTAGAATTTTGTGAATTATTTGAAATTGTAATTCAAATATTAATTTAAACAAACGAGAGATTTTGTTTTGCACCTATAAAACAAAAAGTAACACATTACTTGTTAATATTGATAAATATGCAAGTTAAATGAAATGTGACAAACTTTCAATAATGATAAAAAATAACAGAACAATCACATGTGGTAATTTCCACTAGATGCAAACGATTCAAATAAAAATTTGATAAGAAGAAATAAAAAGAGTTGTTTTATGTTTTTACTTATCAGCACTCTAAAACAAAAGACATGAAACAGATTGTAATTTTTATTAAATAAAAATTACTTATAATATACTAAGTAATTAACTACACATTTATAAAAAATCATAATTATTATATAATATTTTAATGTAAAAGAGAAAAGTTACTTTTTATGTCATCTAATTTTGTGGAGTGTTTTTAAATAAAGTTATAGGGTGAGTGTACCAATGATTGACACTTTTAGAGCAACCTTTGATGTTTTTAATGTTCTAGTCATCAGAAAATAATTTTAGAAATCTTAAGTTAGTACATATGGTATGAAAGACATTTAGAACCACATATATGTTAAAATATATACATTTGATAACAATTATTTTTTTTTTTTGATGAATTTTTATTTGACACCCACTCAACGTTCCAGTAATTGACACTGACAGTTTTTCATTTTTTCTGTAATTGGCACCCTATGTTCCAGTGCTTGACACTGCTAGTTATTCATTTTACCAGTTATTAGTACCCTATACTCCAGTGTTTGACAAAGAATGTTAAAATTTTTATATGTAAAATGTATGCTTTTATTATTTTTCTTATTTATTAATAATATATGCCAATTACTGGAGCATGGATTGGCACCCTATAGTGATATCGACGGATTTTTCTGAAAAGCTTTTTTATTTATTTCTAATACAAAATTTTATTTTTCTTTAGATATTTCTGTAAAAAATATCATAATATATTTATCATTTACTTTTAAACTTTGGTAAAATCTAAACTTTGCTTTTGTTCAAAACCTGATAGCAAAAATCGTAAAGGCTTATTAATAGCAGTCTCTTTATTTTCTCTCACACATGTGTCTTTAAAGTTAGAAAAAAAAATCTGCTTGCATTCTCTATAAACAGACTTTAATCTAGTACGACAGGACTTATTTTAATCTGTTCTTCCATATAAAGTTATGCAGTAACTGTACTTCATTCCCTAGCATTGGTTACTATATTCATTTCTTAAAATTACTTTAGTGTAGCTTTAGCATCAAAGCCCAATGGCGGCTTTTATATTTTTGCTGTAATTTTGGTGATAAATTGAAATGGCTATCACAATTGCGTAAGTAAACATCTTGGCGAGAATCGACCAAGCTTCTTCGGTGGCATATTTCAAATTTCGAATTTTTGGTTATATCCAGAAGGTATAGCCAACAAATATTCAGAAGCCATCATGAATAGGTATTCAGAAGAAATATCCAGCAAATATTTAGATGCCATCATCAATACATATTGATGATGTCACAACTGTAGCGTTGGCCCTTAAGGTAATTCTTAAGTTTAAGGAAGAGTCAAAAGTCGCAGGGCAACAAGATTAGGACTAAGACAGGATGATGCAGAATGTTCGCGAACCTGAGGCGCTGCAGTGTTTCCTGAGTTTTATGGCGATCTCATGTTGTTGAGCTTCCTGTATAGTTGTGATCTCGTGTTTCTTGATCGTGTGATTGCCTCGAATCAACTTGTTCATCTGATATTGATAATCATCATCAGAAGTTGTTGCAGGCTTCCACTTTGGTGATGATCCTGGAGATTTGATGCGACTGGGGTTTGGTCTTTCACAATCCTTGCTCATTTCCGCACAATACTGACATCAATACAGGTATCCCCGTAAACTGCAGTCAGATGGCAATGAATATTCATGGGTGCACAAACTTCCGTAGTCAGAAATTCAATTACAGCTTGCTGTGTGAACCGGATTTCATCACTGGATGTTATGCATTGCTCGATTACTCTTGAACGAGAAGATATTGGAAAGTAAAACAAGTGACATTCTTTAGCTTATACATCAGTGCATTAATGATAAACAGTTCAAAATGTTTACAGTGCTAATGGAAAAGTATTGGGAATGGCGGCATTTTTTTCTGAGTCGCCCTCGTATATTCATTTATTCTACCAAATCTTCAACATTCCTTTACTACTAATCGAAAGGAAACTGAACATCTGCCTTTAATAAAAAATAAATAAACTTCATAATTGAAATTTAGAATTCCAAGAGTTGAACTTTACATCATCAAAATTAAACTTTATACCTTTAACTTTAAATTTTAATAACTTTTGAAAATTGCCTCTACTTAAATCAACTAATAAATGAAGGAAATCTTCCTGATTCAATAGGCGAGATTTGAATAGAAATATATTAAAACTTCTTCACACAGCATAAATTTTAAGTCAGCACAACCGGTTTCGAAAGGACGTAGCCTTTCTTCATCAGGTGCAAGCACGTGCTACTGCCTTGGAGGCAAAAGCAAGACTGAAAGCAGGGCAAAATCCAGAGGGGGAGGAGCAACACAAACAATCAATTGGAAGCACCATGCAGGACCAATCAGAGAGAAACACACGTACACACACACAAGAAAAAAAATCTGATTCCACTTTGCTGTCTACAGACTGGAAAATTTTTTTAATTCAATGAAATAATTTCCTTCATTATGTTTATAACATAATAACAGTTACAATAAAATAATTCTAATTTAAAAAAATAATAATAAATAAATAAATTTTATTAAATTTACTTATTAGTATAATATTAAATTAATTAATAAATAAATAAATAAAATAAAATAAATAAATTTAATTATTTACTCCTTCCCTCCCCTTTTTTTGTGTGTGTAGGTGTGTTTCTCTCTGATTGGTCCTGCATGGTGCTTCCTATTGGTTGTTTGTGTTGCTTCTTCCCCTCTGGATTTTGCCCTGCTTTCAGTCTTGCTTTTGCCTCCAAGGCAGTAGCACGTGTTTGCACCTGATGAAGAAAGGCTACGTCCTTTCGAAACAGGTTGTGCTGACTTAAAATTTATGGTGTGTGAAGAAGTTTTAATATATTTCTATTGATTGTACACCAGTTTTTGAATTTAGTTTTGGAGATTTGAATAGTTTAACTTTTTATGAATAACTTTGTGCGTAAATGTTATCGATAAGTTTATACTATTATTTTAATAAAAAACAAAATGTTAAACATAATTTCAAATGCCAGCGAGATTAAAAATTACGTACGTGATTTTTTTTTTTTTTTTTTTTTTTTTTAAGAGAGAGAGGGAGAGAGAGAGCGAGAGAGAGAGAGAGAGAGAGAGAACTTTTGAAAAATGTTTTATTTTTGAAAGGTCGCGTCTTTCGCCCAGAAAAAAACTCTACTGATTTAAATTTCAAACGCATAATGGAATGCATAATTTAAAAGGATTCTAAGTTTAAGTGTGCTTAGTGTTAAACGGTGGAAAGTTGTACAATGGGATATAATCATCTTCAACAACTTAAAAAATAATGAGAGCATTAATTATATATATGTGTGTGTGTATAAATTTCCTCGGGAATAGCATTATTTTCCTGATATCATCTTCTTGAATTAATTAATAAAATTTCTAATGTATTCATTAAATACAAGACGTAAGCATCTTCTGGAAAAAGAAACTGATAGACAAACTTATCTCCATTAACATGGCATTATATGTAATCGTGTGCATATGGGAGAAATAAACAAAATTCCCCCTCATTTCCTATTTGCCTGAACGCCAAAAAACTGGCAGGATAGTTATGTTATTATTATTTAAATTAAATGCGAAATTTTGCCTAGTTTAAATAAAAAATACCATTTCTACTACTGAGTAATGCATACACCGAATGTTTATAATCACAAAACAAATGGTACATTTGCGTAAATTAGGATGTTTTGTACAATATACAAAGTGTACTTCAGTTTACAATAGTAATAAAATGATGAAAGATATGATAAATTTATAGTCACCGTACTCTGTCGGCGATGACTGCAATAAACTTTGGTTACGGTACACATTTATACCGATACAAAAAAGCATTTTACACATTAGATTAACACGAATTGATGAGTTTCGCATATAAGCTATTTTGATTTTTAAAAATTCATAGAGACCAAATGTTCCTCAGACTTTTGTGTGGTTCCGTTATGCAAATTAACAGATTTGAAAATAAAAATAAAAATTTAGAACAAAATCACTTGATTAAAACACTTTCGTGACCGCTGACGTAGATTCACGTCATTTGAAAATCTGTAACTCCTCCAGTGGGCGTTTCTTTTGCAATTTGTATGTTATTTATTTCCTAAGTATATACCCAATTTTCATATTTTTACAATGAAATATACTATGAATACAAATATTTTGATTACAAAGAATATAATTATACTGTATATCCATTTGTAATATAAATATGAATACAGAAAATTTTGTTCTGAGATATTAGTTCCCGATCATGGGGAACTTAGGTATTCGTGAAAATTTTCGACCTCGGTTTTTTGTCTTTTCTACACGTTTTTAGGTATGAGGAATCTGAAAATGACAAAATTTCTATGGTGTCTGTCTGTAGGGTGTCTGTTAGTGTGTTAGTGGGTTAGTGTGTTAGTCTGTTAGTGGGTCAGTCCGTTAGTTTGTTAGTCTGTGTACACGATATCTCAAGAACAAATTATCGCAGAGAGGTCAGATCAGTTTTAAAATATTACTTTCAACACTGGCAAGAACCCTATTCATTTACAACATTCGATTTTAAAAACTTCGTAAGTTATTAGAAATTTACGATTTTCTTAACATGGGAGAATAGGACAAAAATTCACTTAAACGTACATTAAATGAAAAATTTTTACTGTAAAAATCTCAGACCAGTTTTAAAATATCAGTTTTGATGCCGGAATGAACATAAGTAACTATAAATATGCTACTTTGAAAATTTCGCAAGTTACTGGAAATTTACGAATTTCTTAACATGGCAGTATAGGGCAAAATTTCACATAAACGTCAATTTTTAGAGATATTTTCATCGTAAAGATGTCAGACTACTTTTGAAATATTATTTAGGACACTGGCATGAATATTAATGACTATGAATTTTCCAATATAAAGATTTCGTAAGTTATTGGAAATTTACGAATTTCTTAACATGTCAGAATAGAGCAAAATTTCACATAAACGTCAATCTTGAGGGATATTTTCAGCGTAAAGATGTCAAACCACTTTCGAAATATTATTTAGGATACGGGCATTAATATCATAGACTATGATTTTTCCAATAAAAAAAAATTCGTAAGTTATTTGGAATTTACGATTTACTTAACATGTCATAATAAGGCAAAATTGATCATAAACTTCCATTTTGAGGATCCTAAATACATTAGACAACTTCAAAATTAAGTTTATGATATTTGTTTGAACATGATTGAATACAAATATTCTACTAGGAAATTTTCGTAAATTATTCGTAATTTACGATTTTATCAACATAGCGAAATTGTAAATTTTTCATATAAGTATGAATTTTGAGGTTTATTGCATTGGAAATAGTAGCATGAAAACTAAACAACGGAATTGACCCTGATAAAATAAATTAATAGATTAGAATACGACAATTATATCCAAGTGAACGGTGGATAGCCTATTAGGCGGGGATTTCATTCTGTCACTGTATCAAGCTTTGGTCAAATTCATTTCTTTTAACATGATTATAATATGTCTCGCACTAGAAATTTCTGAGAACATAAATATGATGTGGAACTGAGCAGAGTCCACCTATGCCAACTAGTTGTGATGGATAACGCTCACAGGTGGAACTCACTGTCAAAAAGGCAAAAGCATACGGTCGCGAAGGTGTTAATAAGAGCATCAGGTGAGGCTCTGTGCTTAGACATCAGGTGAGCCTCTGTGTCTGCTAGTATTTTCTTCAATTTCCATTTTCTTTCAATATCTGTTTAGAGATTTTATTTGAGCTATTTTCAATATGACAACAACCGTCGTTATTATTTTAAATAATTTTCAACTAATTTAATTAGTCTAAATCCACGATCGTAGTCTTCTAAATTTTAGTACTCAGTTGTCTGTCAAGATCATATAAATATAGATTTTCAACGATATTTTCATTATGACTGCTATTATTCAATAATTTCATAATATAATCCACCATTTTTGTATCATTTGTAAAAGTTTCTTTTTGATTAGATACTATTCTATTGTATCTTAATGAACTACTTTGATCTTAAAAAGTGTCACATACAGGCACTCGTAGCTTCAAGTATAATACTGTAGGTTACTGTAGGATAATACAACAAACACAACTTGCTACTTTTTCTATATTTAGTAGAAAAAAGTATTTGTTTTGTAATTATTTTTTTCTTTGATTTTCGATGGGCTTAGACGTTTTGAGAAGTCTAGAGCCCGATTTGACCATTTTTAGAAAATGCCTGCTTCTCTCTCTGTGTGTGTAACAAAATTTTGTGGCATCTGTAGTTCAAGAACTAATGCACATAATTTCATATAAATTTATATATGGTTGAAATTTGGTAGAAATTAGTGCCTATCAAATTTTGAAAATTTCCCAACAGGTGGCGTTGTTTTACCTTTTTTATTTCTCGAATTTCGGATAGGTATGCAAAATAGGAAAATAGGACACAATTTCGTATAAAATTCACAATTAAAAGTATTTTTGCCAAATTCTTATGAAATTAAAATAAATTAGTTAAACAGTAAAATTAAATAAGATATATTTTTGGTATATGCATGAGTATCGCTTCCTTCCCTGGGGGTAAGTAATACCCTCCTCGAGGATGTAAATTTGTAAGATTTTCAAAAGAATTTCTCAATAATTTTAAAATGAATGGTTCAACCACAAATCTGTGATAATTTTAAACAAATTGATCGATTTTCGCCAATTTTAACAACAACAACAACACAGAAAAAAGTGATGTTATTTTTAGTCTATGAAATTGACTTTCTTTGGTCATTCCTATGAAATGAAAATAGTGTGCATTAATCATGAAAAATAATTTGTACTGTACTGTGAGAATTCGTATAGGAAAATATGAAAATAAAGTTTTGTAATGGGCCACAGCGAACTAGTTTAGAGATTAGAAATGCCAATAATTTTCAGAAATGAAAATGGAAGATTCAATAAACGGATACAAATAGCCATTAATATCCTCTGTTATTAATGACTTGTTTTTAGATATTAATTGTTTTTAGATATTGATGAAAACGAATTTTGTACTTTTTACAAAGACACACATGCCCGAAGATTAGTAAAGTAAGTTACAGCGATTCTTTAATAGTAAATATATATTACATAAACATATGCTGTGTGATAATACTAGAGAAAAATGTGGAAAATTAAACTCTTCAAATTATTTAATACTATTCGATTTAGTAATATCTAGCAGTCTATCTGTATAAATCTATCTAATTAAATATACATATAACTTCCATTATAAAAGAGCATTAAAAAGCAATTATACATACATTATTTTGTAATTTGCAATTATTAAAAAAATATGCTAAAATTTCGTATTCATTATTAGAATTGTAAAAATGTATAAAATATATAAAATTTTTTTTTAATTAATAAATTTGAGTTCAAAATTGTAATTTTAATATGCTTTGAACATTTAAAATGAAAAGCTCTGAGTTATCACTATTAAATACCAATCGATGTCACCAGTAATGCAAATCACAGGATTATCTGACGAATTATAAATTTTAGCTGCGAAAATTTTAATATTAATAAAATTACTCATTTTCTTTAAATTATCTAGAAATGCGACTACTTTTGTATCTAGTAGATTTCAACGCCTTAAGAACTTCAATCTTTTAAAGATTATCAAAATTTTATCAATAGTTGTAAAGTAACTTGCTGTGCGGAAGACATTTCCTTAAATCACTGAAATGTTATCTCGATAAACTTAAAATAATTTCGATGAAATTTCAAAGTTAATTCTGGAAATCCATTTATTTGTTTTATTTCTAATTCGAGGATAAAATTTCCAGACACGGAATTACAATTAAATCTAAATTCTAAATCATTTTAAAGGAATGTTTCAACCTGTACGAAGCAACTGTTAACACATATGAAAAATTTGTTAACATTTCTAATAATTCTTGATATCAGCAACAAAATTTCTGTAATATATTATCAACAGTGATTATTTTAGAACTGCATAATGTTAAAATTATTCGTTTAAATAATAGGGTTCCTTTTTGTTTTCCTTAAAAATCATTTAAAAACTTTTCTTGCAACATTTTAAAATTAGTTCATTACCTCAACAGAGTCATTAATTTGTTTTTAAATAACGGTAAATTAAATAATTAATATTATTAATTTTGATATTCATTAAAAATAATTTAACCATATTTCTTCTTATATCTATTAATGCTGTGTAGAAATATTTTCTCAAACAGATAGATTTTACTCATTCACAATAGAGTTGAAAAATATTTGTATTGTTATAGTCGTCATTGTTATAATGGTTTGTTGATAAAGAGATTTTTAAAATGATATAAATATTGCTGTTATAATGATATTATTGTTATAATGTTACTGTTTAATAAATATTCTCATCTTAATTTCTATTTGACGTATTCACGCATTTGACATATATATATTTTCGTTTACTAAATAATACCAAATTTAATGTTCTTAATCTGCAAACTAAAAACATAATTTTATTTTACTAAAACAAAACGCATCTGTTGATGTGGAGACGTACCGTCATTGCTATAATTGTTATTTGGAAAGACGCAAGTATGTATAAAATCTTTTTGTAAAAAAATAGAACCGACTCCAAAAAGCAACTACTATTCAAACAACTAAAAAAAAAAAAAAAAAAAAAAATTTGTAATGAAATGAAACAGTAAATTGCGCCTAAAAGTATAAAATAATTTCCTTTGCCAAACAACCTATAACACTACAATTAATCATAACTTTTGAAGTCGGCGCAAAATTAAATAAAATTTAATTAGTTTTTAAAGGTTTGTTTTTAGATCGGTAGCAACAAATGTTGTTGTCTCGAATGATCCATTTTCATGTTTCCTTTATTATTTTATCACTGTATACAATTGGTCCATCAGTAGCATCTACACAGTGTTGCCAGACATGGGAACTTTTTTATTCAACTGCCACCAATAATTTCGAGAAGTAAAATTTGACATACATAATAGACGAATAATCTTCGATGTGATTAGGCAACTGTTGCAATAAAAATTTAAGGGTGAATGTTGAATAAATGTACCCAAATCTGGCAACACTGCATCTACATAGAACAGTGAACATTCTTCACAATGCGGTATTTATGTTTCTACGAAGTTAGAGTTTCCTTTGCAAGTTTGGTAGAACTTTGATAACTACCATCCTTGGTGGCTTTTGGATTTGGCGATCGAAACGTAATGTAAAAGTATACAGGCAAGATGTATATTTTCATAATATATATTGTACTAAGTATAGTTTCATATACCTTATCAAAATAATCATGATATCCCAAAGAAATTAAATATGTTTGCCAGATAATTTTGCGATTTTTCTTTCCCCAAAGACTTCAGATACCAGTTTCTTCGCCAACTTTTGCTGCTTACGATATCTTATTTGTTTTCTTGAATCAAAGTAGTTTTCGGGTGCGTTTTGCAGGTGACAATGTGAAATGTGTATTTTGAATTGGATTTGATTTTTTATTGAATAAAGGTATCAATTTTTATTTAATTTTGCGCTGACTTCAAAAGTTATGATTAATTGTAGTGTTATAGGTTGTTTTGCAAACATAACTTGTGACATAACTCAAAAAATGTGGCATAACTCATTGTGACATAACTCAAAAAATGGTTTATGTCACTGAAAAGTATATGAAATGCACCCAATGTGAACAAAAAAGGTTACATCTCCATCTAGAAAGTTATTGACTCGAGAGACAGTTGTGCCAGTTTTATTCTAGTCAAGTTATTTTTAAGTGGATTTTTCTCAAATGCTGCGTTTTTAAGATGTGTCACTTTGCTTGTCTTTATCAGATATGAGCAAAAATCTATCTATTGAATGAACATACGTTAAATTAAAAATTCTTTAGAAATATAAAGAACGGCTACGCTGTATTCGTAACCAAAAATTTTGTTAGGCATATATATTGAACTTTACAGTGAATACGTGTCACCCGCTGCGCTAGAAATTGCGCAGCGTAAAGTTCAAACAAAGAGCGAAATATGCATTGATGCTGACGGACAAAAGTTTCAACATCGATACTTACATACTGCTTTTACCAGTGTAGCTGCATGCGTTCAGCAGAGTGCGATGTGACTTTTGTAAGTATCCTGTAATTTGTTTATATATTAATGAAATCATAATGAAACCTATTTCAGGCCAAGATCATTACGACAACAAAAAAATATTAAAATTAAATCATCTCTTACGAAGTTATAAGCTTACAAAGTTCAACAACAACAATGAGAAACATGGTTTGTATTGAGAACCTTTTCTTTTATGAAGTCGGTTTAAAACGTCTATGCGTTAATCGATGTGACCGCTTACAAGACTTACAAGAACCATACTTGAAATTTTACATAGCATAAAAGTCACCCGCTACGCTACAACATATGCAATGTCGTTCAAGTGTCACAAAATAGGAAATTGTGAACAAACAAATGCACGTTTTAAGCGTTCTGTTTTTAGCATTAATGTCTAAACTATCTTTTCGTACTGAATCGATGATGCTCTGCAATTTTATAATTCACATTTTCCCCCTGTCTTGAACCGTTTCCGAGATAGGAATGCTAACACCACTGATTTCTACCAGCAGGCGATGTAGGCGGTTGAATCGCGTATTACATGTCCACTTTACTATACCTACATACCACTTTTATGACTAGGCAGCAGCTGTTAAGCAGTTAAAAGAGTCGGGACTCACTTTTTTTGGCACCCTGTATTTTCTTTTGATCGTAAAGATATTACAATGGGACCTATTTCAGACCACGACCTTTACAATAAAACAAAAAGTATCAAAATCGGATCATCTGTTCAGAAGTTATGAGCTAACAAACAAAAACAAAAACAAAAAAACATACGCTTTGAATTGAGAATTTCCTCCTTTTTGAAGTCTGTTAATTAGAGCATCTCTTACGAAGTTATAAGCTTACAAATACCAACAACAACACATAGCTCGAATTAAGAACATCCTCCTTTCTGAAGTTGGTTGAAAACGACTTTGCGCTAATCGATGTGACCACTTGCAGTAACAGTTCTTTGAACCACTGAGTATACGTGTCATCCGCTACGCTGCAAAGTGAGCAACGTAGTTCAAGTGCGCACAGTGTAGGAAATTGCGAACAAACAACTGCACTTTTTAAGCGTTCTATTTTTAGCAATAATGTCTAAAAACTGTTTTTTCTTAGTAAATCGATGATACTCTACAACTTCGTAATTAACCTTTCTCCCATCTTGAACCTTTTTTTGAGATAGGACCGCTAATTCCGCTGTTTTTCACCAGATGACGCTTTATTTTCTTTAGATTGTAAAGATATTACAATGGGACCTACTTCAGAACAAGATCTTTACAGCAAAACAATAAGTATCAAGTAACCGTATTTTGAACTATTTAGAGTATGTCTCACTAGCTACGCTACAACGTGTGCAATGTAGCTCAAGTATGCATAGTGTAAGGAATTGCGAACAAACAAATGCACGTTTTTAGCATTGTATTTTTAGCATCAATGTCTAAACTATCTTTTCGTACTAAATCGATGATGCTTTGCAGATTTATAATTTACTTTTCCCCCCTATATTGAACCGTTTCCGAGATAGGAACGCTAGCATGAATGTCTAAACTATCTTTTTGTACTAAATAGTACTCTTTGTACTCTCCAACTTTGTAATTCACTTTTTTCTCTAGAACCGTTTTCGAGATAGGAACACCAACTTCGCTATTTTCCACCAGGTGACGCTGCAAGCGGTTTAACCTGGTACTGTATGGCCATTTTGCTATACTTACATACCATTTTTATCACTATAGCTACAGCCGTTTAGCAGTTAAAACAGTTGGGTCTGATTTTTTTGGGTACCCTGTATTTTCTTTTGATCGTAAAGATATTACAATGGGACCTATTTCAGACCACGACATTTACAATAAAACAAAAAGTATCAAAATCGGATCATCTGTTCAGAAGTTATGAGCTAACAAACAAAAACAAAAACAAAAAAACATACGCTTTGAATTGAGAATTTCCTCCTTTTTGAAGTCTGTTAATTAGAGCATCTCTTACGAAGTTATAAGCTTACAAATACCAACAACAACACATAGCTCGAATTAAGAACATCCTCCTTTCTGAAGTTGGTTGAAAACGACTTTGCACTAATCGATGTGACCACTTGCAGTAACAGTTCTTTGAACCACTGAGTATACGTGTCATCCGCTACGCTGCAAAGTGAGCAACGTAGTTCAAGTGCGCACAGTGTAGGAAATTGCGAACAAACAACTGCACTTTTTAAGCGTTCTATTTTTAGCAATAATGTCTAAAAACTGTTTTTTCTTAGTAAATAGATGATACTCTACAACTTCGTAATTAACCTTTCTCCCATCTTGAACCTTTTTTTGAGATAGGAGCGCTAATTCCGCTGTTTTTCACCAGATGACGCTTTATTTTCTTTAGATTGTAAAGATATTACAATGGGACCTACTTCAGAACAAGATC
The DNA here is from genome assembly GCA_963930645.1 of Salticus scenicus. Lineage (NCBI taxonomy): Eukaryota > Metazoa > Arthropoda > Arachnida > Araneae > Salticidae > Salticus > Salticus scenicus. Next base: position 113,137,624 of record OZ005654.1, on the reverse strand, counting down.
TTTACAACAAAAGAATAAGTATCAAGTAACCGTATTTTGAACTATTTAGAGTATGTCTCAGTAGCTACGCTACAACGTGTGCAATGTAGCTCAAGTATGCATAGTGTAAGAAATTGCGAACAAACAAATGCACGTTTTCAGCATTGTATTTTTAGCATCAATGTCTAAACTATCTTTTCGTACTAAATCGATGATGTTTTGCAGATTTATAATTTACTTTCCCCCCCTATATTGAACCGTTTCCGAGATAGGAACGCTAGCATGAATGTCTAAACTATCTTTTTGTACTAAATAGTACTCTTTGTACTCTCCAACTTTGTAATTCACTTTTTTCTCTAGAACCGTTTTCGAGATAGGAACACCAACTTCGCTATTTTCCACCAGGTGACGCTGCAAGCAGTTTAACCTGGTACTGTATGGCCACTTTGCTGTACTTACATACCATTTTTATCACTATAGCTACAGCCGTTTAGCAGTTAAAAGAGTTGGGTCTGATTTTTTTGGGCACCCTGTATTTTCTTTTGATCGTAAAGATATTACAATGGAACCTATTTCAGACCAAGACCTTTTCAACAAAACAAAAAGTATTAAAATTGGAGCATCCGTTCAGAAGTTATGAGCTAACAAACATAAAAAAACATACGGTTTGAATTGAGTACCTTCCTTCTTTTTTGAAGTCGGTTAAAAAGTCGAAATTTAGTATAATATTTTAGGAGTGTATGAAATCAAAATAAAACTCAAATGTCATTCTCACATTATTGTTTACAGTATTTTTTTTTTTACCATAAAGTAACATTTGAAACTAAGTAATGTCATTTGACCTATTTATAACAGTGGAAGAAATGTAACCACAGACAACTGGTTTTCAAGTTTCGATTTAATACAAGATTTAGATGAAAAGAAATTGTCATTTGTTGGTACTTTAAAAAAAGATATACCATAAACTCCTGAACAATTCAAGCTGACAAAACATCGAGAACCCAGTACGACTCTTTTGGGTTTTAGAAAAAAATATATTATTCTCTATTCTTCTCCTATTATGTACCAAAACGTTACAGAAATGTCATATTGATTTCAAGTCTTCATGATAACGCAGCAATTGATGAAGAGGAACAATTATAGTATTTCCCCACAGCTGAATTTGGCGATTTATTTTTAGCGATTATGGCTAAATCATAAATCTAACAATCATATAGCATAAATGATAAAATCATATAGCACAAATGATAAAATCATAAGCTAAATTATAAATCATAAATCCACAATAAATAGCATGCAGGCTGCCATATTATATCGCAAACAGTTGAGAACGACATCGTTATCGTTCAAATCGGCGCCAAAGAAAAATCGCCAAATTCAGCTGTGGGGAAATACCATAGTTGTACCGATGAAGATACTCGCTACCAAAAAAAACCTTTAGATTATCACGTTTTACAACCTTACCAAGGGAGGTGTGGATACAGTCGACAAACTTTGTGCATCCTACAATGTTCTCAAGGAAACCAGGCGTTGGCCTCTTGTGCTCTTTTTCTTGATGCTGAATATTGCTGGAGTCAACAGCTACATGATTTATTCAACGAACAATAATGAAAAACTACTTAGAAGGCAATACCTGTGGCATCTAATAGATGTTCTTGTGAAAAAAAACGTTGAAAGAAGAAGATCTACTTCTCCCCAAAATGAGCTGAAACTAAAAGTTTTGAAAAGAAAAGTAGAATTAGGTGTGGAAGAGGAAGTTTCTTCATGGAAAAAAAAAAGAGGTAAATCATGCCGAAAACAAAAGCACACTACAAATTAAAAGGTTCAGCTTTGAGATTTGCCTTAAATCTATATGTTTAGAGCACTGTAAACATATTTGCTCTTACTGCAACGAAATGAAATTATCATGAAACTGATTTATTCCTTTTTACTTTCTCTTACCCATAGGGTCGAGAAAGTATCATTTTAGGGTCAAATTTTTGAACGTGAGTTTTTGTTATATTTGCATGTTCTGAGGTCCCCTGAATACGAAAATCATGATTTTAGCGAATGGTCTGTGTGTCTGTTATCAGCATATCTCAAGAACAAATAGTAGCAGGAATTCCAAACTCGGCATTCTAAATGTGTATCATATAGGGATTCTACAGTAAGCTTTTCGTTGAGATGAAACCAATGGTTCGTGTACAGGGACACTCAAAAGTATTCAAATATATTACGTCTATGGGGAAATTGCAGGTAAGTAGAGTTTAACATCTATAGACTGCACTAAACCAAATGAAACGAATATATATTTTGTGTAATAGAGATAGTCAACTGGGAAAAAACAATTTTGTGTATGTAGGAACCTCGCCTTCCCCCCCCCCCCCTCGAGGCGAGTAAATTTTCATGATGGGTATCTTTCAAAAGAGCTCGCCATTACCTCTAAAACGAATGGTTGAACCATCGATCTGCGTTAATTTAAAATAAAGTTATCGATTAAAAAAAAAAGTAATATTGAGAATAAATTCAACTTTTTTTGAATATTTAGTGTTATACTACATCCCTAATATGGAAACCTTGTGTTTTATCATGGAAGATAATTCTTTTAAATAATCATTTTAATAGATTATTTTTTCTATGTGAATTTGTATAGAAAAATATAGAAGAAATTCGTGTGGTGGCCACAACACACTAGTTATTTGTTGTTAGTGGATGCGCTTTATTAATAATATTTCACCATTTCCAGAAAAGCTGTTCGGGAATTGAAATAAATCCCTCATAGAGATAAGGTAATTAATGTATGTTTTAAGTTAAATATTCATCGCTTGTTTTTTGTACATTAATGAAACGGGTTGAGGGGAGCGGTAGCCCCCTCACACAGAACTAATTATCATACGAAACTCTTCCTAAGCCTAATTTGAATTGTTTAACATAGGTTTACATAACAGTACTCGTTATCTTACTTCTTAATCTCAAACCTGTATTTATAGTATTAAAATTCAGGGTAAGAGAAAGTAGTGTGAGTGACACACCAGGTTATTTTTGTATAAATTTCAGTGTGTTTTTCATCTTTATAAACAAATATAAATGTTCAGTCGAAATATTGGCAGATTCATTTATTTTACTTTCTAGTTATTCGGGTAAGTCTTCGATACTATTTATATTGTTTATGTGTTTTATATTGATTTTTCCCCATTAGTTTTAAGTTACAATTATTTAACTAAATTGTACATATTAACGTATAGCTATTTACAAAATACTTTTAATATTTCCGGTCTTGAAAACTCACATTTTACAATACTGTATCTGAGAAATACGCGCGACCTTTCACGTTGGTAGAGATGGCGCTCCCGCTAGAAGGTAAAAAGTGATTAGTTTATATTTCATATACATGGTCTGTCCCAAAAGTAATGCGCCCATTTTTATTTTAAGAAATTTATTGAACCGATTCGTACACTTACTCAATATTCTTCGAAATACATCTCTCCTGCTTCAACACACTTGTTCCGACGCGATTTCCATGCTTTATATGCATCCTGGCTGTCCATCACAGAGATGTCCTTTAGTAACCTCGTCGTAGCCACCTTGATGTTCTCCAGGGTCCCCAAATTCTGTCCTTTGAGAATTTTTTTAATCTTTGGGAATGAAGAGAAGTCGGACGGGGACAAATCAGGACTGTAAGGCGGCTGGGGGAGCGTTGAGACGCTGGGACCACTGTCATAGTGCAGCTTCTAGGAATTCTTGATCTCGCGCCTGACGTGGTTGAGCCTTTGCTTTAGCCTTTTCAGTACTTCAACGTAAAATTTGGCGTTGACTGGTTGGCCAGGTGAAGAAATTCAAAATGTACCACTCCCTTGGATTCGAAAAAAAGAAAGAAAAAAAAAAAAAAAAAAAACAATGAGCATCGCTTTGCCCTGCGATTTGCTCATTCTTGCCTTTTTTGGGCGTGGTGACGACGTCGTATGCCCCTCTGCGCTCTGTCATTTTGTTTCTGGGTCGTACAAGAAAGTAAAAGATTCGTCATCACTTACCACATTGTCCAAAACAGTCGGATCGTCTTCAGAACACTGCAACAATTCTGCTCGAGAGTTTGTTCCATCTTGATTTCGACCGAGCACTCACACAAGGGTTCACTGAAACAGACACTGACACTCTGCAGGAGCTCGGAGCCGACTGGCGCTGGTGGCGCTGTGTTCCCAAGACTCCACCCAACCTTCCGTGCAAGCGGCAACCCTGTGCGACAGATAGTTGCGGCAGAAGAAAATGATGTGCATTACTTTTGGGACAGACCATGTATTTCACTTAATTTCGTCGATGACATTTAAAATTTTTATCCCCCTTTCAATAGTCATTAATTTCCTGTGATATTAATGACTTCCTTTTAGATATTAATCGTTTTCAGATATTAATGAATGCAAATTTTGTATTTTTTACAGAAACACACACACACGAAGTAAGATATAGCGATTCTTTAATATTAACTACACATGACATAAACATAAACTGTGTGATAATGCTAGAAAAAAAATGGGGGAAATTGAACTCTTCGAATTATTTAATGCTATTCGATTTACTTATATTTAGCTGTCTGTCTATTTAAATATGCATAAATAACGTTCATTATAAAACTACATTAAATAGTAGTTTTACTTACATTATTTTATAATTTCCAATTATTAGAAAACTACGAGGAAATATAGTTTTGTAATTATAAAATAAAAAAAATATAAATAACATAAAAAAAAAAATAATAATATTGATAAATTAGAATTCAAGATTGTAATTTTAATATGCTTTGAACAATTAAAGAGAAAATCATTGTGTTATTGATATTAAATCCCTTTCGACATCATTAGTATACTGAATCAGAAATAAGATTTACTGGCGATTTACAAATTTTACCTGCGAAAATTTTAATGTTAATAAAATTACTCATTTTCTTCCAATTATCTACAAATGCGAGTATTTTCGTACCTAGCAAATTTCAACGACTTAAGATCTGTAATCTTTCAAAGATTATGTATCAATAGTTGTAAACTAACTTGAAGCACGGAAGACATTTCCTTAAATCGCTGAAATGTTATCTCGATAAACCTGAAAGATTTTCGATGAAATTTCAAATGTAATTCTGAAAAGCCATTTATTTGTTTTATTTCCAGTTCGAGGATAAAATTTCCAGACACGGAATCACAATTAAATCTAAGTTTGCAATAATTTTAAAGGAATGCTTAAATTTGTATGAAGCAACTGATAAGATATTTAGAAAATTTGTTAACATTTCTAAGATTCTCCGATATCAGTAATAAAATTTCTGTCATATATTATGAGCAGTAGTAATTTAAAAATTGAGCAACTTCAAAATTGTTAGTTTAAATAGTAAGGTTTGTGTTTATGTTTCTTTAACAAATATTTTAAAAATTTGTATGCAACATTTTAAAAATAGGTCAATTTCAGCCATTCATTAGTGAAAAAACAATAATTATTTTTATTAATTATGACATTCATTAAATTATTTAAGTATATTTCTTCTTATATCTATTAATGCTGTGTAGAAATATTTTCCGAAACAAGCAGATAGATTTTACTCATTCAATCTAAGTTAAATATTGTATTGTTATAATCGTTATTATTTAATAATTTGTTGGTAAAATGATTGTTATAATGGTATGAATGATATTGTTATAATGATATTATTGTTATAATATTGTCGTTTAATGAATATTCTCAACTTAATTTGCATTTGACGTGTTAACATATTTGACATATATATATTTTCCCTTTCTAAATAGTATGAATGTTCCCAATCTTCAAATTAAAAACATAAATTTTAGTCCAGTCAATAGGTATGTAAAAAAGGGCTTACCTAGCAAAAGGTGGGGTAGAAGATTTTTCTTTATTAATTTGTTCGTATTAGTGTCAGTATGAAAAAAAACGAATTATCCAACATGATCGACCCCGGGAGAATTTTTGTCGGCTGAAAAACCTCGAAAATTTACTACTTTTTCGGCTTTTTTTGAAATATCTCAGAAATGGCTAAATTTAGCGATATTTTTATACTATAAAATTTAAAGAAGATTAAATTTCCTACAATTTTCTTCATTACAACTTTTTTTGTAGTACTAATAGCAAGCGTGTTACAGCCTCTTCAAAGTCGGCATTTTTTCTCAAGCTAATAAAATACAACTCAAAGAAATGGGTCGGTGCATGAACGTTTATTAGAAAACTGAAAGAAAGGAAGGGACATATTCAGCTGTCTGGCCTTAGGAAATGACATCTGCTTCATAGCAAAGAAGGTATTAAAAAAAAAAAACTGCCTGCCCCCCACCCCTTTTAATTAAAAAGCTCTCCCTTTCCTCCCGCCTCTTCTCATCCTGTAGTACGCTGCCTCAGCTGAACATTTATCTATGTTATTCAGTTCAGTTCGAACGTGCGAACGTACCCGTGAGCGTTTTCTATTACAATAACCGGAGTGTTTGTTTTATTTTCGAAATCAATTTGAATAAAGGTGAAGTAAAGATTCTGAAGGAGAAAGGTATACAAAAAATCTGTAAAAGTGCAATGCAAAACGTCAAAATGAAGAACATTAGTGTTTTTTGAAGAACCTAAAACAAGAAATTACATTGCCTGTCACAAAAGATACATCAATGATCGAATGATTGCAGCATATGTACGGCGTCATACAACTAGTGATGGAGCTGGTTCAAACAGTGCGGCTCCATATCTTCCATCAAGAACTGAAGGTTTCAGTTTTAAAGATCAGTGTTTCTTGTGTGGAGAGGGGATACTTGAAGATTTCTTTAAAAAACAGGAACGACTTTCTGAGCATGAAAGGAATTTTATCTACCATGCTATGAAACTGGGTGTGAAAAAAACAATTATAAATGGTGCCGAAAATCGGGGAGTGAGAGAAGAAAAAAGTACTTGAATGCATTGGAAATGTAAAAGGTTTAGTTGCTATAAATGCTGGGAATCACAGGTTTTGTCATCAAAAACTGCATTGGGGCTTAAAAGTGAGGCTCCTCGCGACAGAAGGCATGCTGACATGCTGTAATGTTATGTTGAAGTCCGAGAGGAATGGAGATGATCATTGTAGAATAGGTGTAGGTCATGTTAGCCTCTTGCCGGGTAAAACCCTTCGCAACAGAGGGCAAGAGGTGCAGGACTGACTCTTGATGTGATTAAACAGCTTTTGTTGTTTTCCAAATTGACCAAGCTCAAGGGAAGTGGGAAAGATTAATCTGTTAAGTTTGAAATTTCATTTAATAGGAAATAAATTTTATATAGTTTAAATAATAGGGGTTTACGTGTGAGAATATTTTCTAGCCAATTATGGGGTCTAGGAGATGGGTTTCTAAGATGATAGGGAGAAGTTAGGGGGCAAGAGTAATAATAGTGATTAGGAGCGCCCTCCTCGCCACAAGGACATAGGGACGACCGACGACAATGAAATTTATGCAGGTAGGACGGGAAAGGCCCGTGGCCTGTCAAAAAAGCCGCAACCGGAGGAGAAATGTTCCAGGAGACATTTGAGACTATTGGGATTTGGTTGTGGGTATGTCTCCCTTTTGAGGATTCATCCCACAGTGTTTGCCAATTTTGGTGCAGTAGTACCTTCAATTTACTTTTTACGTAGGATGAGGGTGCTGGAAGAGAGTGAAGAATATCCTCCCCTTCAGTTGCAGCCTTCGCCAATGAGTCCGCAAGTTCATTGCCGACGACGCCTCTATGGGCAGAAACGTGTGCCAGGGAAATTAAGTGTTTTAATTTGGCGATTTTACGTTTTATGTCTAAGACTTGGGGGTGTTTAGTCTTGTGGCTAGTGATGGCCTGCAGGCTCGAGAGGCTGTCGCTGTAGATGTTTATTAGTGACAGCTGCGGGTTGCCTTCTGCCCAATCAAGGGCCTTTTGAATCGCAAAAAGTTCCGCTTGGAAAACGGTGTTAAAATTCTCAAGCCTGCATGCCCACCGATGAGCCTCAAGTCCGTTGACCATGACGCAGAGCGCTGCTGCTACGCCAGAGTCCGTCTTTGAGCCATCCGTGTACACTGCCACAGGGACTGAGGGATCAAAGCTATTTTTTTGAGTGTTTACTACGAAGGATGCTGCGTCCTCTGCCGGGTGCAAGTCCCAGCTACGGATATGAAGTTGCAGTGGGGTGTTAGGGAAGATAGAATTAGTTATTGGCAGATCGTGTAGTTGGAGGATGTTGGTTTTTAAGTAATTGATAAATAGTTGTAGGTGGGCATGAGGGATTCCCGTAATGACAGTGAGGGCGTCAGTAGAGATCGTCCTGTAACCTCTCGAAATTTGGAGGAGGAAGGGACGTTGGATGGAGTCTAATTTGGCCTGATTTTGCTTCGACAGGTAACCACCCTACAATATATATTGTAAAAAAAAAAAATGCATCTGGATTGTGTATTTCCGTATTACGTTTTTGATCACCAAATCCAAAAATCCCAAGGACAACAGATATCAGAGCAATACCATTAAAAGTTGTTGAGCTTTCTGTAAATAAAGCTTCTAATTCTAATAATTACTATACATTATTTATAAGGAGTAATGCGCTTTTTTTACGAAGTTGAGAAAACTGTTTATTTTCAAGAAGCTGTTACGCGCTTGCTATTAGTACAACAAAAAAGGTGTAATGAAGGAAATTGTAGGAAATTTAATCCTCTTTAAACATTACAATAGAAAAATATCGCTAAATTCAGCCATTTCTGAGATATTTTGAAAAAAGCCAAAAAACTAGTAAATTTTTGAGGTTTTTCAGCCGACAAAAATTCTCCCGGGGCCGGCCATGTTGGATAACTCGTTTTTTGCATATTACTACTAATATGTACAAATTACAAAAACAAAATCTTCTACCCCACCTTTTGCAAGGTACAATGTATTTATTGACTGGACCTGTCACAAGGTGCAGACGTACCGTCATCGGTATAATTTATTACTATTTGGAATGATCAAGTACGTCAAAAATTCAAATTCAGTATAATGTTATAGGAGTGTACGAAGTCAAAATAAGGATTCATATGTCATTCTCATATAATTGTTTATTATTTTTGCTACTTTAAAGTATCGTCTGGAATTAAGAAATGGAATTTGGAATGTTGTCATACGTGACCGCGATGTTTTTGACATTCTATGTTAAAAAGTAATTAGTTTGTATTTCGTATCTTTCATTTCATTTCGTCGATGACATTTCAAATTTTGATCGCATTTTAAAAAATTCTCTATGTGGAAAAATTGTTTCTTAATGATTTTTTTTTTTTTTCTGAATAACGAAACAAAATCGTTTCAATTAGCTATTGTGCTGTGTATTTGCATTTCGTATCTTTCATTTCATTTCGTCGATGACATTTCAAATTTTGATCGCATTTTAAAAAATTCTCTATGTGGAAAAATTGTTTTTAATGGATTTTTTTTTTTTTTTTTTTTTTTTTTTCTGAATAACGAAACAAAATCGTTTCAATTATCTATTGTGCTGTTTTAGTGTTTATACTGTTATCTATTTAATACGAAATACTCAAAAAAATATTTCATTTAGAGGGAGAAATATTTAAAGACATTTATGAAATAATTATGAAGTATTATTAAAAATATCTTATTATATTCTCAAATTTTGTCTTAAAGTCGAACGTTTCTATAGTAGTTTCTTAAATAATAATATGGTGAATTAACAAAAGTTGTTGATTAATTAATTAACAATTAGTAAAATACTATATAAAACAAATTTAATGCTAAACATATGATGATCAGAAAACAAAAATACATCAACGTAGTTCAAACAGAGACAGTTGAGAGAATTGTTCTTGCATTAAACAAAACAAAAGCAACCAAAATTTTAATTAAGGTTCAAGGTAGCATAAATGACAACTGTCGCGAAATCATCGACATATATCGTCAATATCAAACACAGGGACAAAAAAAATTGCCTAAAGTTCTTTTTTATTAAATAATTTATTTTCTTATATATATACATATATATATGGCAACCTGACGTTAAGTTTGCTATAATGCGTTTTTGCTTTCCCACTGGTTTAATTTCGGCAATTTTAAACTTCCAGTGCAAAAGAAATTGTTCAACGTGTATGGTATGCAAATCAAAAGACTATATATGCTTGCACGTTAGGAAATTCTCCGATATTCAAAACAAAATTTAATGATATAAGTTTCACTAGAAATATATTCTTGAAACTCTTTATGCTATCATCATGCCTGCAGTGTAAATTTAATTTCTTGGGGGAAAAGTGGAGATTTTTTTTTTTTTTTTTTTTTTTTTTTTTAATATCAATTGCAACGTTTAATTTGCTGTCAGAATACGTCAAATTTATCCATAGATAAAATACATGGATTCTTTAAATTACTATTTAATTTTGAGAGAGCATGAGAAAACATGCTTAGATATATTTATATTTATTAATAGTCTGGTGTGTCATTCGCACGACTTTCTCTTATCCTGAAATTTAATACTATAAATACAGGTTGGAGATTAAGAGGTAAGATAACGAGTGCTGTTATGTAAACCTATGTTAAAAAATTCAAATTAGGCTTCTGAACAGTTTAATATGATAATTAGTTCTTTGTGAGAGGGGCTACCGCCCCCTTGAACGCCCCGTTTCATTAATGCACCTACATTTATGTAGAATTTAAATCTGTTATTAAAAGTTCACTTAAAATTATTAAGACAATTTTCACACGCAACATTCCTTGAAACTTATCAATCTTGATCAAACTTTTCTAGCAACAAACTTATATTAACTTGAAAATACAACATCTGGATCGCCTAAAATTATTCGTTTTTAAGTCACCCTAAGAGACACAGACAAAGATCAAACCTTAAAAATCTTGACTACGGTAATCAGGAAGCCTCAAAACGTGTAAAAAAAAAAAAAACATGCGATGAATACTTAGCGTAAAAATATACATTATTTACCATTTCCCTATGAGGAATTCAGTTCAATTCCCGAACAGCTTTCCTGGAAATGGTAAAATACCATTAATAAAGCACATCCACTAACAAGAAAAAAGAATGTTACCGCTTAAATATTTGCAGCCCTATATATCTTTCGAAGATTATGTACAGACCACATGGTGCACTCAAATATAATCCTATAGTAATAATACATGGCCCAGCCTGAAATACACTTCCATCAATTTGCAACTATTGTCTCACTTTTATCTAGTTCTTTTGTGTAGCCCTGTAAACGAACAGTGGATGATTTTCCTACCATATTCTGCATCAGACATGTTTTTACGCAAATAAAAAATGTATATTCGTTTCATTTGGTTTAGTGCAGTCTATAGATGTTAAACTCGACATACCTGCAATTTCCCCCATAGATGTATTTGAATTCTCTTGGGTGTCCCTGTACACGAACCATGCTTCATCTCAACGAAAAGCCTAGTGTAGCATCCCTATATGATACACATTTAGAATACCAAGTTTGGGCTCTCTGCTACTATTTGTTCTTGAGCTATGCTGATAACACACACAGAAACAGACAGACATTCAGACAGACAATTCGCTAAAAACATGATTTTCAGATTCAGGGGACCTCAAGACGTGTAAATATATATATATATATACATATATATAAAAAACCTCACGTTCGGAAATTTGACCCTAAAACAATACTTTCTCTACCTTATGGGTAAGATAAGAGAAATAAAAATTGACCAAAAGGTAAGCCTTTTTAAATAAATTTTTAATCGAAATATATGGTGAATATTTAATATAATAAAACGATTAAATCAAATAAAATGGTTGTTTTACAATTAAATAGAAAGGAACTTTTTCTTCTAATTAATTAAATGTCTTTAAGTTTCTATATAAAATTTTAATGCGATAGACAAAATAAACTGGAATTACTTCGCTTAAATATAAGTATCGATTATCAAAGTACTAGAAATAATAATAATAATAAAAATCCTTGGAAAAGCATTGACTGTTGTTTCACTTTTAACTGAATAACATTACAGAGATTAACTTTTTCTTCATATGCTTGTAAAATGTATGGAAAAAAAATATGAGGAACGCTAAGCATTTACCAGTAATTTCAATAAGTGTATATGGATTGATTTTTCTCATGAACATGGCACTGTATTATTATTTTTTTTTAAATGCTTTACGTTTTGTCCCATACACCTCCCATTATTTTATTATTATTATTTTTTTTAATGGAAAAGTATATATATGGTGAATATCGTAATTCGGAAATAAATTTTCTGGTTTTTAATATAAAATATTTTCTTAAAAAAAGAAATAAAATAGAAAAAAAAAAAAAAATCTGGTGTTTTAAAATTTCTTTATTTTTTGCTTAACACTTTTATAATAATATATTTAACAAAATATTTAATGCTTTGTATCATGATTATTTTTTTTTATAAAACCCATGCTCTAACCCAGTGGTTAGAGCTTTGACCTTTCGTTTCAAGATGCCGTGTTCGAATCTCAGTTCTAGAATGATTGTTTGTAGTGTGTCGTAATCCACTTTATGCCGTATGTGTCAGTCTATTGAGTCTTAATGAGCAAAAAAGAATAAAAAATTTTAAACCGGCACTCAAAGCAAAACTCTAATTTTTGCGCAATAAAAGTATACGTAAGTGACGTAATTAAATCATATAAGTAATAATACAAGTATTTTAAGAAAATTATTTATTGTGAAGAGATAAATTGATAAAAATCTTCACATTTAAAGTAAAACGATCTGACGTTGACCTAACGTGAATTCTTTGCACGCCTATAAAATTATACATATTTTGTATGCAAGCTATACATGTACCAACAAAGCTAGACATATTTGCCCTCCGTTACCAAGTTCTGTTTAACTAATTTCCAATTGGAGGAGATTGATGGAGTAGCAGTAGATGAAGAAACAACGGAAAACATTCTTCTGACGTGGAAGTATACGTGCTGTCGCACGTCGAACGGACATGCCATGGCGTACTGTGTAAGAAACAGTCTGTTAAATGCTGAAGTTCTACTCATTAAAACCAAGCATGTTCAAGAAATTGAAGGTATTGATTCTGGTGCAAGATAATACTTTTCTTTGAAATTCCATGCATCGATGGAGGGGAACGAAAATAGCTACTAAACATTTTGTGGATGAATGACACCCATTTTTACCTAAACGGTGATGACAACACGCGTAACTGCACGTAACTGTAGGTTTTGTGCCAAACTAATCACTTGTGTGTTATACCCAATTCCACTTCACTCTCTAAACGTCTCCGATTGATGTGGTATGATAGCTTGTTTCTTAATTGGAGGATTTTTCTACGAAGAGAAATCGACAGCTAGATCTGTGATATTCACTGTGATTGTTGCTCTTTTAGAGTCACTGTTAAGCCGTTTCGTGATAACTGAATACTATCAATATGGGGTTTTACATCATGATATTTAGGCAGAACAAGTCTCCACTCAGGTATTTAACTCATATCGTACCAAGCATTGAAAAAATGTTTTTCCTTTATAAAATCAAAAATATATGCTTCTTTAAGCGTATGTATACACACAAAATCGAAAAAAACTTGCCCACCTTTCATTAGCATAATCAGTACAGGCTGTCGTAAAAATAGGACAACGGTTTAGGACAGTCGGGAATATAAGGAAAACAAACCATCTATATAAATATTTTTTATATAATTCTTTTACCAGTACAAAAGTGTAGATTATTACCTCAATTTATATGTCCATTATTCTTGAATGTAAAATCTTTTGTGTTGAAAATGTAATGAATAGATCTTCAAAAATCGTCATTTAAAAATTAAAAAATATATATATATATTAACGTTAATTTAAACTAACGATAAAGACACATATGTATTTATTGGACTTTTAAATAATATATCGCCTTTAATTTGAATTAAAATATTCAAAAGAATTTATGTAAATAGCACTTATGCACGGTCTCCTATTTTTAGAACGATGGTGAAATATGGGTTAAGGAATATTTCAAGGATTACTGGATTATAGGCTGAAACTCTTTCTTGATCACTCCGGTAAACAGACTTCACCCTATGTGACTTCCGGTTATGGGGTTACTTTAAAAGTACTGTTTACGGTTGTCAAATGGGGCAGAATTGGAATATGCGATACACCCACATGTGTGTGACATTCCTCCAGAAATGCTAAATGTTACTCTTGAGAATGCAGTAGTACGATTTTACTTGTTTCCTGATAATTGTGGACGTCACATTAAACACGTTTTGTAACATAATTCAGAAATGATTAAAAAATTTTCAAACCCATGTCTTCATGTTTTATTTTATTTAACAGTATTACATACAGCACCATTCCCCTTCTAGTAACAAGTTTTTCAACTTTTTTTCTGAGAAAAATGAAATTATATAACATAAAAAAATAAATAAATAAACTATTACCAATTTTAATAACATTTAGTCAATTAGTTTTCTTTTATAGCCATTTTAATGATGGACTTTAATTATGACCATCCTGTGGTGTTATAAGAGAATTATATTGAAATTGTATTTTTTTATTTATGATTTTCCAAAAAATTTAATAAAAGGTTTTTTTGAAATAACAAAATAATAATAAATATATTATACACTATCAGTTCATATATTAAGTAAATTTTAATACAGTCAAAACTCGTTAACATGAATCTCAAGGGGAATGAATGTTTTATTCATGCTATCAGTGCTTCATGCTATCAGTAACTCAGAAACTGATCTTTATTTTGACAGGGATTGTGGAAACAGTTCATGTTAAAAGTAATTTAAGTTAAACGTGTTCACGTTACCGAGGTTCAACTGTACTTTTACTTTTCTCCACTTTAAGCAGAGCACTTTTGCTCCTGTCCCGGAGCAACCTTAGTTGTATTTTTGCTTTTGAGATTTTTTTTTTAAATTGTTTAGACTTCAGCATCTATACTGCCATCTGATATCAATATTGTTGCATACCTGGGGGTTCGTAAGTTGTCCGAGAATAAAAGGCGAAACTTGCAAAAATTTAGTAATTTTTATTCCCAGAAAGTTTCAGAAAAATACAGGTCTATAAACCAAGTGTCAGCTTCAATTCAACCAGTAAACACAGCTTAAACAACAGCCGTTAACAGCAACGCCACAGTACAAACTGTATAGCAATAGCACATAAAGCAAGTTTCATTCAAAGAGGCTCAAAGCAGTGCAAACATTTGACGAAACTCGCTGAAACAGATCTGAGATTGATGGTTGGTTGTAGGATTTAAGGCCGATTGACTCCTGATGTGTCCTAGGCCTAGGGGGGAATGCCCTCCGTGGGGGGTCTTTCTAAGGGGTCCTAGCCCGTATTTACGCGAGTTTCGGCGGAAACCACGGAAAACTCCGAACGGCTAGGCCGATGAGCGCGACCTGGGATCGAACCCGGCACCTCCCATCTACCAGCTTTGAGCGCAGAACCGCTCGGCCGCTGGTCAGATCTGAGATTGAACTGCCTTGGCGAAAAAAACGTTCCTTTTATACTTCTCGATCGAACCCGGATTTTTCGAGAAAAATCCAGAAAGTGGTCAACCAATGAGATTTCAGCTTCCATATTTGGTATATCCTTAATAAGGATTTTCTCACCAAGGTCGCCAAAAAGGTCGCCAAGGAGGGAAAAAATTGCCAAATTTGGTGCCAAATCCATTACTTGCCTTACTCGAGCTTTTTAATGCGTTTTTAAGGGAAAATTAGCTATTCAAACGCCAAAACAAGCTAGAAATGCACAAAATTAGCATTTATCAACTAACTAAGCCTTTTTGAAAGAATTTATACAAAAATAAATACAATTATTTACAATTCCGTAACAATATATATTGGATCCATGTCGCCACTGCATCGCGTTTGGGCACATAGTTATAGTTTTCGTAATTTGCAACTTTCTTTGCGTTTTCAAAATTAATTTTAATATTTTCATTTTGTTTTATTTTAGTTAAAGCAATTATTTTTTTTAATTAAACTTAATATCATTTCTTCGCTATTTAATAATAGTTGTTAAATGTTAAATTTCGCTTTTGTCATGCCTATGTGAACTCCGCTAATAAATTATCACAGGTGTAATCAATTTATAAATTTCAGCTGTTATTAGCCGGTCACTAAAATGCTGTGTTGTAAGTGAAGAAATCTAGAGGTATTAAATTTAGGTAATTATTTTTTCTTTACTAAATAAAAAAATCGCTTTTATTGATAAGTACATATATTTTTTGAAACTGTAAACATACATTCAATAAAATACTTTGTGGAATTCCAATTCAGGTAAGGGATCAGTCTTTCCTTACATAAAATCTAAATACCTCAATGGTTACAAAAACGAATAACAACTACTCATATGGAAATTTAATCAGAAATCAGTGAAATGAATTTTTTCAATCATATGTCAAATCTAAAATTACAAAAAATTTTCCATTTGAAAAGTTTAAAAGAATGCTTTGTTTTCACTTACTTTACTTATTTTTCGTATGTTTTACTTTTCTCCCTGATCAAAACATATAAAAAGAAAATCAACGATAAAATATAACATGCCGTAAGATATTATTAAAAATGCTTATTTAGATATTTTTTCAAGCTTATATTTTAAGTTCAAATTTTAAGGAATGTAAAACGTACATTCAAATATTGAAATTTTCTAAAACATTTTTCTATGTTTATTTCCTTTATTTTTTTTTTCAATTAATAATTATTATCAATAACTATATTTAATTTTTAAAATTAATATATTATATACATTTAAATATAACAATAAAAGAAAGCAGCGTTCTAAAATTTTACGAGTGTTTTATTACATTGTTACTTCTATTTTCAAAAAGACATTTTTCTTGTAGGTTTTAGCGCTATAATATTATTTTAAAAATTACTATTCTGAAATACTGGTGAGAAAAATAATGGAATAAATAAACTGCATATAGAAATTTATGAATACAGTGAGCCATAAAAAATAAATATGTATATCTGTAAAGGACACCATGTCTATTTAAAAAAAAAAATGTTAGCACCATGTCTTTTATGTGTTTTTTTTTTTTTAATCCATACAGAGGCATTAAGTTTAAATATCGAGTTACTATAAAGAAGGTAAGACAGTGGAGTATAGAACCATGTTCTTTTTCTTTATTCATGACAAATGTATTTTATTATAACACATCAATGACATGGTGATAACTCTTTTCACAAAAAAGGGCATATGTCTTTTACCCCCGGGGTACAGATATATTTTTGTTAATAATATAATTTTTTAACATATGAAATGTTGTTTTAATTAGAATCAAAACATTCTTTAAGTAGTTATTTGTTTCAAATAGAGATATTCGATTAAATATATATATGTATATATTTCAAGTTTTAATACGCTTTTAACCCCTACACTGAAGCTTGAACATTCAAGAAATTTTGAACAATTTCATTCCTGAATGATGGATCGGCCATGCGAGACCTAAAAATTTAGTTAAACTCACTGGTCACCAAACCGCTCAGAACGTGATTTTTATTTTTATTTATTTATTTTTTATGGTAGGGGGGGAGGCATAAAAGTTACGTCAACGTCAAACTGAATGCTTCGTAGTACTTGCATATGGTCGCAACCAATGCTTATCTCTGCGAAAATATAAAATATCAAAAAGATGAATTTTACGTTAATGCTCCTTTCCTTCTTCTGCATTAGTCGGACTGAAAATACGCATAACAGGAGATACGCATACGTTTCGGGCGAATTTCACTAACGTATTATGCTGTACACATCCCGAGGCGGACATAACGAGCATATTTAATTTTGTTTCCAAAACCACTTTATGATTAGTTATGTAATATAAAATTAATCTTAAGTGTCGATGTTCAATATTTTTCATAATTTACGTGTTTCAAATTGGATGATTCTTTTTGAAACATACTGTATATTAATATAATATTCAGTTATGTTTTATGACAGAGAATTGAATTCACACCGAAGTAGTTCAGACGTTTCTCGCAAAGACCTAAAGACCTTGACTTACGTAACTGCGGTAGACATCATCCATCACCAAAAAAAAAAAAAAAAAAAAAAAGCAAAAGATTAAAAAACCGCCAAGGAACTGCTATGCTTAAGCTATATCAAAGAAATTTTCAGAAATGAATATAGTAACCGATGCTAGGGAATGTAACACAGTTACTTTTTCCATTTATAGGGAAGAATAGATTAAAATCAGTCCTTTCGTTCTAAACTAAATGCTGTTTTGTGCAGAATATTCTATCTATTACTTAGAAAACATAAATAGGCTTAGGGTTTTCAGTTTCTTTTATTTTTTTAAATCTTCCTCCGACATTTTGAAAACATCTTGACATTAAATCTTTTTCTGTTTAAATTATATAATTCCGTCAAGAAACGCAATGCTGATTTAAAGTTTAACCGTCGAGATTTCCATTCGTAATATTGCCCATTCTTCTCTCTATACAAAACTTCAGAAAATAAATGTATTTTATTTACAAATTATGGGATATATTTCGTAAAATGATAGAACGTTATGAAAAATGCATGGAATTATTTAAAAATGTAGGTTAGAGAAATTCAGCTATACGATTGGGATTCGAGGAAACCTCATATTTCATTCCACCGCATTCCGTTTTATTTTGTTTCTGTATACATAACAATTTAAATCATCCAGTGGAATCAAGATGCATTAAATCATTGCATTTTATTTATTTATCAACAGTAAATGCAATAAATTTTACATATTCCGCTCTCTTACTACACTAAAATCGATGAATTTCAGTAATATAATTATAAAATTACATATGCAGAAGACAATACTTTAATAAATTCTTGTGTTTGCTAAAATAAAATAAATTGTATAAGTTAATTTAACTAAATATTTCAGACTGAAACTAAAATTGTATATTTTATTTGTTGTCGAAATATCCCAATATGTTCTAATTTGTTTTTGATATTCATTGCATAACTTCATGTCTCGTATGGAAATTTTTCGATTTTATAAAATAAACATTTACACATCAATGAATATTCTTATACAAATGAATATATATATAATTAAAAGAATAATCTTAACCATATGCTACATGTGTAATGCATTTCTAACCTTATTTTTTACAGGATGTCACAACATACTATTTTTTAACGTCATTTATTATTAGTCCCTTTTCATTTTCTCTTACCGATAGGGTCGAGAAAGTATTGTATTAGGGTCAAATTTTGAATGTGAGTTTTTGTTATATTTACATGTTCTGAGGTCCCCTGAATATGAAAACATGTTTTTAGCGAATGGTCAGTGTGTCTGTTATCAGCATAGCTCAAGAACAAATAGTAGCGGAAATTCCAAATTCGTTATTCTAAATGTGTATCATATAGGGATGTTACACTAAGCTTTTCGTTGAGAGTAATCAAATGGTTCGTGTACAGGGACACTCAAAAGTATTCAAATACATTACGTCTATGGGGGAAATTGCAGGTAAGTTCGATCTGCGATAATTTAAAATAAAGTTATCGATTTTTTTCATTTTTACCAATTTTTTTTTTTTTTTTTTTTTTTTTTTTTAATGTAATATTGAGAAGAAATTCAACTTTATTTTGGATATTTAGCGTTTTACTACTCTTAGAGTAACTTAAAAACAAATAATTTTAGGAGATCTAAATGTTGTATTTTGAAGTTAATATAAGTTTGTTGCTGGAAAAGTTTGATCAAGATTGATAAGCTTCAATGAATGTTGCGTGTGAAAATTGTCTATATCATTTTAAGTAAACTTTTAATTTTAATAACAGAATTAAATTCGATATAAATGTAGGTGCATTAATAAAACGGGGGGTTGAGCCTTCTACCCCTTCACACAGAACTAATTATCACATAAAACTCTTCCGAAGCATAATTTGAATTGTTTAACATAGGTTTACATAACAGTACCCGTTATCTTACCTCTTAATCTCCAACCTGTATTTATAGTATTAAATTTCAGGGTAAGAGAAAGTCCTGTGAGTAACGTACCAGATTATTTACATTCGAGTCAAAACTTTCATTGAAATACGTTAAACATATCACGTTCTTTACACACCCTAAAGTTTCAGGATAATTTTTCAAGTAGTTTTCTAGATATTTAACAATATGTAGAAAATTGAAAATGTCCGGTCATTTATGGCAAAGTAGTGTAACACCTTTATTTTGTTTTAAAAATTAAAACTTTTGTAAAATCTTTTGAATATTGTTAAGTGTATATGAGATGTATATGTTAGAAAATAAATAATTATAGGAAATTTTTTTTTCTAGAAAATTATCATAGTTTAAAGTTGCTTTATTGGCATAGATTTCTCATATATACTGTAATTTAGTGTATATAAGCCGCGGCTTATAAAATGTTGCCAAAAAAAAAACCTTACTCTCAGATAAACCGCACCTGAAGGTAAGCCGCGGCTTATACAAGCATTGTTACGATGGTATAACAGATAAGTAAGGAAACAAGACAGCAGCCTTCTGGCATCTACAAGTTAATAAAAATAATAAGATATTTAATTATAAATGAAAATGATAAATTATTTATAAAAATAAGTCTGTATAAAGGAAAAAAATCAAACTATACCATTATGCAGCTGTAATGCAACAAATATGAGAAACAAGGGAACAAGATGGCGGAATCCGGGCGTATCCGGTAGTCATAAAAATAATTAATAATTAATTATAAATAATAATAATATATTATCTTAAAAAGTACTGTACAAAGAAAAAATTAAAACAATGCCAATATGCAAATATGATGCAAAAAATCAAAAACGAGGGAATAAGATGGTGAACTCCAGACGTATATGCAAATTAATCAAAATAAGTGATTATTAATTATAAATAAAAATAATAAAGTATTTAAAAAAAGAATTCCGTATAAAGAAAAAAAGAATATATCGCTATGTGAATGCAAAAAAAAAAAAAAGAGGATGCGTACGGAAACCGACGTGACACGAATCACTTTCGTGGCGGGCGGCGGCAAAAGTGTGAATCAGTGCTCGAGAAACTACCAATACTAAATGTCCGTTTTCTGGAGAGATCGGCTGTTTCAAGAAATATGTCCGACGAAATTTGGCATTACCATTAGATAGCCCGCCCTGGTAGATAAGCCGCAGTCCCCCCCAAAATCGAGGTTTTTTTTAAAGCTTGCCCGCGGCTTATCTTCACTAAAATACGGTAATCTAATTTTATTAGGAAATAAGATTCTATACGAACCTGATAAAATATCTTTTAAATTAGAAGGAGAAATTTCGACAACTCTAAATTTCGGAAGTACGAGGTATGCGAAAAATGCAACGTTACTAAACATTGTTTGTAAAAATTATTAAAAATAGTTGATAAATTCAAGTATAAAAATTTACTTATATATGTTTTATGAGGAAAAAGTAGATATTCCTACAATAAACATAACCTGTGTTATTGATGTCCTGTTTTAATGAAATTTCCTATTTTCGATTTCTCAACTACATTCACTATTTATTTACATAGAGCGTTTCTAAAGTTTAAATTGGTAATTCAAAAATTTTTTTCTTATTTCACTAGGGGGTTCTGCTTCCTGCTCGCTCCGCTCACCAACACCCGGTTCACTTCACTTATTAACCGCTGTGAGGCTTTTCATTGAGTAGGAATATTTATAGTGTACAACACAAAACAAAAGCGCAGAAAAATGTTATAGAAATTATCATATTTAACGTCAAATTAAAATACACAATACTTAATACCACATTTTTTTGCTTTTTAAATGAAGTATGCTTTTAAATATACGTTTTTTTTTTTTTTTTTTTTTTTTTTTTTTTTTTAAGAATAGAAAGAAATTCATAATATCCAGACCATTTTGTTTTACAACTTTAGTACTCGTATATGACCCCCGTGGCAACTTTAAAATTTTTGCCATTATTTGGAGATGCATTTTTTGGTTAATTGCATTTTTTTTTTTTTTTTTTTTTTTTTTAAGAAGGAAAAAAAAAATCTAGTACTTATAATCTAAAGCCTATACTTTTTCCTAATACCTAAATATTTCCTAATACCTATACTTTTCAGGTGAGGATTTTTTTTCTTGCCGTTATTAGAAATATGAAATGTGTCCCAGAAATGTCTAATTCTGTACTGTTAAATAATTATCAGTGCAAAATTACAAGATTTATAAATGGATTTGATATTGACTCTATTTTGAACAACTTGCAGGTTGGTCCACAACTCTATTTGGCGATTTTCTTTTGATGATTACGGCGAAATGCGATTTTTGGTAGTGGTTGCCATAGATTCCAAACGTAAACAAAGCAAAAATGCGTTTTTCAAAATGCGTCTCTTTTGAAATGTACATAAAAAAATGAAGCCTATTTTAAATATAAATAAAACAAATATTTGAAAATAACTTTTCTTACTTTGCATGAAAAAATTACAAGGATCATTAGCATGCATATATGTGTGTGCTTTCCGTACATTTAAACCATTTAAATGTTCTGCAATTGCCGAGAAAATACGATTATATAGACCAGATTTCCTAATCAACATTTTTTCAAAAATTCCAAAATCATTTTCCTCTCTAAACAATTGACTGAAAAAAAAAATTCAATACATTAACCTTCTTTTCCGAAAATAGGCATATCTTTCGTTAAATAAAATTGCAAAAACAGAATAGTATACTGAATATTAAAATGCCGTTTTTTTTTTTTTTTTTTTAATAAAAATAGATAAAGACACTTTACAGGCAAAAAGAACTGGTGCTCACAAGGATGATAATTTTAAAATTATAAATTATCCGATTCATAAATAATGCTATTTTAGAAATCAAGTTTCTAAAACTAAATCCAGTAACTTTTTAAAAAACTCATTGTGATCTATAATGGATAATGCGAAATCACGATCATTATTCACGAGAAAGAACATATTATTAAAAAATTGATAAACAACATAATAGTACAAGAGCTAGCAACGTCGAAAACACAAGAATTTTAAGAAAGCTGGTTTTTTAATATATCTTTACCGATGCTCTCTTGAACAGCGTGCGGGCTATCTGGCTGCCAGTAAACGTTGCGTTTATTAGTGCGCATCACACCTTTACAGGTAAAAATATTGATTTTTAAATCATTTTAAGAAGAATGTTTTCTTTTTTACTAACTTCTAAACACTATTAGAAACATGTATTTATTATTGCCAGACATTTTTGTTGTTGACAATAATGTGCCAGATGCCATTTTTTATAAAAAAAAATAATAAATTTCAAACCATTTTAGTATGTCTGTCATTTTAATATTATTTTCTTTATATATAAATAAGTACAAAATTAATTTGCCAGACACTAATTCGGTTGTTTACTCAAACGGCAGACCGATTAATTGCCGTACATTACCGCGCCATTGTGCCAGTTGCCAATTCCATAGCTGCCCGTCAACGCTGGACAAAAAGCCACAGTATTGGAGCTGCTTTAATATGTCACGTTCTTGATGTTTGTGGATTGAGGCAATTACAAGATGTGACTGCAGATTTACAACCAAATCGAATCAAAATTTATGGCAAACAAATCGCTGATTTCATAGAAATATTTGAGAAAAATACTAATCCATTTGATCAAAACTTAGACAAAGATAATTTATACAATATTGCTACTGCGAAACCTGTACCTGAAAATGTCGCTGACTTCTTGCTGAACATTGAAAAAAAATGGTTACGATTTACGAAAACAGTTTATAAATGAATGTGCTGAAGACCATGATAGATTTGATAAACCAATAAAAAAAAATCAAGTGCTTAACTTTGCTGGTGCTCCAAAAAAGAAAATAATAACTCTTGGTAACAAAATTGTTGAACTAAGAATGCAAAGAGATCTATTCGGTCGACTGTTGGGGATATCTATGACCAACAAGGTTGATATAGAAAAAGTACTGGGATTTCCCCTAACGCCGGTACCGTCATCGATGTGTCATGCAGATGGTAGTATTTGTAAAACAGATATAGCACAATTAGTCAAAGTATTCGAGAAGAAAGTTAGCAATGTCAATCAGCAACCGTTATGTTTTGATATCAGTATTTTAGACGGTTTCTTCATGTTACACCTTATGAAAGAAGTACCGCAAACTTTCGATGGCCTATCGAAGAAATTTCTCAAAATGATTTCACAATTTAAATCATCTCGCATTGACATTGTGTTTGATCAGTACTTCACACCTTCCATAAAAGATTGTGAGCGTTTACGTCGCAATGAATCAACCAGTAGCGTTTCCATCAGACCTAATCAAATTCGGCCTCATAATTTTGCTCGTGAACTCAAAAATACACAGTCCAAGGAAGCCCTCGTAAATTTTTTTATTGATCATTGGGCTAATGATGACATGTTTCCTTTTATTGGGAATAAAACTATTTATCTGAGTTTTGATAAATGTTACTCGTATCATGTTGAAAATGACCAAGTTATTCGAACCATTGAAGAATCATTATCATGTGAAGAACATGAAGAAGCTGATACTCGAATAATATATCATATTTACCAGATACGTTTTGACGCCGAAGTTGTTATACGCTGCTCAGATTCCGATATTTTGATTATACTTCTCGGCAACATGGATCACCTGATTGCATCTTTAAAGCTTTGGATTCAATGGGGCGTAGAAAACCATGAACGTCTAATAAACGTCAATGAATTATACCAAGTTCTTGGTATTTCTTTATCGAAAGCTTTACCATATGTTTCCACGCAATGACAGGGTGCGATTACACCCCAGCTTTTTTCCGGAAAGGCAAACTAAGGCCTTTCAAGTTGCTCGAGAAATCTGCTGAGTACCAGTTGGCATGTCAAGAGATTACAACAGACGATGAACATGTACTCGAACGTACATTTGCCAGATTAGAAAAATTTATATGTCACATGTATGGGGTGCCTAACTGTTCAAATGTTAACGATGTTCGCTTCTATCTATTTTCAAAAACTTATCAATCGAAGAAATGCAATCATAATTTCGAAAAATGTTTCGAAATTTTGATTCATCGAGCTTACCTCCATGTAAAACTGAATTATATCAGCATTTATTGCGAGTGCGGTACGTGACAAAGTTTTGGAGAAACGCTCATTTGAAGAATCCTACATCTTTATCGCCGTTAGCTTCTGGTTGGGTCATCAACGATGATAAATACGATTTTGTCTGGTTTGCTGGGGAGCAGTTTCCATCATCAGTTGCTGACATTATTATAAAAAGTAAAGTATTATATTTATAAAATAACAAATAGAAAGAATAACCTAATAATGATTTTTTTTTTTTTTTTTTATTACAGAACCTACATTACTAGACAAGGAAAGCACTACGCAAGATGATGATGACGATGATAATTATAATAATGACAGCAGTGACGATGATGACGACTATGGAGATGCATCACTTTTTTGAGATACAATTGTGGACTGAAAAATACTTAATTCAGTTAAAAATAGATTGTAATTATTCAAATACAATATTTATAAATTAAAATAAGAATTTTGATACTACATTAATGCCATTTTTTGTTGCATCTTTTATGAAATTATTTAATTTAGTTACAATTTAATTTTTATGATTTAAAAATTATCCCTAAACAATCAAGTTTTGATACTTAAAAAACGTAATTTTTCCCTGTTTTTAAAAATAATTTGTTTAGCTATTTTTTATTATTTTGATAAGAATTTTAATAATAATGTTTTATTATTATCATAATCGAAGAATTGGAAATAAAAAAAAAATACTTAGGATACTTTAAATTGTGTAATCTATTCCTGTTTCGCTTCCGCCTATCTACTTTGCCGTTATCTCATTGAAACCTTTGGACAGCCCCTGCCTGCCTGGACGTGCCAAGCTTAACTTGCCGTTATCTCTCTCTAACAACTGGCACAATGGCGCGGTAATGTACGGCAATTAATCGGTCTGCCGTTTGAGTAAACAACCGAATTAGTGTCTGGCAAATTAATTTTGTACTTATTTATATATAAAGAAAATAATATTAAAATGACAGACATACTAAAATGGTTTGAAATTTATTATTTTTTGTTTATAAAAAAAATGGCATCTGGCACATTATTGTCAACAACAAAAATGTCTGGCAATAATAAATACATGTTTCTAATAGTGTTTAGAAGATAGTGAAAAAGAAAACATTCTTCTTAAAATGATTTAAAAATCAATCTTTTTACCTGTAAAGGTGTGATGCGCACTAATAAACGCAACGTTTACTGGCAGCCAGATAGCCCGCACGCTGTTCGACAGAGCATAAAGAACGATATATTAAAGAACCAGCTTTCTTAAAATTCTCTCTCGAAAACGTTGCTAGCTCTTAGACTATAAGAAATTTCTAGTAATAGAAATATTTTTCTTAACAGCAACATTGACATTGATTTTATTATTTTTTACACAATGGATCACATTTTAATTTTTCCGTGGAAAATGATGTCATGAGAGAAAACTACGTCATAAGAGAAACATTTCCTACGGTGACAAATAGAGTACCTATATAAACCTGACATTTTTAGTTAATAACTTCGTTAATTAAGAGGATGCAGATTTCTAACTACGTGAAATGCCTTCCTTGAAGCATTCGGAATACACGGATACCTCTCATGATGCAGAGACCTTTGCCCTCCTCGAGGAGATGCTGTCGCAGACAAAAAAAAAAAAAAAAAAAAAAAAAAAATTGACGCCAGCGACAGTTACTTTTTTTAAAATGTATCGAGAAAGATTCAATAAATACCCGTATTTTATTTCTAAAACATCCAGTACGTATGTTTAAAACTCTGCTTTTGTTATTATTTTCAGAAATGTAATAAACTATTGGAAATAGAGGTTGGTAATATATATGCTGTTTTATACCTCCTTATTTTCTCCGTGTACAAATAGTTTGAAAATATATAAAGTGGAAAGCAAAATTTAGTACATATGTTTTTTTAAAGGCATATTAGTTTAAATATTATATATTTTGTCAAGATTGTTTTTCTTTGAATTCGAATTTTTCAAATTCAAACTTTACAACTTCTGATCTTATAATTTTTCCAAATCGTAAATTTTTAACTTTTTAACTTATTGCATGCATGATTCAAAGTCTAATATTTTTCAAAAATTTATAATATAACAACACAAAATTTGCTATACTCATACGTCATCAAAACTTCAAGAAAATGTATCTTGAGAAATTCTAGAATAATACCGGTACCCCAGAAGAATTATATTCTCTCATTCCACAAAACCACTTTCCTCTCTATCAATACTTCTATGTACAACGCCTTTTATTTATAAAATACGAAATAAATTTCACAAATTAAAAGTATGTGATAGAAATTCCAGAAAACATTTAAATATTCAGATTTCTGGAAATCTGGAGATGCATCCGAGGAGTCATGGATGTTCGACGTTTATCTCATAATTTATTCTCTTAGACTTGATTTTTTATTTATATAAATAAATATCATTTCAAACCACGCAGTGAAATTCAGATGCAGTTAAAGCTATTTTTGGAAATCAGTGAAAAGATCATTCATTAAAAATTCATGTGTTTCCTTCTAGAACATTTGTGAGATAATTTAGCAACTTTTTGAAGAAGCACGCTGTTTACGTTGAAGTTATTTCAGGAATATTTTTCAATGACAACAATCAAAGAATTCGGTTTAAACGAACTGTCTGCTTTTGATATTCTGATAGACCGTAAGCCTTTTTCATGGATGTAACGAGTGTAAAGCGTTAGTTATATATAAAAAAAGAATTTGAATTTAATTAAATTTTGTATTGCTATATAACTTGTAATTTTCAGTTAAAAATACTCTAGCTTGCAAATTAGTAAAAAAAAAGTTAACATAGGAAAATAAATAAATAAATAAATAAATAAGCAAGCAAATACGAAGGTAATTGAGACAAGAAAGTGGCCAGTTATTAATATTATTTAGTCTCCACTTTTCTTGTACGATAAGTTATTAATTTACATCATACACATTTAAATTTTATTACAGCTAAAGAGCCTGTAATAAATATATTATATATATATATATATATATATATATATATAATAATCTGACCTTAAATAATGGCACTTTCTGTTTTTTTTCCCTTAAAAAACTATTGAATTATTTGTAACACTGAACATTAGATAATTCTACAGGTAATTCATTGCTTTCTCTGTTAACCAGTTGCCTTGGATCTCCAGTGGTGAATCCTTATGGGAATGAAAAACGATCAATCACCCCGAAAACAAATTGAAATAAGAGCAGATAATGTGATTCGATTTATATAATAAATTATTTCCGCAAATAAAGAAGCATCCTTTTAATGCTGATATATATATAATAAAATAATATAAATGAATCGAAATCCAAAACTTTATTCTTCTATGACAAATTTTAATTCTTTTTCTAAAAAGCGTATGTAAATAATAATTATAATAATAAAAAGGAATAATAAAACGGATATATATATCGATCAAGTTATTTTTTGTGAAAATATTAATAAAAGTTTGAAATATGAATTTAACATCAGCACTTTCAAACTTTGAACGCTTATAACTATTAAAAAAAAAAGTAAAATATACAACCGATATACTTTTTCGCATCTTAGCGACTCTAGGAATTCAAATATGAAATAAAAATAGGGTATTACTATTGAAAAAAATCAAAGTTGTTGCGAGTTTTAGTAGACGACTCCCAATTCAAAATTTGACTTCATTTTCTAAAAGTACTCACAATTTCCAGTCAAATGATACATATTACATTTTTGTGCATCGATTAGCAACAAAGTTCAATCGAGTGTTGAATTTTTGTTTTTCCCTGACTGTATAAAAAACTAAACATTTAATTTCTTAACGACAGGTACAATTAAAAAGGTCATTTAATCTTCTTTTAAAACCCTTTTTTTTTTTTTTTTTTTTTTTTTTACAGATTAGCGATCTATACAGATCTAGTACAGATTAACGATCTATATTTTTAAATTTTACGAAACGTCAAATTTTATATCAAATTTTATATTAAACATTTTATAACTCAAAATGTTTATGAGATAAATCAACATTTCTTTTATAAATATAGATCTCGATGAGAGGAACAAACCCTAAAAAGATTGAAATCTGATTGCAAAAATTTCGCAAATTATAATTTTATTCCTTTTTTTCTTTTCTATTTTTGGGAAACGCGCGCATGGGATTTCCGGAAACTCTCATTTTGAGCTCTTTCTTTAAAAGCTTTGCTTTTTAAATTTCAATTACATGTAAACGAATAAACACACAGGAAATGCATCTGCACCATTCAAAAGTATGTTCTTTCACAATTCCAACGATGTAACTAGAAAAAAAAGTACATTTAATAATTTTTAACATAAAAAAAAAAAAAAAAAACAACCTCCAAAATTTCTGAGTTTTTTTTTTCTTACATTCGCTTATCTCTTTATAAATCGCTCTGAAAGAAAGAACAAGAGTTCAGTTTCTTAACTACAGGTATCATAAAATTAAAGACGGTTAATTCTTTTTCCAAGCATATAAAACCTGAAAGAAAAAAAAAAAAGTACATATTAGCAGATCATATTTTTTTAATTTACGAAACATATAATTTATCCCTAAATATTTTATAACTTAAAATATTTTTGAAATAAACAATTTTTCTTTTTCTACATATTAAAAAATTGCTGCAACTTTTTTTTTTTTTTTTTTTCGGATAGAGGCATGTAGTGTTAATGAGCGAAGCTAGTGAGGGGGGGGGGGAGGGGAGACGAATCCTCCCTCTGGGATTTGATCTCAGAGAAGATCTTACAACTAAAAAATAAAATAAAATAAAAATAAATGCTTTTTTTTTTTTTTTTTTTTTTTTTTTTCATATAAATAATTCGGTAACATTATTTTAAATTATTACAGATCGGTGGGTGATTCAACCATTCTTTTTAAAGGTATTGAGAAGCTCTTTTCAAAAATACTCATAATGAAAATTTATCCCCTCCAAAGGGTCTTCCATGAACGAGCAGAGGATGGGGGGCACATTGGGCGAGTGATGTGACACATTCTAATTTTTTTCTCAGTTGACTATCCCTATTATAAATGAGTCTTTTTAATTTCATAATGATTCTTAAAAAAAAGTTCTCTTTGTGTATATTTATACGAAATTTTGTCCTATACCACGATGTTAAAAATTTAGAAAAAGCGGGAAGACAATGCCATTTTCATAGACGATTTTCACTAAAAGT
This sequence comes from Salticus scenicus, assembly GCA_963930645.1. NCBI lineage: Eukaryota > Metazoa > Arthropoda > Arachnida > Araneae > Salticidae > Salticus > Salticus scenicus. Next base: position 113,107,545 of record OZ005654.1, on the reverse strand, counting down.
TGATAGGCACTAATTTATGTCAAGGTGAAATGACAATAAATTCATATGCAATTCTGTGCAGTCGTTCTTGAGATATAGGTTCCACAAATTTTTGTCACACACGCAGAGACAAACATTTTCTAAAAGTAGTCAAATCCTGTTCTATACTTCTGAAGACATGTAAATCTATTGTAAATCCGATGTCGAAAATTTTTACAAAACCCATACTTTCTTCTATTGAATACAGCAAAAGAACGAATATTTTCTTTTATATTCAATAAAAGAAAGTATTGGTTCTATTAAAATTGTTAACTTTGAGTTTTCAATGGATTTACACGTTTTGAGAAGTTTTCTTCTATATTCAATAAAAAATTAGTTTCAGTATTAGTTTCGTAAAAAATTCCGACTTTGGATTTTCGATGGATTTAAGCGTTAGTTACAAAAATGTAATGTAGAAATATTTGCATGTAAAATAACTTATAATATTAGAATTATTGTTAACAAAAAACGGATTTTAAGTTTTGTAATAGAAATTTTTAATTTAAAATCATAGCCTCTGATTAAAATAATAATAATAATAATAATAATAATACTTAAAAAATAAATAAAAACGAAATCGAATTAAATATGGGAGGCACAGTAATTAGAACTGGTAAAATTTAGGATACACATAAAACATAAAAATAAAAAAGAAAGAAAGAAAGAAATGAAACGTTACGCCACGAATAAACCACTACTAAAGGTAGAATACAAAACAGCGATAATGGCTGCCAGCAGTAATATAAAAAGTGCATGTATGCCATTACCAGCCGACTATTCGCCAACAATTTTTATCTTTCATCTTTCTTTTCATCTTCCTTTCATTTTATCTTTTGTCTTTTATCTCAATTTTTATCTTTATCTTTTATCTTATTTTTATTTTCATCTTTCTGCTTGCTACCATCAGTGGATCGTTGATTGTGGCCTACTAATAGCCGATGTAAGAGATTCCCTTCGTCACCGTTAACTTTTATTATTAGCAAACTAGAAATGACTGTTGTTTGCAGACATCACTTGGCTTCCTGTTGGCAATCATTTTAATTATCTTTGCTGAGATATTCTTGGCCATTTTGAGGATTTATAAACTCAGTCTTTAAAATAAATATATAAATAACTGAACTTTAATAAGAGTACTAAAATTTGCATGTGCTAACTGCAATATTCTCCAGTAATACTTATTCAGTCATTTCACATGAACATTTATAGTTGAAATATATTTTCTTTAGTTCAGGAGAAAAAAAATATATATAACTTCATTGTAAATGAATTTTTAATGTTCTTATTTAATAAATCTACTAAAACTCTTTTTATTCGTTGAAATAATTCTTTCTGAAAAATAAGAATTTGTTTACAAATAAATAACTAAATAAAATAAAATAAATAAATAAATAAATACATAAAATTTATGTATTCAGTCCAAAAGAATGGTTATATATATATAAAGTGTCATTTCTCTTCTGCGTAAGTACTTTAACTTGTTTTACTAATCATTGGTACTCAATTAATTTAATACTGTGACTAATTTCAATCGACATAAATCTCAATTAAAATTTATTTTATGCTGGTATTTACATCTATCTTTTGTCTGCTGAGTGTTACAATGGTACTAAACAATTTCAAATTATATATATATATATATTAAATTATATTTTCCTTAAAAATTTATTGGTAGAATTCAAAATATTTTGTTCCAAGGAGCTGGAGTTGATGTGAAGCATATTTTCTACAGCCGAATTTATAAGAAAAATATAACTAGCAAGAAAAATATTATGCGGAATATTCTTCTGGTATAACTTTGCAATGCATTGGTTTTTGCTTTAAAATATTGCCTAAAGGAATCTTTGGATTCAACTAAGTTACGTAATAGTAAAAATAAATCACAAATATATGTTAAAAAAAAAAAAAAAATCTGCCTGTAAATAAACAGAACATTTGTCATAAACTCTACCTTCAGACACTCTTTGCTTTATCTAGCGTAAAAATTATGTTCTAGGATAACAAAGTTGAAGTACTTGAATGGTAAGAAATAATAATATAAGTAAGATATTATACTGTATTTTAATAAAGTGCCGCAAGATAAACAAACTTCCAATGTTATTATTAATCTTAGAAATAAATATTTAAAACGCTTTTTTTCTTTTACACAACTGACAAATTTAATTTAGCTTTGCAGTTTTTGTACACGTCAATTATTTATTTAAACTGCTATTTATTAAATGTAATCATACATTTTATAAGAATATTTTTTGGCTTTAATTATTTCGTTTCATTTTCTACGAAATATAATAAATAAAGCAACGTTTTAAGCTTTTATTTAAAAAAAAAAAAAAAAAAAAAAAAAAAAAAACTTATTTTTTCTCTTGAATTTTTTTTTTTTTTTTTGTTTCATTTGTCTTGGTAAACTTTTTTAAAAAATTACCCCAGTCAAGTGGCCTTGTCGTTATTGATTCACTTTTTTTTTTTTTTTTTTTAAGAATTTCATCAAAGTGTAATAAAACAAATTGTCAGGTAATTATCGCATTGTAAGGTATAACGTGTTTCCAAAAAGTATATAGCAGCATAAAAAAATATTAGAATTAACTAATCTTTGTTCAGTTTTGTTAAATTATGTACAAACATTAGTGAAAAATGGAATGTAGTAAAAAAACGTCTCTGTTACCGGCAAAATAACCATTAATTTCTAAATTTGTTACACATGGAATACAAGATCATTTACGCTTTAATGTGTAAAAACAAAAATATTCGTCTATGCATAAATTAATAGCATTGAAGGTTAGCTTCTAAGGATGTTTTTTAAAAACTGACAAACGTAGCTTTACGAACAGAATTCAAGTTGTCAAAAATATTACTGATATATTGCTAAAATATGAATTATAATAAACTACTTACATTGTTATAAATGTCATTTTTCTGTGTATTGTTATTGAAGATTTGTAAATCATTACGGATAAAATTTTCTCTAGAATAACTAAATAATAATAATAATAATAATAATAATCAAATCAAATTTTGAAAATCAGCTCGCCAATTAGCTCTTCCGTGGGAGTTTTCTTGCAACTGTTTTCTTCTTGAGCTGTGCTTCAAGACGTGGAACAAGTTGCCGTCAACGTTTTGCGCCGGATAGTTGCCATTACACGATTTGGAATTACATAAAATATCAATACTTTCACGATTCAGAGCATAGGTTGGATTATTAAAGTTTGCTAGTTTACGAACGTCCCCGATGTTAATTTTAATGTTTTCTGTGGCGTTTGTTTTACTTAGTGCGGTGGTTATTTTCCCGAATTTTATATCTGAGATATGTTCTTTGATTCTGTTTCTAATTTTGCGTTTGGTCATGCATATGTAACTACCGGTAAAGGTATCTACTTTTTCAAAGGGGATTTCATAAATACCTGGGGTTTCAAGGGAATCTGTTTTATGTTTGTCGTTTCTTATAATTTGAAAAATAAAAAACATCGCCAATAAAATAAATTTTAAAATTCCAACTAAACCCAACAAAAATATTTATCAAACTACAAGAAATGACAAATATAACAGATTCACTTGAAATCCCAGGTATTTATGAAATCCCCTTTGAAAAAGTAAATAGCTCTATCAGTATTTACATAGGTATGACTAAACGTAAAATTAAAAACAAAATCGAAGAACATATCTCAGATATACAATTTGAAAAAATAACTACCGCACTAAGTAAGAAAAACGCCACAGAAAACATTAAAATTAACTACGGGAACGTTCGTAAACTAGCAGACTTTAATAATCCAACCTATGTTTTGCATCGCGAAACTATTGAGATCTTATATAATTCCAAATCATGCTCGTGCAATGGCAACGATCCGGCGTAAAACGTTGATCGTAACTAGTGCTACATCTTGAAGAACAGCTCAAGAAGAAAACAGTTGCAAGAAAGTACGGAAGAGCCACTGATTGAGGGGTAGGGGGTAGCCCTCCCGCAAGTGCTATGGCGAAAATGAAGAACAATGAAGTAGGGTTTTTAATATATTTATGAGATAAAATTAAAATTGTTGAAATATTTTAATAATTATTAGCACTGATTCCTATATAAAAAATATCAATTAAATTTGCAACATGTATTAATAAATATTGACATTTCATTTTGAACTTACATTCACTCTGAAAGTACTTTACAATTATTTAACTCACAATTTAAATCCTTATTCTCCTAAAACGTTCCACAATTACAATAGAAATTTACGCTTAAATTTTATATTTAGCCTTATCAACAAAGCTGCAACATATTTAATGCAATTACTTTAGTAGGATTATTTTACGTATGTAAATTGTGTATAATAAGAATTTTCAAAGCTTAAAAGAGAAACTGAAAACACTGCCTTCTAAAAATGAAACATTTCATTCTCTTATCTTATTACTGACTTTAAATATTAATTAAGTTTTCTGAGAAACTGAATATATTATATCTAATTTTTTTTCTATTTCTGAAATTAATTCATAAGAGAGAACAACTGTTTAATAAAACAATGCACTTAAATATTTAATTATCTGCAATAAGTCAGATTTTTAGACTTTACTTAAAGTAGACAAAAGTTGCGAGCATTTTTACTTTCTCTTACCCATTGGGTCGAGAAAGAATTGTTTTAGGGTCAAATTTTCGAACGTGAATATTCGTTATATTTACATGTTCTGAGGTCCCCTGAATACGAAAATCATGTTTTTAGTGAATGGTCATTGTGTGTGTGTCTGTCTGTTATCAGCATATGTCAAATAGTAGCAGAAATTCCAAACTCGGTATTCTAAATGTGTATCATATAGGGATGCTACACTAAGCTTTTCGTTGAGAGGAAGCAAATGGTTCGTGTACAGGGACACTCAAAAGTAATCATATACATTACGTCTATGGGGGAAATTGCAGGTAAGTACATTTTAACATCCATAGACTGCACTAAACCAAATGAAACGAATATATATTTTTTGTAATAGATATAATCAACTGGGAAAAAAAATTGTGTATGCAGTTGCTTCTCCTCCCAACTGGGGGGGGGGGGGGGAGTCTCCCCTCGAGGGAAGTAAATTTTTATGATGGGTATCTTTCAAAAGATTTCACCAATACCTTTAAACGAATGGTTGAACCATCGATCTGCGATAATTTAAAATAAAATTATCGATTTTTTACATTAAAAAAAAAAAAAAAAAAAAACTTTTAAATGTAATATTGAGAATAAATTCAACCTTTATTTTATATTTAGTGTTATACTAATTCTATAATATGGAAACCATGTGCATTATCATGGAAGATAATTTTTTTAAATAATAATTTTAATAAATTATTTTTACTGAGTGAATTTGTATAGGAAAATATAGAAGAAAGTCATGTGGTGGCCACAACACACTAGTTATTTGTTGTTAGTGGATGTGCTTTACTAATAATATTATACCGTTTCCAGGAAAGCTGTTAGGGAATTGAAATAAATTCCACATAGAGATATGGTAAATAATGTATGTTTTAAGCTAAATATTCGTCGCTTGTTTTTTGTACAATAATGAAACGGGGGGTTGAGGGGAGCGGTAGCCCCCCTCACACAGAACTTATTATCATGTAAAACTCTTCCTAAGCCTAATTTGAATTATTTAACATAGGTTTACATAACATTGCTCGTTATCTTACGTCTTAATCTCCAACCTCTATTTATAGTATTAAATTTCAGGGTAAGAGAAAGTAGTGTGAGTGACACACCAGATTACTTACTTTAAGGTACAGAAAATATTATTTTGAGGTCAAATTTTCGAGTTTTCGTTTTTCTGAATTTCCATGTTTTGAGGCTCCATGAGTCTGAAAATAAGGTTTTTAGGAGTTGGTCTCGTTGTGCATGTGTGTCTGTTTGTAAGTCATGTGTTTATATCAGTATCACTTAGACAAAAATTTCAGCACGAAGTCCAGTTTGAGCGTTCTAATGTGTATCAATTCGGCACGTAGCTTGAAATATTTACAATATCGGTTCACATGGGAAGTGTAAAGGAACATACAAAAGTATCCATATAAATTACGTCTACGGTGGAAAATTCTCGTCAGTAAAATTTAACGTCTTTAGACTTCACTAAATAAAATAAGTCAGCATGTAATGCTGACTTATTCTATTTAGTGCAAAATCCTAGGTACAAAAGCATGATTCAGGAATGATATGGTATGAAAATTATTTATTATTCACTTAGAAGACTTTTCATGCTATGGTTTAAAATGGCTCGAAGTGTATCGTTTAAGTTATTTATTCATTGTTTTCTGTGCTAAACTTAAATATATTACTTCATGCATATCGAACTTATAGGTAGTAAACAAGGCTTCTCAAAATTATTCGGTTGAGCTTGGAAGATTGGTTTTAACAAGAATTCTCTAAATAATATATATTATTTTTTTTTTAATTTAATATTGATTTATAAATATAAATACAATATTTTTACGCATTTTTTTTTTTTTTCCCTTAGCACAACTCACTGAAACTTATGTGAAATAAAGTTGTTTGTAAATATGTTTCGAATTGTTTTTTAAAGCATACTGAAAACGTTCAAATACACTATCTCATATGTCACACTTTTAATCTGTAATAATACATTTACATTACTATAGAGTAAAGGAAAAAAAGTGATAGAGCCAAACAGGATTATTAAGTTTTAAGGAGACTGGGGACTTTCAAAATGGCAATATTGGACTAAAAATTGAATATTTTAAATTTACTAAAATATGCAACTACACGACAGCCGTAGAGAGTGGTAAAAAAAAAAAAAAAAAAAAGAAAAAAAAAAAAAGAAAAAAAAATCTCACGATTCTATACTAAGCTATATATAGCTTCTATATATTCTATACTAAGCGTGTTTATTTGTAACCAAATATTGAATCAGATGTAAAACGAAAACGTTAAACATCATTCCCCCCCCTCCCAATTAACTTTTATGTATTTGTTATGTAATTTGAAATGTTCCATGCACCTTATTTTTTGTTCAATCTTCATAAAACTTCATTTAATATATATATATAACCATTATCATCATCATCAGTTTCAGCCTTTATTAATCCACTGCAGGATGAAGGCCTCTCCTAGATGATTCCAAACTGCCCTGTTTTCTGCAAATCTTCTCCATTCTGCTCTTCCAAACTTTATAATTTCATTTCTCTAAAGACACAGTGGTCTCTTCCTTGGTCTTTTCTTATCTCTTGGTATGAAAAATAGAATTTTATTGGTCTTTTTATCATCATTTCTTCTAGGAAGGTGCCCATCTCAGCTCCATTTTAACTTCTTGACTCTAGAAATAACATCAGTAACTTTGGTTTGTTTCCTAGTTCAAGTGTTTCGCCTTCTGTCTCTTCTGGTGAATCCTAACATGCATCTCTTCATGCTTCTCTGGGTTGCTTGCAGTTTTTGTATAGCTTTACATGTTAAAGTCCAAGTTTTTAAAGCATAAGTTAAAACAGGCAAAATGCACTGATCAAAAACTTTTCTTTTCAAACAAATTGGGAGGTTGCTTTTGAATATAGCGCTGTTTCTTCCGAATGCTCTCCATGCAGTTTTAACTCAGTTGTTAATTTCTTCCATGATGTTCTCGTTCATCGTAAGGGCTTGTTCTACAGATAAGTATAACTGTATACCGTTATTCATTCATATCATCAGTGATCTTCAGTGGAGAAACAAAGGAAATTGACAAAACTTTTGTCTTGCATAGTCTGGCTAATTTATTTGTGCTATTTTAATTTTAACATGCGGAGTGCCATGTCAGCCATCGATGGCTGACACTGAACTTTCCGTTTAGGCCGCGTCAACCACCGGTGGCTGACAGTGTAAAACATGATATAAGACTGCGACAACCACATGTGGCTGACAGTGTAAAATAAGATATGAAATTAAAAAACTTACATTGTTTTAAGTAATTACAGAAGATTTATTTAAAATTTACTTAATTTTTATTTATTACAGAATATCATTAAAGCATTTTAATGGATTTTATTGAAATACGGTAAACATAATGCGCTTCTAAGCAGTGCGTGTGGCCTGACGGGGATTTCCTTAAAAAATCGCATGGCGCTCAACGTGTTAAAGACAGTGATTCTACCATGTGTTCAATAACTAAATTAATTTTTTCTTTACATTGGTACATTACGAAGATATTGTTAATTGATATATTTTTGGATTTTAAAATAATTCTCTAGAGATTAAAATGAGCCAAGGTTGAACACATTATTCTTTCATTAGTAAATGCCCTTGAATAACACATTTAATATATATATACCTAATAAAAATATTTTCTGTTATATTAATATGTTATTAAAGTAAAAAATGTATAATTTTGTTCAAGTAACATAAAAAAAATATCTCTGAGGCATTTAGCAATCTAAAGTATCAAAATTCAATTGCGGAGCTTCAATCGAGTTGTTTATTTAACTTAAATCTTAATTAGTATATATTATTTTAATAAGACATTTACCTGATAAATATAAAAATTCTTCTATTAGCCAAACTCACTTTCAGATATTTGCAAGATTCTGATTTTGGCTGTCATTATATATATATTCTTATATTCTTGTTCGGAAGTTTTTCCTTCTAGTTGCTCACTTCTTTTTTTCCAATCTCATTTATACACTTTCCGTTGGCCTTTTTCTTCTACTTTTCAATGGTATTTTCAGTGGTGAAACGTCCATGGAAGCGATGGAAGCGATGCATCCCTTATTTAAGTTTTAAAACAATAATTTCATTATTTTAGATAGGAAAAATGAAATAGTATTTTGGTTTCTAGTCGATCAGATCCAATCTCGCGAAGGCAAAAAGCTGAATTGATTCAACCTCTGCTTTTGGAAGCGTGTCTCTTCAGCGCTTCCAAGAATTTCTGAACCACGCTTCGCCCCAGGTTATTTTCCACAACTTTTTTAATGTTACAGAACCTTAAACTTTGTCCGTTTGTTCTATTTTTCTTATTTTAAAAATATTTAGTGTATCTTATAATTCCTTTTAACACACCAGAAAATCCTTGCTTAGGATTATCTCCTCCTTTGCTCTAATATTCTCAACGATGCAAAAGTTGAATACTGAGTAACAAAGCATTTGTACTTTTTTTTAGATGTAATAAAAGGATTACTTAATGTCTGGAATATATTTCATTTGACTGGCTTGATTGGTAAAATCTACAATCTACGTAAATACTACCATGTTAAAATAGTCAAATAGGTGAATGAAGTTGCATTCAAATAACCTGAATCTATAAATGAAATGTCTTCCGTTTTTCCTGGAAGATTTCTTTAATAGAAATTTTATGTAAATATTTTAATTTATTCAGCCATAGAAAATAAATGAGATAGGTTTTTATTTAAAAATAGTGGTTTAAAATCAGATTTAAAATTCGAAATGCTGGCAGCTATGTGAATCTAACTGTTTGCATTAGGATCTTGAATAACTTCTCGTTATTTTCTAACAGATGACATTGCCAGGACTACGTACATGTGGTTTAAGATGGTAACTCATCTACAAAGAAATACTGTCGGTAAGCTTAAATTTCAGTGTATGTTATTTCGGCACAGCGTAAACAAATTTTTTTCCCCTTTGTTCTAAAAATGTTGCGTTTTGTGCCAAGTAAAGAGTATTTGTGGGGAATTATGATTTTGATCTTGAAGATAAAGAAAGCTCTGGTGCACCGAAAAAATTTGAAAACGAGAAATTGTAGGACTTTGTATAGATATCAGCATAATATATATATCTCAAAGCACATGTAAAATTACAATAAATACAATATACTCCATAATTAGATTAAGTGGTACTACTTTTAAATACTAAAGAAGTATATATTAACCATTCTTATTCATAATTTTTAATCTATGTGCAATCTTGTTTGTTTGCTTGCTTGTCGACATTTACATTCAATAATTACGCTTCTTTTCATTTAATATATTTAAAATGTCTATACGTATTCGTTTGCATTTTTATGTAGTTATTTCACTAATTCTGAGATATTACATCATTTTACAGTTTAATTTAAATATGATTCCACTACTGATATTCTCTCCCATAAACAATAAGACATAAGCACCGAAAATAAAACGGAATATAATTTTGTTATATTTTTACTTGCGCTTTAAAACTAGGAAATTTATTTAATTTACAATTTAAAACTCGAATAAAACGTTTTTTTAGCTAGATTATCTTTTTTTTTTTTTTTTTTTTTTTTGTACTTTCCGAACACTATAGTGAGGAAAGTATTGTAATCATGTCAAAAATCCGAATTCGAGATTTTGATGTTTCTATACGTTTCCAGGTCCAACGAGTCCGTTTCGACTATTTTTACGATGATGTATGTATGTGTGTGTGTATGTATGTGTGTATGTATGTGTGTATGTATGTGTGTATGTATGTGTGTATGTCTGTGAGTGAACACGCTAGCGTCTAAACGCTTTGTTCGAATAAGCTGAAAGTTGGCACGTATATTGTAAGTCACCATAGTACGAACCCTATAGACTTTGGTGAATCTAGCAATTATAGTTTTTTTACAGGGACACAAAGAAAAATTCTTTATCATTATGGCAAAGGGACCAAAATCTTAAAAGCGCGATAGCATCTAAACGCCTTATTCAATTGAGCAAAAACTTTATACACATATTATAGGTCACAGATACTCAATCTGTATAGATTTTGGATAATCTAGCACTTATAGTTTTTTTACAGGGACACAAAGAAAAATTCTTTGCCAAATTTTTAAAAGTGTGATAGCGTCTAAACGCCTTATTAATCTGAGCAAAGAATTTGTACACATATTATAGGTCACATTTGAACCAACTGTATAGATTTTGGTGAATCTAGCTCTTACAGTTTTTTTACAGGGACACAAAGAAAAATTCTTTATCATTACGGCCTATGAGACCAAATTTTTAAAAGTGCGATAGCATCTAAACGCCTTATTCAATTGAGCTGAAAATTTGTATGAATATTATAAATCACTGTTGCACTAACTATAAGCATTTTGGTGAATCTAGCATTTATAGATTTTTACACGGACACAACGAAAAATTCTTTATCATTATGATCTAAGGGCTCAAAGTTCAGTAGCGTTAAATAAAACCTCGTTTGATATATGGAGAAAAATACTCAAACACTCTGTTATGGTTTTCTCTCTTTTTTTTGTTTAGCAACTCCTCTTTCTTTATTTTATCTACAAAACTGTTAGTTACTCAATGTTCGGAAAGTCGAGTGGAGTCACTCCAGATTTTTTTTTTAAAAACAAAATTTGCTTTGTGTAGTCAAGCAATATCGAAAATACTTAAGTTAAATAGTAAGATTTATTTTTCACTTTGAATTCAGATTGTGATTTTAAACTCTATACTTAATTAAAAAAATAGATAAAAATAAAATAAATAAATGAATAAATGCATAAATAGAAACATAAATTATTTCGTCGATAAATTTATTACTTAATATACGAATTTATAAAAAGTCTATTACTGAAATTGAAGCAAAATTATAAATAAGAAAGAAAAGCATCTTACAACAATAATAGTAATAATAATAAACAAAGACCACTTAATCTCCGAAAATTTTGAGTATTTTCTTTATAAAACAAAATACAAAAAAATTGTAAAGCTTCATAACAAATGCAGAATTAAAATGAAGCATTAATCCCTTGTGTGATTTAATAATATATTGATTTAATAAATATTAATTACGAACTCTTGATTTTTAACGAGAAAAGAAAATAATCAAACATAAAATTTATGAAGAAACTTGATACTTAATTTCTCTATAGAATCAACAAGGGAGTTATTCAGGACTTAAAATAACATACTAAATACCACTTTTAAGTGAATTTAGTGTGCACTTAGAATTAAATAATTCCCTCTCCATGTGTGTATCCGCGGAAGAGAGACAGAGTGAGAGAGAGAGAGAGAGAGAGAATGTTTGCTCCAAATACTTAAATTTCAATATAAACTTCTAGAAATCACGATTTCAATGAATTATACTTTAAATTATCTTAATTTTGTGAAATGTACTATTAATTCTTTCACGTTAGAGATAAAACCACTCTCCAAATTATTGTATAAATTAAACTCTAAATTAATATTATGTAAATCGTTCTTTCATTAATAATATTCAATTCAACAGTTAAAGTAAATTAAGTCTTGCGTGTAAATTTAAATGATATTTTCAGGATTACTTCCAGAAATTCTATTAGTCTAGATAAACCAGAAAAGAAAATCGTGCTTTTCGCATATATTATAAGACCTTTTCCAACTGCACTTTCACATTTTAAAGAGTAATTCACGTTAATCTTAAATTTTTAAACTCTGTTCCAAGTATTAAAGAAAAAAAAATTAAATTAATAACGATTTCTAATTTATATCGAGCAATTACGACTTACGTACTAAAACATATTTAAATATTTTCCTGTAGCCCTTTAACCAGTTAGCACACAGTGTCCTCATTTGAGGACAGCTAATAAAATTGCACGTATATTTTTTGTGGTTTCTTCGAATGATTTCTGCTTTTTAGTGACAGTTTTTAGCGTCACTCTAAATGAATCCTGAAAGTTTTATGTGCCTACTATTAATTATTTCATAATTTGGATAGTCATTTTATGATTTTTCATTCGTCGCACATATATTTGCTTTTTGCGCAGGTATACTTACTTAAACCAAGTTGAATAATAATATATATTATAATACTTTACTTTCGAGATCTTTGTCAACATGTAATAGGAAATTAATCTGTTATCTCAAAGTTTTTCTATCTCGAAATTTTCTCGCTAGAACACTAAACGTCAATGAATGAGGATAGACTTTGAATTTAAAACTATCAGAAGAATTGTTTAATATATTTTACTGTCAGTTGTCTATATTAATTTAGAAGTGAAATAATCATGTAATAATATTTTGCAAAATTAATTCGGGCGTTAACGGGTTAAACCTGTCAATAAGAACAATACTAAGATATTTTATAGTGAACAGAATTTTGTGAAGTATGACTATATTAAGTATGATTTAAAGAAATACATCTCGTAGACCATAATGTATTTCAATTGTTACGTGTCCTTTGTAGTGTTTATTTATAATTTCTCAAAATCTGTAAAATAAAAAACAAAACAAAAAATAACTATATTAATATAGGCTTTACTATGAAATACATATAATTATTGCTTTTCTAAAATTTTATATAGTGCCTAAAAACAGAAGATACACTATGCACTGCATCAAAAATTTGAAATAGTAAAAAATAAAAATAAAATAAAATAAAATAAAATATATAAAAACTAAATTGGTCTTTGAGCAATTTCTGCATAAAACGCATAATGTATCTGATTGCTTTGTGTAACCCTATCAACGAATAAAAATGCGAATCATACTAAATTCAATTGGAAACATGCTTTTCTGCAACTGAATAATGCATGATAACTTCGCTGTTCTGTATGTACCATATTTTTCTGCGTATAATAAACAAGTCTGCTATATCAGTTTAGAACCGGGAATTTTATTAACAGAGAAAATTAATTTTAAACAATGATTTGTCTCGACCAAATACGAACTAAATTGCTCTTCGAGGAATTTCTACCCTGAACTGATAACGTATCTGTTTATTTTGTGTGACCCTGTGAACGAATAAAAATGTTAATCACACTAAATTTAATTCAAAACATGGTTTTGTACATCTGGATAATGCAAGATAACTTCGTTGTGTTTTGTGTCGTATTTCCTGCGTATAATCCGCAGCTTTTGCTATAAATCACAGCCTCTGAAACTAGATGTCTGTCGCGTAGCTCGGAAACATGGCAACAGTTCAAGCGGTAGACAGCGTCACCTGGTACAAATTGCGCGACTTTTTTATTCAATTCTCATCAATAATTTTAAGAAGTGATATATGATATATATAATCCACGTTTCTTCGATTCTATTCGCCTTTTACGTATATTAAATCCCAATTAAAAATTTTTTTGGTGGCTGTTGAATAAAAAAGTCGCCTTCTGTACCAGGTGGCGCTGTTTACCGATTGAACTGTTTCCATGTTTCCGAGCCACTCGACAGGCATCTAGTTTAGGAGGCTATGATCAGTTTCATACCGGAAGTTTTAATTAACAGATAAAGCTATTTTTAAACAAAGATTTTTCTCGATCAAATACACCTTTGCCTCTAAATTACATTTTCTATTGTGAAACTGATTTATCTGCCAAAAACCAAACTCGAAAACTGGCGTACAATCAATAGAAAGATATTAAAACTTCTTCACACACGTGAACTTTCTCGGTATGTTGTCAATCAAAAAATTTCTAAATCTTCTATTTCGAAGCACAGTTGGGAATTTGATCATAGTTTTAATTTTAAGAATGCCAAAATTATATTTCATGCCAAACGCGTTTCCGAGCTGGATTTTTTGGAAAATTTAGCTATTTACCTTAATCGTTATAAAACTGTCAAAGAAAAATCTGATTTCACTTTGCTGTCTACAGCCTGGAAAAATTTGTTTAATTCAATTAAATAATTTCCTTCATTATGTTTATAACATAATATTATTTATAATAAAATAATTCTAGTTAAAAAAAAAAATAATAATAAATAAATATATTTTATCAAATTTACTTATTAGTATAATATTAATAAAATAAAATAAAATAAAATAAAATAAAATAAAAAAATATATATAACAATAAATAAATAAAATAAAATAAAATAAATTTAATTGATTTCTCCTTTCATACCTCCCTTTTCTTTTATTTTTTTTTGGTGTGCGTGTACGTGTGTTCCTCTCTGATTGGTCCTGCCCTGCATGATGCTTCCTATTGGTTGTTTGTGCTGCTCCTCCCACTCTGGATTTTGCCTTGCTTTCAGTCTTGCTCTTGCCTCCAAGGCAGTAGCACGTATTTGCACCTGATGAAGAAAGGCTACGTCCTTTCATAACCGGTTGTGCTGACTTGAAATTTATGGTGTGTGAAGAAGTTTTAATATCTTTCTATTGATTTATCTGCTCTGTGTATTTTACGCAGGAAAATACGGTAATATAAAAAATATATAAAAATGAGCTTTAGTGAAACACCTCTTAGAGATCGTAACGCTTCGGAACAATTTTGTAATTCCCAGTACACAAAGCAGCACTGTGTTTAATGTAATTTTCAATAGGAGATATGCTATAGTGAACCTGAATAACATTTGTCAGTTTCAAGTCTTTCTAAAAATATTCGTGGAAGTTTGAGCATCAACGGAGACAAACCAAAGTCGTAAACATTTTTTAATTTCAACATGGTTAGAAAGTGTTAACGAAAATTCAGAATAATTAATCACTAAATTATTGGACTTTTAATATAAACACATATAATTATTACTTAAACTCGCTTGTTTACTAAAATTTTGATGCTAAATTACCCTCAAATAATATGGAATATAATTTACTGCTTATACCACTAAGGGTCTAGGCTCAACTTAGCTTAATCTTCAAGAAAATCCAACTTGTAGGTAAAAGAGTCGAAAATAACCTGCTAAAGTCAAAGTTTAAAAAGCTGCTGTTACTTATGTATTTATTTTTCACAGATAAATCATTTCACTCTTGGGATATATTCATACACGCGTAGTTCACGATATTCCTGTAGTTTCATCCACGTCTGATTAATAACAATTTTACAAAAGAGTATTTAGTAGATTATATCGATGATACACATCATAAATAAACATTTGAAGGTAAAAATTTGATGCAATTTATTTAAAAACGATACGTATGTATAATATTAGAATTCTCAGGATTCTCGCTATTAAAATCTTAGTTATTATTATTATTAATAATAATAATGAACCTCATCTGTCATGAACGATTCCGGTTAGACCGCTTCAAAACAGAAACTTTTGGCAGCCATTTTTTTTTCCGTTTGTTCAATTCAACTTACGGAAACATACGTATCATTTTCATATATGTTTTGTATCGCACATATTCTTATTTATTTCCTCTAAAACCTTTAAAAACTATTCAATTGTAATGTTTAAATGTCTAAATTAAATACAACGGATCACTGGCTATTATAAACATGAACCTATAAATAGAATAATGTAACTTCATGATTATAAACAACGCAATACCAAATATAAACAAACCAAAACTGTTGCCATTCAGAAAATACAAATTCCAAATGGACAACTCTTTAATTCCGAAAATGAAGTGAATCGTTTTTTCTTATTATGAGGACTTTAAATACGCAAGCGAAGTGGTGACGACACTGGCCGTTCGTGGATACAAGAAAAATATTTACTATGTTAAACGCCCATTGAATTTTTTGTAAAAAAATATTAAAAATCGAGGGAAATTATTTCCCGATTTTAATCTCCATATTTAGGTATAGATATGTATTAGTTATCATATACATGTGTTAGATTAAGTTGTTTTTGTTCTAAAATTGATAAAATTTGAATTTTAAATTTCAAAACTCCAGATAAAAAAAATCGCAAACTTCCATATTCCATTGAAAATATAGGTGCGTGTAGTTTGCATAAATACGACTCCAAATTTATAACTAATATTATTCAAATTCTATTTACAATGTAAATGATACACAGGATGAATTAATTATTTGCTGTAAAATGTATAGAAATATAAGCAAGCATTAACCGCGTTTGTAATGATCGATAGATGGCGCTCTCTGAACACTGCAGTTGTTAGTAAATATAACAGCCACGTGTAATTATTATTCTTTCTCCGCCATTTCATCATGGAAAGTCGATTGCATAATACGAGGATATGCAGTTGTGTGATAATTTCACCTTAGCCCACCAGAGGGCGAGCATTTCATTACAATCGCGGATTACAAATATTCTAGCTCAGCGACAAAGTAAACATTGTTCCATGAAAGTTCGATTCTTATCGCTATCTCGGAACACACAATGTTTCTTGTTGCCAGATGCGTAAAGTCTTTTTAACTATCGGCAGTGTTGCCAGATGCGTAAAGTCCTTTTAACTATCGGCAGTGTTGCCAGATGGCTACAAAAACATAAACATTTCATTTCAAAGGATGATATTTACACGATAAATATCCAACTAATATACTAATTAAAAGGAAAATGATAAATATTTTATCATAATTTGAAGTGAAATTTGTTTTCAAAGTCTAAATAAAGTATCTGATAGAAGATACTAATATGTTGCTGCGGAATAGATTTGATATCGGTCATGCTTGGCAGAATATATATATATATATATATATATATATATATCGCCAAATTATCATGCGAATATAATTTAATTCCTTTCAAAAATCATGGTTATTTTAAAAACTTATATTAAGAGAGTAATGACTAATATGAAACAATATTTCGTACAATACATATTACGAAAATATACATCTGGCATGTATATTTTCGTAGTACGTTTTTGATCGCCAAATACAAAACGCCAAGGAACACAGGGTTTTGAAATTTAAAATTAAAATTTTGTCAATTTGACAGCAAAATAACTCAATCTAGCACATGCACATGATAACGTATACATATATATATATATATACCCAAATATGGGGATTAAAATCGGAAAATAATTTTCCTCGATTTTTAATAATTTTTTTTTTACAAAAAATCCAATGGGCGATTAACATAGGAAATCATTTTCTTGCATCCACGGACGATCAGTGTCATCACACTTCGCTTGCGTATAGAGCACTTAATGGGAGACTGGGATGTGTTATTGCTGTTGTGTTGTCGGGCCTATATTTTTTGTCAACGAGCAGTTTTTTTATCGTCATTCATATTTATTGATCGGGTAGATTTTTTTTAATTTCTGAACAAAATTATAAAATATCGAAACACATTTGATTTATAAACAAAAATTAAAAATACATTTAAATGATCACGTGGTAACCATCATGATCTAAACATTGTTTTCATGATTTATCGTTCACATTCCGTCATTTATGACTGGGTTATATACTAATATAAGTTATATTTTCTTAATTTTAAGATATTTTTATTTTATATAAAAAGTTTAGGCTTTTTAAAATGATAAACGCTGCTGAAGTTCTCAACCCTATTAAGATGTATGCAAATTTCACTCTTTATTCTTAATTTCTATCCGTAAATATTTAATTTTACTTTGTAAAAGGCTATTTAGAGCAGTTAAACATAACTGAGATTCTAATGCCAATCACTAATGAATTTTGTCAGAAATGAATTATTTGAAATTAAATTTAGTAGCTCGCTGTATATTAATTAACACATTGGGATTAAGCTATGCTAAGAATTAATTAAAGTTACGAGCATTTCTATTCTTTGGTATAATCTTATTATATGAGAATTCGAAGGGTAGTTTAATTAGAAAGTTCCTCAACATATCTTCAAAGCATTATTATAGCTAATAATATATTATACATGGAATTGAAAATAATGTAAATTTGCGACAATATTTTGAAAACATTGTAAAATACAATGCAACGGCGAGCAATTACTTTTATATCGTATGAAATGTAAAATAAATATATAATGCAAATTTAGTATTTAAAAAATCTTTAACAGTTCTAATATATTCAAAAATCTTAAACTATATTTATAGCAAATTCCATTTTCGAAAATTTAAACATGAAAGTTTACTCATGTATATTACATACTGTCATGTATATTATATTCTTTAAAGAGATTACGGTGAGTTATTTTCATGAGAACGTAAGATTTAATAAAAATATTTAGCAAATAAAGGAACTGAAATGCTAACTATGATTAATTAATTAAGGGTTCAGACGCAATGTCTATAAATGTTAATTTACAATGATATATTATAAAAAATAACATCAATTTAATCATAAATTATTTCAGAGAACTTTATATCATCCAATAATAAACTATATTAATTTATACCCTAAAATATTTTGTTGTTTCAAATAGAAAATATGCCTAGTTTTTAATGTAACTTATGAATATAGGTTACATTTAAATCGATTATATTGCACTGAGAAAAGAAAAATCCGTCTTCATGTAGAACGAGTAAGCAGTCTTTTTCTGAATCCTTAAACTAGAATTATAACTTTCCAAGTTATGCGTATAGGGTATAAGATAAACAAATATCCTGGATAGACGAAATCGTCGAGAATTTCTAGTCTAAATTTTTCTTGATGGCGAAGGTTTTCTTGATGGTTTTAAATATTATGAACAATATGAATTCTTTGTAATGCAAGAAATTCTTGCTTGATTTCCAAGAGTTAGATCATAAACTAAAATTATACTTAACAAAATTCGCCTCATGTGTTCATATTTATTTTTAGAGAATTTTAAATAAGATTGACCACGATGATATAGAAAAAAAACTCTTGAATTCTAAGACATGAAAGGGAACTAGAATTTGTATGGAGGACATGAAACTATTTTTACTAGAGCCACAATTCAGTTTCTAGTTGTCAATCCTAGAATTTTTTTTATGGACTTAACTAAGAAAGCGAGGAAAACAGTTTGCTTTACCAACTGTAATGCGGTATTATAGAAAATAAATAAATAAATAAATAAACTTCATCTAGGGAAAATGACTCCCACTCTACATTTCATGACATATGTTTAAAAAAAAAAAAAAAAAAAAAAAAAAAATGTCTATTTCAGAAATTTAATTGGAGTTTTTGCAAAACGTCAGTGGAGGCCCTCTTTTGAGACTCAAAAAAGTTTTGGGTTCCGTCTGTATATTTGTTTGTTTGTTTGTCTGTCTGTTTGTCACGTGATAGCGGCCTCAAGACACGCTATTGACTTGAAATTTGGCACACATGTTCAGGATCCCCACAGAATAAACTATATAGTTTTGGGTGTGTATTTCGTTTGTAGTTCGTGTACAGGGATTCGACAGGGATTTATTTAGCAAAACTGTATTAAGCGTGCTTTTTTAATGTAAGAATTTTTGCTAGTGTTCGGACACTTTTGTTACCAACTGTACATGACTTACATATCTCAATAAATAAACTCTTGGAATTTTATTCATTTTGATGATTTAAGTTTGAATTAAAAATCCTGTAACATCTGGCTAATCCTTACAGCTGTTTACTTTAGCTTTGTAGACAACTTTGTAACTGTTCTATGTTAACTCGGAATTAAAACATCATTTGTTATTGAAAACTGTAGCCGGGCAGATTAAGAACTTTCCCTTATTTATTATTGTTTTACAGATTTTTGTGCTAAAATGGTCAGTAACTGACCTGCGGTCAATTTCTGACAGATCGCCCTAAACAAATAAAATTTAATATGAAATAAAATATTCATTTATCAATTCTTTTTTAAAACTCTTTTTATATTCTTTATTTTTTGAACTATAACTTATGTAAATAGACGATTATTTTTTAAATAAAGCATTTAAAAATCATATTTATAGTTTATAAAATAAATATTCTAGATTTTAATTTAATACAAAGTACTCAGAAAGCCTATATTTTTTTCTTTCAAGTGAAAAATTTATTAAGATCTCTTTCTTGGTCAATCGTCGCCAGTTGCCCATTGCAGAGCCCTAGTGCGACGTAAAACCCTTCCAACCAACCTTCTTGGTCAAAGAATTATTATGACTTGTTCATTTCTTAAAGTTGGTTGGTTGGTTGGTGTCTTTTTATGGCGCAAGGTCCCAAGAAGGACATACTGCGCCAAACAGATAACTTCTTAAAGAAAAAGAAGAAAGAATTTAGTGAAATTTTCCTCTACAATTTTTGTTAATTTTCGAAAATTTCTTACATCTTAAAGTATGATTAAGATAAGTAGAACTCAGTCGGCTTTATAAACTTACTGGAAATGATAAAAAAGATGAATTTAGGATATGTAAACAAAAGAATTTGTTCTTTTTGAAAACCTTAAAATGACTGAGTAACTGTGAGCTCAGATTAAAAAGTAAATATAAATCAATTGCAAAAAGTTTTTTTAATAATACTTAAATATTTAATTGGTTATTTTCTATCAGAGTAAGTCTTTAAAAAAAAATCTGAAGCATAAATGTTTTTATCACCAAAACAAGACAAACATTTTCTTTATAATATAAAAATATTTTCTTTACTCAAAATACAAAAATTTTCAAATCTTTCATGGTTTTCTATTACAGGTGAAGTAATAAGAGCATGTTAAAATTAATCCTCCAGTGTAAATTAAAAATGATTATTTCATCATTACAACGTTCAAACACCATGATGAAAGACGTGAATTAATGAACAAAGAACTTCAAATAGAAATGAAGTCTTATACAAGGCAAAATATAATTAAAAAGTTAAAATGAATTCTTTCTAAAACATTTGTGAACGAGATGATATATAACAAATATAGTCAAAGAATAACAGAAAATAAGTAGAAGAAAAAAAGAATGCTGTGGCTTATACACACACAGACACACACACACACACATATATATATATAAGATAAAGCTAGGAGAGTTTGCGTACAACTCAAAAGAATGACATAAAAGATCCAAATACTAATATTTTGCTAAACTATTGCTGATTAACTTTTAATTCATTCACACTCTATGCATTTCCATTAACATTTTGTTGTTATGATATAAATTAAAGCAACAGCTGCAACAAAATCAAGAAAGCTATTCCTTATAGGGTAGGAGAGATTGCGCTTTATTATAACTATAATTACATTGTTAACAACAATAATAATTGCACTTAAATGATATTGTTGCAAGGTTTTTGTAAACAAGTATTTTCGTATTGAGAGTGACTATTTCAATTTAATAATTAAAAAACTGAAAAATAAAAGAAATTTAAAAAGTATTAAAAATTTTTAATTAAAGAAAAAATAAAATAAATAAAGAATCGTAAAATAACATTTAATTACTATATAAAACACGTTCAACTTAAATTTAGTTCAGTTTTTTCTTCTCTTTTTTCACTTTGAATGTTTTTTTATTTGCTGAACTAATGTGTTGTTGTGCGCAATCGTTGCAGTTATTGTTGTAAATGGTGCAGCTATCGTACAGTTACCTTCCACAAGTAACATATGCAAACTAGCCCATGTAAAAACGTTTAATTAAAAGATATTTTATAATATTACCATTTTATTGAAATTCCTAGGAAGCGTTATGGAAATTTAAGCAATTAATTTCTAAAACAAAACGAAATAACCCCGTTTATTCTTAGACACTTAGACACTTGCATTTAAAAGGGTACTAAATTATTGATGCTATACAACTACCCGGAGTCTCAACACGCCCACTCTATTCCTCTCCAACGATTCATTAAGTATGCCTAATAATCTCTTCCAGCGCCCAATCTCTCCTAGATTTACCTCATATGTATATATATATATATATATATATATATATATATATATATATATATATATATAACTTACATAACTCATAACATATAAACGAACCCATAACAGAGTTAAAATATTATGCCCATATTTCGACAGTGAAATTTTAAAAAGTTATGCATTAAAAGGGCTTTTATAAGTATTTCCATTCACGTACTATTATCTTCGTCTTAAATTTCAATTAATCAAGTTTTATCAGAGAGATAATGTCATTATTTGAAGCAATACGTAATCCAGATGCGTGCTAAAAGAAAATTATACTGATTTTTGAATTTCAAAATTTACCATTAAATTTGCTTTCTTTGTCATTTTTAATCAAATAATTACTTTAGTTTTTAAAAACAATGTTGGTTTAATACTATTTTAAAAACCGAGGAGTTTGTTCTTCGAAGTTTAATCACCTTATGTAGAAATAAAAAAAGTGTTTATGAAAACCCCGTGAATTTAACCAGAATAATACAATTGATAAACCAAGAATGCTTTTAATATTTTAATCTCTGGTTTCTTTCAAGTTTTATTCACAATACTGTTTTATGAGCTTAACGTTCATTTAATAGGTATTCAATTTTGAAGCAAATTCTAAAATTAAACGTAACTAAACGCATAACCTAATGCAAGAATCTGGTGAATTTTGTGAGCTTTTTGGAGTATTTAGAGATGCATGCAATAAATAGATCAAGATTTTATAAAAGGTTTAGTAACGTGAACACTATATATATATAAGATTTAAAATTTTTAACAATAGCCTAAAGTTAAAATGAATTGTTAAAAGCTGACACTGTTAATACTTAATGCTATTTCACAGATAAAGTAATAACTTTATCTTCTTAAAGTAATCATTTTTGAGACATTTGAAATCTTACTATTTTCAAATAGTACTTAATCAATTTTTCAACAATATAAAGGATATCAATTGTTCTTTATAATTCGTAGCCGTATAGCGAGAATATTAAACAAAGAATCTTTTAATATAATTTCTTTAATGAAATTCTGATTCTTTGTTCGTAAGAA
This sequence comes from Salticus scenicus, assembly GCA_963930645.1. Classification (NCBI taxonomy): domain Eukaryota; kingdom Metazoa; phylum Arthropoda; class Arachnida; order Araneae; family Salticidae; genus Salticus; species Salticus scenicus. The sequence continues at coordinate 113,084,285 of OZ005654.1, read as the reverse complement.
TAGTTAATCCAAATGCATTAATTTGACAAATTTTAGAGAGATTAATGTTAAATACTATTGAAATCTATAAGATAAATGGAATATCTAAATTAAGAAGCGGCAGTAAATATGCAGTTTTCACAATTTATGTAATGAATGATGAAAACTGAATATAAAGTGATTTATAAAACAATGCAAATTAACTAAAATTCAAAAATTTTAAACTTATTGCAGAATTATTCAAATTGAATGCTATTTAAATCAGTTATAAAACAGATTTTATCAGCAAAATTTTATCCACAATGCAAGCATTTAAAGAAGGTGTAAATCGCATTATTTTAACAAAAGAGAAATTTGTGTTTATTAGGAAAACAAATTAACAAATACAGAAAAAAAAATCTCAATAATATAATCTTTGTTGCAAATGAATTTTATTGATTAGATGAAATATGCTAACATAATTAGAGTTAACTTTTAAGACTTAAATTAGACCTTTAAATTAGATGCTAAAAGTTAATAAGTACATATAGTTTACAAAACAAAGAGAATTAATTAAGGTTCAAAGCATTTTCGATATTAAAACTCGTAACTGCTTCTTACAGAATTTATTTTAAAGTGATCGTACCGCTATATAATTAAAAAAAATATATATATTGGGATATTATCTACTGAAATATTAACAACAGACTTATTACTTATATTTATTCGAAACATCAGATATTTGAAAGGAAGTAATTTTTCAATTTAATGGCTAATTTAAATACATTTGAGATAAAACAACAATCTATTTATTAACAAAAAATACTCTTTCTTACAATTCTTCATTATGATATTGTTACACGATTTAAGGGAGAATAGGGGAACTAGAATTATTATTATTATTATTATTATTATTATTATTATTATTATTATATAAGACTTTTAACCCTACTGCATTATTCGCTTTTAATATACGCACATGACGTCAATATGATTCAGTCATTGAATAATATGTGATTAAATTGATTAATTGTGTTTTAGAAGCTTATGTTTTCCAAGCTCTCCGAAGACGATTTTTTTTAATAGATAAATAAGAATTGTTTTAACTGAATATATTTCTTTTATTTAAAAAATAATAATAAATAAATAAATAAAATAAATAAAACTGCCGTAATATTCGGTGAATAATCCGCAGGTCAGGTAAGTTAGTTTTGCAATACAAAATTTTATTATAAATAAAGTTATATTTGTACGACCTGTTTCTTTGAAATAATATAGATTTTTTTGCTACATAAAATTTCTGGTGAAGGAAGAATATTTCTCATCTGCGGATTATACGCGGAAAAATACTGTAGTACAGTCGGTAACAAAAGTATCCGAACACTAGCGACAATTCCTATGTAAAAAAAAGTAGAATTAATACTGTTTTGTTGAATAAATTCTTGTCGAATCCTGTTCTTAGGTAGTCCCAGAACATAATTCGACAAGGGTTTATTTAACAAAACAGTCTTAACTCTACTTTTTTTATATATGAACTTTTGCTAGTGTTCGGATACTTTTGTTACAGACTGTATATTGTGGCTACCACATGACTTTATGCTATATTTTCTTATACAAATTCACTCAGTATAAATAATTTATTAAAATTATTATTTATTAAAAAAATCTTCCACGATGAATGCAACAATTTCCATTCTAGAAAACTATAACATTAACTATCCAACGAAAGTCAATATGACATCTTAAAAAATATATAATTTTTCTCTCCCTTTTTTTTTTCTTAAAGGACAAAAAAACGTTTTATTTTAAACTATCACAGATCGATGGTTCAACCATTTGTTTCAAAGGTATTGGGGAGATCTTTTGAAAGATAACCATAATGAAAATTTGCCCCTCTCGGGGGGTGAGGTGTGATACTCTTACATATACAAAAAACTTTTGCCAGTTGACTATCAGTGATAAAAATAATTATTTTTAATTTTATAATGATTCTTAAAAAATAATTATTTTTATGCACATTTATAAGAAGTTTTGCCCTATAACACATTCTTAAAAATTTAGAAATGGCAGGATGGCACCGACACTTGTAAGACGATTTTCATCAAAAGTTGATAAACACTAAATTATCTGAAGATGTGACTGCATATGAATTTGTATGAAGTTCTGTGCAGTAATTCTTGAAATACAGTTGCCAAAAAATTTTATCACACTCACAGACAGATATTTTCTAAAAACAGTCGAATCGTGCTTTAGATCTCTCAAAAAGTGCAAATCTATGGAAAAACAACGCCGAAAAATCTTACTAAATCAATATTTTCTTTTATTGAATATAAAAGAAAGCAAAAAAAAGTATAACAGTTGTGTAAATGTGAGCTAATTTATGCAAAATTAAAATTGCACATTGTTATACATAGTAATAGTTCCTATAAAGGAAAATAGTGATACTTTTGTTCTTTATAGTTCACAACAATTGAATCATCTGCAAAACAAAAGCTTAAGTTACAGATCTTTTTATTTGTCATTTTATAAGGACAATCTAATTTATTTTTCTCTCATAGAGTCAAACATACAGTCGGCAGCAAAATTATTCGAGCACTAGCAATAACTCCTGTATAAAAAAGTACACATAGTACTGTTTTGTCATAGTCTCCTAAACCAGATGCCTGTCACATAACTCGGAAACATGGCAACAGTTCAAGTGGTAGTCAGCGCCACCTGGCACAAATTGAGCGACTTTTTTATTCAATTCTCACCATTAATTTAAAGAAGTGATATATGATATATATAATTCACGTTTCTTCGATTCTATTCGTATTTTACGTATGTCAAATCCCACTTTTAAAAATTTTTGGTGGCTGTTGAATAAAAAAGTTGCGCAGTCTGCACCAGGTGGCGCTGTCTATCACTTGAACTGTTGCCATGTTTTCGAGCTACGCAACAGGCATCTAGTGAATTTATTAAGCGGAAGGGGGGGGAGGTTACTGTATACATATTTTTCATGAGAATAAGTTTTGTGTAAACCGCGTTCAGTTCGAACAATTTTTTATGAATTTAAAAAATATTTACAGAATTATGGGCACTCATTATATGTAGAAGAAAGTTAAAATGTTATATATAAAAAAAATATGTTTACAAAACTGACATTTTATTTACATTTTCGATCTTATAAAAATTTAAAACAAGAGCGGAGAAGCATTTACTTATAGTTGAAAACTTCGTGAAAATAAACATTTCATTTTCACATTTTTTCTATAAAATTTCAAGCAATGGTACTGAGATAAAATTAAATTTCTCTCTCTGAAGTTTCATTCCTTGACAATTTACTCGAAAACTTCATAAGAGAAATAATTCTTAAAACATAAAACACTTTTTTAAATTTTATTTTTCATCACCTTCCTTTATCTCATTTTATTACGAATTTTGAAATATAAAAAGTTTAATTCTATAAATAGTATGGAAAATTTTCGGACCAAGAAAATTTACTGAAAAAAACTTTTATATAGTTGTAAAATGTAGGATTAAAAATTTTACTAAGAAATTTTATTTAACTCTGTTCATTTTTATCCTATTACAAGGATATTTCACTTTATTTCCTTCAATATATATATATTAGGCATCACAAAAGTTTCTTCTATGTTTTTCAAATATAGAAGATATTTTACACACGATATTTTTCAAATATATTTTTCTATATATCACAAAAATTTCTTCTAAATTACGCAGTAAAAAAAACAATCATTAGAATTATTATTTATCAAAGTTATTTTCCATAATGAATGCAAATTACTTTGAATTAAGAGAATGCCGTAAGAGAACACTAAATGCCGTAAGAAAGTCAATTTCGTGACCTATAGACAATATTTAACAAATGAAAGTTTTTTTTTTTTTTTTTTTTTTGATAACTTTGGTCAAACTATCAGAGATCGATGATTCAATCCTTCGTTTTAAATATATTGACTTTTTTTTGTTTTTAAACCTTTTCATTCCCCGTGATGCCAATTCGAATCATAACATTTTAGATTTTTCTTTCTTACCATCTAACACTCCCGCTGATTCAAAATGAACAATATTAAAAACTGTAATCATTTTCCCACCGAAAAATATATATTTTAGATAATTTCACTATCTTTGTTGATAAATGAAAGTATATTTTACTCTATTCTGATAATAAAATCGGAATCAGTTTCCTGTTTAGGACAATTTAAGTAAATTAACTGTTTGAAATATTTTTTATTTAATTTTTTAATGTTTATAATTTGTATTTTAATTAATTTCAGTATGTATTTTTTTCAAAATTTTGATATTTTTATTTATTAAAAAGTTATGATTTTCAATGGGTGGTTGGTGTCGTGTCATGGATAGAAATTAATTTTAAATGGGACCAAAAGTCCTATATACAGCATCTGCGATTTGAAGGCAATTTTCTTCATATAAGTCCGCGCACGGATTGTCACTTATTTGCTGCAATTGCGCCAGAATAGCGGGACAGTTGAAAAGATGTTTGGGGTTAGTTCTATGTCTGGGCAGTTTTTGCAGAGGCAGTAAGTCCTTGTCCGGCCTTTATGGATCTTCATCCCCCAAAAGTGCCCTGTCCGGAGTCTTGTTAGAGTGCTGGTGAGAGTTCTATTGGTACTGATTTCAGGGATTTGGTGTTTGATTTTGAGTTTCCTATCATTGAGTTTTGCTTTAGCAACTGAATTGATATCATGATTTTCAGTGGCATCAGTGATTATATTAAACAAAAATAAACACCTCTCAGTTACTTTGTTAGCTATATTAATTTATAATCTGCTATTACTCCTATTTAAATATATATATATATATATATATATATATATATATATATAAAATCGTTTGTCCTGAGTGAGTGATTCATCATCGCCCAGCCCAAACTCCTGGACCTAGAAGCATGAAATTTTTTGACAATGTTCCTTCTGTTACGTAGACATCCACTAAGAAGCGACTTTACAGAAGGGGGGAGGGGAGGACAAAACGTTATTTCACAACATCCTTCATATTTCAAACAAAAAAAACAGATATCTATAAAATTTTTGCTTTAATATATAACTAACACAAATACCTAAAAAACTATTTTTGGAATTTTAAAAATTCAGTTCAGAAGGGGAGGGGGAGGAAGCGAAACGTTATCTATGTTATATCTTCTATATAATATGGATATTTCTTCTGTAATAAAGCTTAAAATTATTTATTTTAATTTGTAATTGGTGCCAAAGAAGTTTACGAGTTAATTTATTTTTCGACATATAATTAAATATATTTTCACGCGAATAATAAAGGGAAAAATAATTAAATATTAAATTATCTTAGGCATGTGACAAAATGACGTCATTATCAAAGTTAAATAATAATAAAATGAAAGCTAATTCAGATCTATATTAAAGAGCTTGCGATAATACTGGGTATGTTTTTAACTTTTGATGCTGAAATATATAGGACATTTTTCGCGAAGGACTCTATTTTTGTGATAGTCACCTTAAGCCAAGTAGTCTACAAAAAAATATAAACAAATCTGTATACATAAAAGAGTAAACTCATTGATTCACTGACTCAACACTGTCATGGTAATTCTATGGGAGATACTAAACTCACTTATCATTGACTCAACACAGCCGTGGCGATTCCATGGGAGATACACTCACACATTTTGGTGAGCACGTTGGTTTTAAGACCCTCATTCCTACTAAGACGGAATTTTGCGAAATACTCAAGTTCCCTTCTGAGGGGGGGGGGGGGGGGGGCAGAAGGCAAAAACACCTTGGCTCCAAATTATTTCACGGTGAAGAAATAGCAGAGGGAGAGACTAAATTTAAGTACAAATATATATATATATATATATATATATATATTATTATTATTATTATTTTCATCGATTTTGGACTTTTAAGGAGTGGGGGGGGGGGGAAGGATATAAAAGCGATTTTTGGAGGAAAATTTAGTAATATACGTATTTTAACTTAAAATTTGAAAAATTTCAATTATTTATTTATTTTTATTTATTTTAGATTTTATTATTATTATTAATGATATGGTATTTTTAGAATTCATTTCAATGTAATGACCAGCGAAGCGGGCAAAGCTTGTTAGTTATTTATATATATTACCTTTCAAATAAATTTATGACTAAATATAAGATTTATTGTTTTATGTATCGGAAAATTTGGGAATGAAAGGGTTAATACTCACATTTTAAAATTGCCACCCACATGCAGGAGAGAAGCAGTGCTCCTATTAAAAGAACTTGTTTGACTATTACTAATATAAATATATTTTTTATTTCACATGTTTAAAAATAATCCCCATTGTGTATATAATATGAAATTTTATCCTTTGCTGCCTTATTAATAATTATGAAAAAAGAGGAATGACTGGCCATTTTTTAAGAAATTTGCAAGAAATCTTGATAGGCACTAATTAATGTCAATGTGCAAGCACATATGAATTTTTATGAAATTCTCTTCATTAGTTCTTAAGCTTTAGCTATCACAAAATTTTTCTCGTATACAAACATTCAGGTGTTTTCCAAAAGTGTTTCAATTATGTATTGGACTTCTCAAAACATGTAAATCCATAGATAGTTATCTTACTTTTTCTTTTTTAATCCAATACATTTTTCTATTGAATCCATACTTATAAAAGAAAGTATTTGTCTGTTTGAAACGTATAGAAATAATGCACATACATGTTTATGTATGTGCATTATATGGCACAGACAGTTTGTGAATATGTTTGTTCCTAATAGATAAGAAAAATGCATTCAGATATGCAACATTCCTTTAGATTTTTGACATTCCTATTAGAATTTTAAAAATTTAATGTTTTATGCGAGTTTTTGAATATTTTTTCGACATTTCTTTTTGAGTTGTAATTTCAAGCTGTTGCCAATAATAAAATATGCTTACAACTTTTATTTTATTTATTTTCTTAATATAAAAAAGAAACACTTTTTACACGTGAATAACAATTTGGAATGCTAAACTTATATCATTAAAAGTTTCTCCTAAATATGACGTCCTAATAGCTTAAAATTGTTTATTTTTATTTACTTACTTGAAAAATAATTTTGGTTAATCAGATAGTCTTATACGTTTATTTTTATCTTCATTTTATCACCTACAAAACAATGTGAATGCAAGTTTAGTTTATTATAAATTAAACGTGCTTTTAATCAACATAATGAAACTAAAATAGCATAATAACACTAAAATAAATTTCGTTAACATTTGTATATCGCTGTTTTAGACATATTTTTGAATTGCTGAAAATTTTTGCCAATTGAAATATATTTATTTAAACGTTTTAATTATTTTATATTATTATTATTATTATTATTATTATTATTATTATTATTGAAAATTCCTTTAAATGTAGTGACTAGTGAAGCGAGCAAATCTTGCTAGTATAGAATAAAGCAAAACGTATGCAATTATTGGGGAGATGTTCTTAACAACAAAGTGGTCATAGGGTTAAAAAGTAAAAAAAATTAAAAGTTTAGAATTTAGAATTTAATTATTCACATATTTTTGAAAACTTAATAAATGCGTATCTATAATGTGAAGTTTAATGCTAGTTTTTTGTTATTTATTTATTTTTTAATTAAGTAAGCGTTAGATAAATTCATAATTTTTAAATGTATAAAAAAAAAAAAAACTAAGAGGAGCAAATTTGCTTATGGTAAAAATTTATTTCAAGTTTTATTTTTGCATATTTCACTGCAGAAAATTCTTCTTGTAGTCTTTCAGGCAGAAATTTCCTTTTATGTTCCTGTTTCTTTTTTTAGAGGTATTTTACATTTTGTTATTTCGCATGTCTTAAATTTTACATATACGTCTTTGTTAGATGCAGCATATCTGAGAAAATATATTTTGTCGGTCTAGACGAAGTTCAGTGAGACATAGAATTTCGTTTTGTGAGATATGAAATGGAAATATAAGAGAAATGCGAAATTCTTCAGACACCATGGTCTAAAAATCTTCAAATTGCATATTTAATGTAAATCTTATTTAACTGTAAAGTTCCGAAGGATTGAAACATAAAAAATATTGAATACAGTAGGAGAAAAGTTTAAACCGCAGAAATTTCTACAAAAGTCATTAATGGTGACAATTCTAAGCCTAACATCCCTTTTTACGTTCAATAAAAATAAAGTTTTATTGAAGCACATTTTAATATATCACATACTTGAATTTCGATAAAATTTTGGTTTTGTGTTACAAATTAAGCACATTTCCGTGTGAATTGTCATAATTGTATTTCTGGTATAATTCTCCAGATATAACATGAATTGGAAATCCACAAATCTCAATGCATAAATTTTATTCAATATTAGTGAAAAAATGCTCAATCGAAATATATATATTTTTCCTTTACAACAGTTCTCTCTTACTCGTGCTTTTTACATAGTTTTACGGATGACCCATTGTTTAAATCATTTGTTATGATTTCTTGCTGTATCTTTTCGACTCATGAAAGAGTGACATTTTTTTTTATACATAAAATATTCATGAAAATTAACTATAAACAACTGTTTTCTGTTTGTAGGTGTTTTTAATTATCCTTACTTAAAGATATTAAAAGCTTTACTGTGTCATATTATTTATTCTTACTCATATGTATAATACAGGAAAAATTATTTTATGGTAGAATAAAAAAAAGAAATATATATATATATATATATATATATATATATATATATATATGCACATTTTGAGGTTTTTATATTAGTCTGCGTGCTGTTGTGCCTTTAGATATTAACAGGACGTCTGAATTAGGTATTTTAAATCTGTTTCATATGGGATGGATTATTATTATTTTGTTAACCATACATATTCAAACTAGAATTCTAAATCATCACGCTCGATAACACTTACACCCTCCTTACTCATGCCAAATCTGATATTTTAGCTTTCTTTTTCAGTGCTTACTTTTAAACGTAGGGGAAAGTTGTCCAAAACGGGGACGCTAACATATCTCTGTCCACAAAAAAAAATCTATAAATAAGAAAAATTCGGCAAAGCATTTCCTGATTAGAACATGTCTTGGACTATCAGGTGGCAAAGTTATTTTTAAAAAAATATCATTAGTATAGGCAGAAAAACCATTTTTCTGAAAAATGTGCAAAGTCCCCGTTTTGGACAACCGGTTGAGTAAAATGGGGTACTTTTAAGAAATAACGTAAATTCAAGTCCTAATGCGAACTTTTATTAGAAAAACTTGGATTACAAAGGAAAGGTGAAGTTAATGCAAAATCAGGATGCAGATAAAGTATTTTGTTATCTTTTTCAACAGTTACTAGAATGACACAAAAAATAATCAAACACAGACGTCACATATGAAATTGACATCGCTTTCTTCAACACTTGAACAGACTTCATGTACCCAACTTCGACAACTGCTACATTGAATCTACCCCCTTTTTGTCTTTCGAGTCAATGTGAAGTTCATTACAAAAAATACAAGTGTCCTCGCTAGTGTGTTGCTCATTAGATGATAATTATGGGTCTTGAATTTATTTATTTTCTTCTCATTTTTAGCTTTTGGATACCTAGGATTATATTCGGTGGGTTTCTTGACCAAATTTCTTTCTCTTTATTCTGCTTTGCATTTTTCTCCGGTTCTGCAACTTTCAATTCTGCTTTGTAAGGTGATGAAGTGAGTATGACAATTTTACTTCTCCTCATCTCATTCACTTTTTTTTTTTTTTTTTTTGCTAACGTTCAGTTTTTTATGGTAGAGACATTATTATTTTAGGCGAAGTGTTAAAAGCTGAACATTTCTGAGGTTCGACGTCCCCGTTTTGGACTACCGTCAATGTCCCCGTTTGAGCCGACCATGACGTGTGCTAAAAACGTGGTGTCTCTTCACACACGTGTCAGACAAAACTGTAAAGCAATGTGTGAAAATGTATATTAAATCTAGACGGATCCATAACGTACTTACCAAAATCGAAAGTTCAAAGGTCACTTGATAAGATACAATAGAGTGTACGACCACAATCGAAATGAAAATCGCAAAAATTTTAAAACTTTGTAGAAAATAACAGATACAGTAAAATATGTCAACAACTAGATTCAAACTTGCTTATAGCCGAATTAGAATTATCTTAGACTATTGGATTCAAAGAGGACAGCACTAATCAACGAGAAACTGAACGTCCCCATTTGACCCGCCGTCCCCGTTTTAGACAACTCTCCCCTATAATGAAAATTAAATAAGAAAAAAAAAAAATCTATTTTACAACCTTTCTTGATTTTGAATAAAATGTGGTAGATAGTAAAAAAACCCAATACACAATGGAATCAAAATTTCGAAGAAAATGAGAATGAAAAAAGAGAAAACTGTAAATTTGATTTTGAAACACTGGTAAATATATTTAGACGTCTTCAAAAGAGGATAGATTCAATTTAAAGTTTTAGAGATCCACAAAATATCCAAAGAGACATTAAATGTAACATGCAATGACACATTGCTTTTTATTATCAAGTTTCTATTACCGTATTTTATTTTAAAATAAGAAAAAAAGAAATCAATCTGAGCTAAAGTGAAATAAATGTATCCACTTTAATAGAATATTTGTTTTAAACAAAACAAATTAAATTTATGATTTTGAGTGGGAAATATAAATTTTATTTTGATGACTTTACAGATTCAATAATGCGTTTTTTAATTTTAATTTTTACTTTCTTAATTTTTAATTTTTAATTCTTACTTAATTATTTAAGTTAATTTACACTACAGAAATTACTGAATTAGAATATTTTACTGTTGAAAATGCATAGAAGGAACTTTCTTTAAATGTTCTTTTACTCTTCAAAACAATGTTTAAAAGTGATTATGATTTCAGTTTGTTTTTTCGTCTATCCGTCCTTATGTCTGTCTGCCGGAGGTCTAACTTCTGTTGGTACCGGTAGGGGAGAGTTGTCTAAAACGGGGACGGTGGGTCAAATGGGGACGTTCAGTTTCTCGTTGATTAGTGCTGTCCTCTTTGAATCCAATAGTCTAAGATAATTCTAATTCGGCTATAAGCAAGTTTGAATCTAGTTGTTGACATATTTTACTGTATCTGTTATTTTCTACAAAGTTTTAAAATTTTTGCGATTTTCATTTCGATTGTGGTCGTACACTCCATTGTATCTTATCAAGTGACCTTTGAACTTTCGATTTTGGTAAGTACGTTATGGATCCGTCTAGATTTAATATACATTTTCACACATTGCTTTATAGTTTTGTCTGACACGTGTGTGAAGAGACACCACGTTTTTAGCACACGTCATGGTCGGCTCAAACGGGGACATTGACGTAGTCCAAAACGGGGACGTCGAACCCCAGAAATGTTCAGCTTTTAACACTTCGCCTAAAATAATAATGTCTCTACCATAAAAAACTGAACGTTAGCAAAAAAAAAAAAAAAGTAAATGAGATGAGGAGAAGTAAAATTGTCATACTCACTTCATCACCTTACAAAGCAGAATTGAAAGTTGCAGAACAGGAGAAAAATGCAAAGCAGAATAAAGAGAAAAGAAATTTGGTCAAGAAACCCACCGAATATAATCCTAGGTATCCAAAAGCTAAAAAGGAGAAGAAAATAAATAAATTCAAGACCCATAATTATCGTCTGATGAGGAACACACTAGCGAGGACACTTGTATTTTTTGTAATGAACTTCACATTGACTCGAAAGACAAAAAGGGGGTAGATTCAATGTAGCAGTTGTCGAAGTTGGGTACATGAAGTCTGTTCAAGTGTTGAAAAAAGCGATGTCAATTTCATACGTGACGTCTGTGTTAGATTATTTTTTGTGTCATTCTAGTAACTGTTGAAAAAGATAACAAAATACTTTATCTGCATCTTGATTTTGCATTAACTTGACCTTTTCTTTGTAATCCAAGTTTTTCTAATAAAAGTTCGCATTAGGACTTGAATTTACGTTATTTCTTAAAAGTACCCCATTTTACCCAACCGGTTGTCCAAAACGGGGACTTTGCACATTTTTCAGAAAAATGGTTTTTCTGCCTATACTAATGATATTTTTTTTTAAATAACTTTGCCACCTGATAGTCCAAGACATGTTCTAATCAGGAAATGCTTTGCCGAATTTTTCTTATTTATAGATTTTTTTTTTTTTTTTTGTGGACAGAGATATGTTAGCGTCCCCGTTTTGGACAACTTTCCCCTACTAGAGAATTTCGTGAAACTGATAAGCATTATTCAAGTTCACAATGCATTATTTTGAAATGCTATAAGTAGTATAAATAGTTTGTTTGTACTGTGGCACACGAAATAATTCTTAAACGTTCGTTATATGGGAAGCATTTTTATAAATTATATTTAAAAATTTGTGTACTGCAGAAATCATAATGAAATAAACATTTATTAGTTAAAAATAACATTTTACACACGTAAATATTTTCATTAAAAAACTATATTTTAATTAAAAACATTATAAAAATTTTACAAATATATTTAGTCGAAGCTTTTCGCCCAGCTTGTCTGGGCATCATCAGGACATATTAAAAACAGAAGTTTGACAAATGCAGCAAAACACATTCATTATATAATAAAAAGTCACAGTAAGTTACAGTTAATTTCGTTCAGTCAGTCCTTAAGTTACAAAAGATTTTTTTGGTTGAAGCTTTTTAGGGTTACTATAGAACAACTTTATGTATGGAAAAAACATGCATGTAGTTGAGGTTTCACAGGAATACCATGGAGAATTATAGCTACTTAGGAACTTTCATGGAACTTCATCGGGAAGAATCTGGAGAGGTAAATCTTGATTATCAAAATTTTACAAATATATTAAGTTGAAGATTTTCGCCCAGCTTGTCTGGGCATCATGAGGATAGATTAAAATCAGAAGTTTGACAAATGCAGAACAACTTCCCGATGAAGTTCCATGCAAGTTCCTCAGTAACTATGATTCTCCATGGTATCCCTGTGAAACCTCAACTATATGAAAGTTTTTTCCATGCATCAAGTTGTTCTATAGTGGGTCTAAAAAGCTTCAACTAAAAAAAAAATCTTTTGTAACTTAAGTACTGACTGATTGAAATTAACTGTAACTGTACTGTGACTTTTTATTATATAACGAATGTGTGTGTATTTGTCAAACTTCTGTTTTTAATCTGTTCTGATGATGCCCAGACAAGCTGGGGAAAGGCTTCGACTAAATATATTTGTAAAATTTTTATAATGTTTTTAATTAAAGTATAGTTTTTTAATGAAAATATTTACGTGTTTAAAGTGTCATTTTTAACTAATTTATATAATGATAGGGGGTATTAAATATCTCTTTATGAGATGTGATTTCCTATAAACATTTATTGGGTTTGGGAGAAACTTCTTGCTGATTTTCTGCACTAGATAGCGTTAGGTGGCACGTGTCGGGCAAATCTAATCCATTTTCAAAAGAGAAGGAATGCAACCTAAGCAACGAAGAAAATTTGTGTAGTTTAGGGTGATAGTGCTATATCAGAAAGAAATATAAGCAGATGTGACATTTTTGAGAAACTAAACATTTACCACAAAAACAGTTCTAAGGCATTTGCGTAAGGTTGGATACAAAAAGAATCTTGTGTTTTTCTGACGCATGAATTGTCGCAAAAAAAGTTTGATTCACCTAATTTACATCCGTGAATCGCTAATAAAATTGATTCATTTTTGAAGTGAATGATTACAGGGGACAAAAAATGGATCACATACGACCATGATGTGAGAAAAAAAATCATGGTCGAAGGGAAATGAGCCACCGCAAACTGTTGCAAAGCTGAGTTGGCTTCAGGGAAAGTTATACTTAGTATTTGGTTAGATTAAAAAGAAGTATTTCATTATGAGGTGCTACCACCTAGTAAAATGATTGATTCTGTTACATACTGTAAACAATTAATCAGATTTCAGCTAGAAATTCGAAAACGACTTCCAGAATTGATGAATGGGGTAGATGTCGTATTCCATCATTACAACGCAAGACTACGTACATCTATCATAACCGGAAAACTGTGAGATCTTGGATGGGATATTTGATATATTCACCGTATATCCCGAACCTTGAATCCTTAGATAACTATTTATTTCGGCCTCTGCAGAACTGCCTTAATGATGTAAAATTGGATACAAAAAAGACCTCTGAAAACCATTTGGTCTCGTTTTTTTGCCAGTACACGGAAGTTCTACAGCGATGGAATAATAGATCTTCCTCAAAAATGGCGAAATGCCATCCATAATAATGATACATATTTTGTTTAAAAAAATTCAGTGGAAATAAAAGAAAATTTAATTCAAAAATGCCAAAACATCGACAAGAATATTTTTCTCCGAACCAATATTCTCATCCACAGAATAATGTTTCTGTATCATATTTCATGATTGACGTTAAGCTTTATAGGATTACACAAAAATATTCAGCTACATAAAGGACTATTGTAAAAAGTTACTAGAATTTCATTTTTAGTTATGTTAAGCGATTTTAACACTTCCCAAGAATGTATAAAAATAATTATCACTTAAAAGGGACTTGTCATCTTTGACGGCACAACTGAGATAAATTTCGTATAAAAGACTACAAGAAACTTTCGAATAAAGCTTTTTTGTGAGTAAAAATAGCTCTCTTGGTATTATTACAGCTGTTGCTTTAAATCTTAGTATAACAACAAAATAGTAATGGAAATTCGTAGAAGAAGGTTCACTTCAAAGCTATGCACCAGCAGTTTAGCAAAAAATTAAAATTTTAGATTTTTTTATAACGTTTTGATGAATTGTGCGCAAACTCTCCTAGCTTTACCTTATATTAAATAAAAGTTATAAATAAGTTATGTTATATCATAAATTATATTTTTACTCTTTTTTAATAATGAAGAATATTCCTTCAACTGAATTCCTCACCAAATACTGCATTGGAATGAAACCGATAAACAATCTAAACTGACTACCTATCAAATATTATTTATTTTCATTTATTTTCTTTTTTAAAAATGAATTTTAATCTAAATGGGTTTAAAGTGTTTGAAAAAATCAAATTATGATTTGATCCGTGAAAATCATTTCAGAAGTGTTTGAAGATTTATATAAATAAATAAAGTTTGCTTTTCAACCTACCAAAAATCTGAGTAAATCGGTGTGCAGAAAAATATTTAAAAATCAAATTCGAAATGGTTGATCTTTTCCTCAATCATCGTATTTGTAAATATAAGAAATGTTCTGAAATGTGTCACTTAAATAGATATATTATTTAAAAATCATTATATTATTTTATATAAAGAAGTGCTAAAAATTTCTAACCCTAGACAATACTGTTGCATGCGCAATAATACTATCGAAGTTGGTCTAGAGTTAATGGCATTAATGCAGAAAAGTCCTGATGGTATAAACATAACCAGTAGAAAAGTTAGCGTAAGAGATGTTATCACCAGGACTGGAAATAATTTTTATGCTAGGTATTGTGATGTAGCAATCACATATATTTAAAAAAAAATTCAATTTAATTTTAATTTAAATCTAGTTTAACGCTTTATATAATAATTTACTCGTGTATTCAATATTAATCTTATAGTAACTTCCGAATTATTTCTCCATCTATAAAATAAAAAATAAATGTAAAAGATAATCTCCTTGAAAAATCTCATAATCATTTCGTCTCATAAAGAATAACAAATGGCTTATTACATTTATGTTCCTCCTAAATTGAAATCTAATTTGCTAACGTACTTTTATTCAGTTAGTCAAAATTATCCTTGAACACAGTTAAATTATAGCTATATTTTATGCATCTGTCCGTTGCGATTTCTTATTTATCATAAGGAATGAAGAATTGTAAATTATGCTTCTAGCGGCAAACAGCGCAAGTAAACTTTTTCACTTATACGAAAATATGGCCTAGTGGAAACCGTCGAAATGGAAACTTCCCTATTTACATTTTTTCTACCTGCAAAATACTTCTCTACATAACTGTATTATCCTACAGAAAATTACTTACCTACCAAGTAAAAAAAAAATTTGGCTACAGGTATAAAAAGTTTATATGACATAAAATCTGGCAAAAATTTATAGGGGAGCTAGTACTACGTGTTGTGAGTAAAAATGAAGATTTATTGATGATTCATCATTATGACAAGGAAGCTTTTTCGTCGTTATATGAAAAAATTGTGGTATTTAATGCAAAGTGAGTAGTATTAAGCGCCGTGACCTCAATGGAAATAGAGGTGTCGTGGTTATACCCTTGAGAAATGAGATCACTGCCTAGCGGCTGTGGGGAAACGTTACAAAATTGATAATCTCAAACCAGAAAAAAATATACAGAAAATTAATACATTGCTATATATCCAGTACATACATATTTATAATAAAGATTATTACCACTATTGTAAAAGAGCTGTTTTAAGCAGCCTCATTATTCTTTCCTATTATTACTTCATGAAAATGATCTAAGAGTGAAAGAGAACATATTGCATAAAATTCAACCCTTGTTTTATTAGAGCTTTAAGATAAAGAAAAGAGGATTTTTTAACATCAATTTATCGTAATTTTACTTAATTATAACTAAGAAAAACTCTTTATCTTAGAAAGTATGAAGACTAATTAACTAGTGTTGCCAATTTTAGGGATTTTACATTTATTATCAACCACTAATTTTTAATTGTAAGTATTGCCTAATCATATCTAAGATTAGTCGTCTATCATGTAAATCAAACATCATGTATATCACAACCTCAAAATCATAGGTGATTATTGAATAAAAAAATTCCTAAGTTTGACAGCACTTTCCGTACACTCTTGACTTGATAAACAGCAAAACAACACATAGTGTGAGTCCCAGATTACCGATAGACAGAATACAAAGTACAGATAGGACATTCCCATATATTTAGTGGTATCCAAAATTCGACTATAGTGACTCTATGGGCTGTAAGTTTCTCGAGTTACCCCGCTCACGCAATCGCTCCTCTTATTTTTATTGCATCTATATTTTCTTTGGCAACTTTGTTATTTTTTACCTTCATCATCAAAAGCATTTTAAAAAGCAGCTACCAAATGTTAAGCAAATAAGTTTTGAAAATATTTTTTCCTTCAAAAATATTTCGTATTATTTAAACCAATTATTTAATGATTTGCATTATCTAAACCAAAATTCTATATATATATAATAAAAAAAGATATGTGTGTATCTCTGTTTGTGTGTGTGTGTGTATCCAGCGCATTTTTGGAAAATAGCTGATTAAAGAGCTACAAAAGTTTGCATGGAGGTTCGCATTGACCCCCCCCCCCCCCTGATGCCTCTCGAAGCCTGACTTTCGAATTTTTGATTAGCTTTTTTTAAATTAATTAAAATATGAAAATAATAAGCTTGTAATAGCTTTAAAATTAGCCATTTAAATTTTTAATAACTGCCAAATGTATAAAAGTTAATTATTACAATTATTATTATTTTTTTTCTCATAAAATGAAATATATTTTCAGGCGAATAAAAATAACATAAAATATTAAAACTGCTTATGCATATGACAAAATGATTACATAATAACTTTAAAATTAAATAGTAATAATAATAATGCAGCATGTTTCTACTGAATTTTGCATAAAAATGTTTTGAATATACCTTAATTTCAGAATTTTTTTTTTTTTTTTGGCACGGGTAGAACGCTTGGCATGAAAGCTAATTTAGCATTTTATTAAAGAGTTCTAATTGTCTATAATCCTGAGCAACTTTTTAAAGTTTGATGCTGAAGTAGATTGGACATTTTTCGCGAAGGACTGTATTTTCGTGACAGCAAATTTAAGCATTCTAGCACATCAAAAATATAAATAAATTATAAATGATTGAAAAAAAAAGAAAGAAATAATAATTGCATAAATTACGTATTTGTGTCTGAAATAACGCCAAAAATTCAAAATTATAATAAGGCTAGAAGATTATAAGACTATACCATGATTAGGTTTACATATTTATGTATGTATGTATTTATTTGTGTTTATATCAACCATTATTAACTAACCATGAAATATATATAACCAAAAAATGTAGTTGTCTCTTACGATAGACGTGGTGCTCATAGCGTATTGTAATATTATATTTGGAGTGAAAATACTGTCAGTTTAGGATCTACCAGATAAATCAATTAAATACAGGAAACAACATGAAAGTAAATATTATGTACAGAACGTATAGCGTTGTTCACATGTAATTGGGATTCAAATATAAAAGGGCTACTTCAATTTCGCTGATACTGTCCGTTTCGAAACTGTCATCTAATAAGTACCCAAAAAGAAGCCCACTACTAAGGCATTGTCACAGGCAATAGAGACACGCACTAGAGATTCTGTGGATGAGCAATACACTGTCGAAGGCAGAAGGGACCCGAAGTGAGCTTTAAATGGATTTTCTTTTTATTTTTTGCTAATAAAATATTATAGAAAAGAGATTCCTTTAAATACAGTGATCAGTGAAGTTGACAAAGTCTGCTAGTTTTAAATATTTAACGATTTCATACTGCTATTTCGGAATTTTAATTTAATTTTGACTTGAATATGAATGTGTCTGGCAAAGTATATTTTTACACATTATAAAACTTAATTTTATTCCTTAGAAGAATATCTCTGAATGTTTTGAGTATGATTTGTGAATTCAAAAATAATACAAAGTGAAGATAAAGAACAGTTTTATATACTAACCGACTACTAACTACTTGCGAAACAGAAAAACAATTTTTGATCAAAGGTGCTATTTATGCGGACCTAACGTATGTGAAAGTTCTTATTTCCCCTCAGTTGAATCGTAGTGATGATATTGTAGCTTCAGTTCACATTTGAACATCACAGTCCTATTTGTACGGTAATCTGTGGTGTGAGTATCGTGTTCTCCATACTAGAACGTCAAAAGCACATTATACTCCAAAGAGCGAACCTGAATATTTTTAGCTGTTTCTTTTAAATAGACTAATTGGAAAGATATTTCACTTAGTTAACCGTGTATCATCTAAACTAAAAAGACTGACGTACAAGTAAACTCTAAAACTTCACAATTTCCATCACCATTCTCTAGAAATTCTCATATTCCCTGCGAAAACAACGTTAACAGAAACTAACTTCGACATGTAACCTTTTCTTCAACTAACCAAACTCTTTCATAGGTAATCTACACTTTTTCCGAAAACATCGCCAGTTAACTTAATTCAGTTGATAATTTTATCCTTAGCTAACCGAACTTTTCATGGACAATTAAACTTACAATCTTAGAGTAATTTTAAGTGAGTGAGTGAGTGAGGTCTTTACTACCTTACACTAGATAATTAATAGATTTCAATAATATCAGTATTCTGCGACTGAATATCTTAAAGTTTATTATTAAGCGATTAGCGTGATTTTAAGCACTTGAGTGAGTGAGTGAGGTCTTACTACCTTACACTAGATAATTAATAGGTTTCAATAATAAATAACATTCTGCGAGTGAATATCTTAAAGTTTACTGTTAAAAATCCATCAACAGTGCGAATAAACACAAATCTCGGTATTTGTCCATAATAATTTTTCTGACAGAGAAATAATAACTTTAAGCAAAAATTATTTTTCTTCTTTATATTTAAAAAAAAAAAAAAAAAAAAAAAATTGCCGCAAACATAAGTAAATAAAACTATTTAAGTAAATTAACTAAATCTTACTGTCATTCTACGAGTTTCTAAATAGGAGAAGTAAAAGGAGATTACTTTTATACACATTTAAAAATATTACATTTAAAAAGATTTCAGCCGTGACAATTTAATCAAAAGTTATAGAGAAATTCCCATAAAACATAAAATATGGTGTTTACATTCTATTCTTTGACATTTCCTTTTATCTTATTTTAAAACGAAATTTCAAACTTCGAATATAAATAGAATAAGAAGATACAATTTTAAAGAAATATTTTCCCTTAAGACAAAAAAAAAAAAAAAAAAAAAAAAAAAAAAAAAATCCGCTGAAATATATTTTCAGAAATGATGAATTTGGTATGAAAATTATTAAACGGAAACTGATTTGTTTTATTTTGGACTTTTTTTTTTCTCTTTTTTTACTTTATAATAAAAGGATTTAATAAACAAGAGATATATGATGATGACATTATATGACATTTAATTTATATAGAAGATTTTCAAAATGGAACATCCCCTACTCAGATATCGCTTTAATGAACAACTGATATCTAGACTTGAGAGTAGAGCACAATATTTACCAAATGCTTTAAAAGTTCTCCGTAAAAATTTTTTAATCGAAAGACATTGAGCATTGTGCACTTGAAAAACTTAAAAAAAAAAACTGAATATTTAATTAAAAAAAAAAAAAAAAAAAAACTGTTAGATTCCATGATAAACTACATTTTCAGAAAGGAAGATAAATAATATTAGTTTGACCAATGTGGTTTATCATACTTTGGTTAAACTAAACGCAGTCTTAAACTCTGTCTAAAAGAACATATTAGCTACATCTGCAGACAAGAAATCAACAAATCGGTCATTTTTAAGTATTGCTGGGGGAGCAGGGTTGGGTTGGGTTGGGTTGTTGGGATTAAGGCTGATTGACTGCTCTAGTGTCCCAACGATCGAACCGAGTACTTTACGTTTACTAGCTTTGAGCGCAGAGTATATCTGGGAGAAAAACCGTAACTTTAAATTTCTTTCAGTTAAAATTATTTGCAGGCCCAGATCTACATACAACCTCGATTTATTTGATGCTCTTTATATCTGTAAGAATCTTAAAAATATTGTTAATTGTGATTTGGCTGTACCTAGTTTGACTGATTATTGGAAATTTCACACCAATCATATTTCTTTCACATTTTCTTAATTTTTTTTTTTTCACAACTACCGTTTCTCAATTTGTTATTAGTCACTCTTCCACAATCTGTGTAATTCTATTGTTCCACCAGAATCTGATTCTTTTCTATATATGCAAAAGCTTTTCCCTCTCATTTCTTTATGCACGGAAGACAGTGTGCTAAATACTCTCATTTCATCCCTCACGAGAGTAGATGACTCCTTTTAAAGATTTGGCAGAAGTTAAGCTCGAGAAATTAATTGATTAGTCTGAAAAACTTAGCTAACACTGTTACAAATTGAGATAGGGCTTCCAGATTTTAGCGACATTAAAATATTTTTCGCCAAATCTTTCTAATGATGTTTCTATAGCTAATATTGCCAATTTCTTGGAAGTCAATAGACTATAATAATAATAATAATTATTATTATTATTATCATCATTTCTTTTTTTAAACATTTGCACAGCAGTAGCAGTTTTAATTAATCAAAGAGATTTAATTCAATTAACAAAAATTTTCAATATTTCTTAAATTTAAATAACGTTACAATCATCAATCAAATTAAATTTTGTAAAATAAAAATCTTTTGCGTAATAAGTTTTTAAGCGTATTATGAGCGTTTATAAATGTTTTTTAAGTAAGCAGTAACTCTTAATGCTTTTATATACAAACTATATTATTTAAAGTAGGATTTAACAAACTATAATAGGCTTTTCTATTTAATTTGTGCATTTACTGCCATAAAATAATCTGATTGAATACAAGTAAAATAGATTCAATTATAAAAAAAAAGTTCTGAAGGAAAAGTTGACGGAAACAGAACGTGTAATTAAATTACAAAGAAATCTTAATCGTTGATGTAGAAGTTTAATTTTTTAAAAATAAAATATTCGACCAAGATAAAAAATGTTATTAAAGGGAATATCACGTATTATATGAAACATTGTTTTTAGATTTATTCCTATTCTTTTGACATTCGAAGACGTCCAAGAAACTTTTCTAAATAAAACATTTAGAAAAGAATATCAAAAATATAAAATAAATTTGTCTTTTAAATACTACAACACATAGTAAGTTTTAGAAGAAAGTTTCTTTGAGAATTTTCTTTGCTAAATTTTTCTGAGAATATATTCAGTATTTCTCTTTCTCGATTTATTTATTATTATGAACATAAGTTTTTCTTTGTATATATACGTGTGTGTACGTGTAGGTGAGTGGGAGAGAGAGTAAGAGTTTTATTCTAAATATATCTCTGTGTATAATTCACGAACAAAGCTTTCTATTATGTTAACTTCATATTTTTTGTTAAATTTCCTTGTAATACATGAATTTACACTGTTAAAAATCTCTGTAAATTTAATGTAAATATTTATCCAGAGTCTCTGCAAATTTACAGTAATTCTTAGTTAAAAGTGAATAATCGAGATTCTAAATCTTTATTCTGTATTTTTACCTAATTTTATTATTTAATTTTTTAATTAAAATTAAAAATGACTGTTTCTACTTTAGAAAAAGCATTCCAAATCCGAAATATAGTTTCCCCAATTATTAATTAAATTAATATTAGTTATTAAAATGAATGTATAAAATAAGTTTTTTAACATCTGCGTTTATTTTTCTCTGTAATTTTACGTAAGACTTAAGATAATATATTACACAGAGTTTTCTATTGAAAATTTTAAGAGTGTAATATGTAATAACCGATAAAGAAACTTTCATAAATGCACGTTTCCTAATTCGACTACTTTCTGGTATATTAATGCAGAGCTGCAAAGTAACCGCCACACTATTTTTGAACACCACTATTTTTTTTATAAAAATGTTTGTTTATTTAACTACTTATTTTTAGCAATAAAATAATTTTAACATGGAGAAGGCACAACATGGGAAAAATGTGAGCTTTTGTAGAATTATATTACATTATGAAGGTAACGATATGTTAGATAATTGTACGCTATAGCCACTCTGTCTCCAGAAAAAAGCCTTAAGTTTCAGTAATTTCTCAATTATAGCGGTTTTGTTAGAGTGTCGACGTTCCAGTGGTGGTTGTTCGTGCGGTTACTGTCTGACGCTTCCAAGTTCGACGCTGTCCTAGAAATGATCGTTTTGTTTTTAATTAATTATTTACGTAACATATATATGTATATATATATATATATATATATATATATATATTAACAGTACATAACAGTACATAACAGTACATAAAGCTAAAATTTTTTTTTTTTTAATTACACAAAATTACAAATATTTTAAATAGAAAAACGTAATTATTCTGCATACATTTTTTAATTAAATAAATTACAATTAACATTTATTATCTTTTCTGATTTTGGATTCAATTAATTAGAAAATTGAATTTTATAATTATCCATCTTTACAATCGTTTGTATGTAGTTTTAATGGCAAATAAATAAATAAATAAAACGTTTTATATCAAATATAGAAATAAAGGAAAAACAGACAAGAAAATTAAAAAAAGTAAAATAGACTGAAGCGTTAGAAAGATGGTTAGCAGATGTGCATATCTGCCAACATTCCAGTTAATATTCTGTGGCATTATTAGTGCCTGCCCTTTATTTGTCACATCACTTTTGTTGTCGAGTAATTTTAATTGAATTTCATTGTCATTAAATAAGAAGAAAAAAATACACGCTCTCTGTCTCTCTCTCTCTTACAAAAAAAAAAAAAAGACAAATGCTAAAAATGTTAGGGTATATTAATTAGAGTGATGGCAGGTAAGTGTGTGCTATTTAAATCTGGGTTTGAACTTTCTGTTTTTGTTTTAATAGTCTCAAAGGTGAGTGACACATTCAATACGATTCGAACCCGAGATTTTGTTACTAAAGGTAAGTACTAACCACAAACGGGCAAATACTTTATTTTCTTTCATTTAGGACAGATGCTCAACCGTCGAAATGTAATTACACCAATTTCTGATTTTGACAAACTAACATTGCATTTTTCGGCACCTAGTTAGTTGTAGTTTACAAAAATTTATCTAACTGTGCCCTTCTTCAATATTATTTTTTGATATATATATATATATATATATATATACTACTGGCCATTAAAATTACTACACCAAGAAGGAATAATAATAACGGAATGAAATTTGTTGGACACATACACTATAGTTGGAAGAACAATTGATTAAAATTTCAGGAAATTTGGAGTAATATGTACTGATAAAACAGTACATAAATCAGCGACCTCTGTGGGCAGTAACAGCACTTATCTGCCTAGGCATTGAATCGAACAGCGATTGGATGACATGTACGGGTAGGGCACTTCATGAAGTTTTAACACGAAGTTTTAATACTCCAAATTTCCAGAAATTGTTATCAATTGTTCTTCCTACTATAATGTATGTGTCCAACAAATTTCATTCCGTAATTATTATTCCTTCTTGGTGTAGCAATTTTAATGGATAGAAGTATATATATATATATAATAGCAGGCTACGCCCGCTTCGCTGGTCACTATTTTTAAATGAATCATTATAATTAATGAATTCTCAAAATTGCATTAATTTTTATCATGTGAAAAAAAAAAAAAAAAAAACTCTGATCGGGAAAAATGTCGCATCGGGTCCCCACTGCCTTCGGCAGCGTAGATCCGTGCTCGATGCCCACGCGCGAATGCATATATATGAGCGCCCTAATAATTTTACAAATTCGAAAATATCCGCAATCGATTTGTAAGTATCAAAAACCTCTATGCACCAGTTTTGAACGATCTATCTATATTTTTATTTTTTTACCCTTCCGCTCCCTCCCCCCTTCCCGCCCCTCCCAATAATTTTAAAAATTCAAAAATATCCGCAATCGATTTGTAGGTATCGAAAACCTCGATGTACCAATTTGAATGACCCAACTCTATTTTTATTTTTATTTTTTTGCCCCTCTGTCCCCCCCCTCCACGGCCCTTCTAATAACTTTACACTTTCAAAAATATCCCCATTCGATTTGCAGGCCTCTAAAACCTATCTGTACCAATTTTATATGGCCTAACTGTATTTCTATTTGTTTTTCCCATAGCCCCCCCTTACCGCCCCTCCTAATAATTTTACAAATTCGAAAATATCCGCAATCGATTTGTAAGTATCGAAAACCTCTATATACCAATTTTGAACGATCTAACTGTTTTTTTTCTCCCCTCTCCCCTCCCCCCATCTCGCCCCTCCAAAAAACTTTACGCTTTCGAAAATATCCCCATTCGACTTGCAGGCGTTTAAAACCTGTCTGTACCAGTTTTGAACGGCCTAACTGTATTTCCATTTGTTTTTGCCCATAGCCAAACCTTACCGCCCTACCCCCCCCCCTTCTCGCCCCTCCTAATAATTTTACAAATTCGAAAATATCCGCAATTGATTTGTAAGTATAGAAAACCTCTATAAACCAATTTTGAACGATCTTACTCTATATTTATTTTTTTTGCCCTCCCCTCCCCCTTCTCGCCCCTCTTAATAATTTTACACTTTCGAAAATATCCCCATTCGACTTGCAGACCTTCAAAAACCTATCTGTACCAATTTTGAACGGCTTAACTGTATTTCTATTTGTTTTTGCCCCATAGCCCCCCTTACCGCCCCTCTTAATAATTTTACAAATTCAAAAACATCCGCAATCGATTTGTAAGTATCGAAAACCTCTATGTACCAATTTTGAACGATCTGACACTATTTTTATTTTTTGCCTCCCCTCCCCTCCCCCCCCCTTTTCGCCCCTCTTTATAACTTTACACAATCGAAAATATCCCCATTCGACTTGCAGGCGTCTTAAACCTATCTGTACCAATTTTGAACGACCTAACTGTATTTCTATTTGTTTTTTCCACATAGCCCCCCTTTACCGTCCCACCCCCCTACCCGCCCCTCCTAATAATTTTACAAATTCAAAATCATCCTCAATCGATTTGTAAGTATCGAAAACCTCTATGTACCTATTTTGAACGATCTGACAAAATTTTATTTTTTTGCCCTCCTCCTCTCCTCCCCCCCCCCTTCTCGCCCCTCCTAATAATTTTACACAATCGAAAATATCCCCATTCGACTTGCAGGTCTCTTAAACCTATCTGTAGCAATTTTGAACGGCCTAACTGTATTTCTATTTGTTTTTGCCCCATAGCTCCCCCCCTACCCGCCCCTCCTAATAATTTTACTAATTCAAAAATATCCGCAATCGATTTGTAAGTATCGAAAACCTCTATGTACCAATTTTAAACGATCTGACACTATGTTAATTTTTTCCCCCTCCCTCTCCTCCCCCCTTTCTTGCCCCTCCTAATAACTTTACACAATCGAAAATATCCTCATTCGACTTGCAGGCCTTTAAAACCTATCTGTACCAATTTTGAACAGCCTAACTGTATTTCTATTTGCTTTTGCTCCATAGCCCCCCCCCCCTTGCTGCCCCACCTGGGGGCTGAATTTCTAAAATTCCAGAAATTGGTTTTTAGATAGTTGCATTAGCTATATTTTAGAGCAAAAATTTCACGTATATCTATTTTTTTTATTTGAGATATATAGGATTATGCGAAATCACGTTTTACGATTGTGAAATCACGTTTTGCCCCCCCCGAACCCCTTGGGGACCGAATTTCAAAAATTCCAGAAACTGATTTTTAGACATTTCCATTAGCTATATTTTAAAGCAAAAATTTTACGGATATCTGTTTTTTTGTTTGAGAAATGAAGGATTTTGTAAAATTACGTTTTGCCCCCCTCCACCCCCTTGGGGGGCGAAATTTGTAAAATCGCTTGCGGCGTTGTCTTTCTCGGGTCGTAAACATTAACCGTGCCAAATTTTGTCCTTCTCGGTGAAACAGCCTAGGTTTCTATAGCGGACAGACAGACAGACACACACACACACAGACAGACTCTGCTCTTTTATATATATAGATATATGTATATATATATATATTACTGCAAAGTTATTCCTTTTTTCTTGTAGTATTTGTTTTTTTCAGCATTCAATAAACCTAATATTTAAAATAGTTCATAAAAATATATATATATTTAAAAAGATATTTATAAACCATTTTTTAAAGAAATGTATCAGAACAGCATAAATAAAAAGTTTAACATTTAAAAACATATGCATTCATTAGTTTACAATATTTTTAAATATTTCCTTTCATATCTCACTATAAAAATCTGAGACTTCCTTAAAGTAGACGGAGTTTTCAGTTTTCTGCTTGTAGGATTTCAACTTCAGCTATTTCGTAAGATTTAGAATTGAAATATATCTCTATCAGATACTGCTGATACCAGATTATACTTTTTTGTACCATTTTCGTCTAGACAAAATATTTTGACCAATAGATTTCGTGCTGTAAGCGGAGAAAGAAAAAATAAAAAAATCCCTGAAGAAAATTTTTAAAAAGTATAATCTTTAAACGTATGTACGTCGGTCTAGAAAAATAAATAAGATAAAATAAAATAAAAAGTAAAAATAGTTGCGTAAAATTTCTAAAAATTTAATCGAAATAATCAATAAGGAATTGAAGAAAAAAAAAAAAAAAAAAAAGATTGTATAAAGGGATGATTTATAAACTAACTTAACAAACCTTCTTCTAAACAGGAATAAATTTAATTAAAACAAATATTAAAACTAATTCAAAACTGTCTTTACAATTTTTTTTCTTTTGTATATATACATATATATATATATATATATATATATATATATATATACAGGGCCCGACTTAGACTACCTGCAGCCCCGGGGCAAGCCTATTCTGGGGGGCCCCCTTACAGTGGCATAAGAGGTCTTTAGGTTGCAGAATTTCTGTATTCGCCTGTAGGGGGGCCCCTTCCAGAAGGGGGGCCCAGGCCATTTGCCCCGTATGCCCTGCCGTAAGTCGGGGCCTGTATATATATATATATATATATAGATATAGATATATATATATAGCGAGAAAGAGAGAGAGAGATATATATACATACATACATACAGAGAAGCTATATTTGTTTATTTATAAAATAAGAGGGAGTAAAGAAATAGGTATATTATTTTTTCTAAATTATGAAGTAATTTAAATATCGGTTCTTCAGATTTTAAGATTGTTAAATGATGTGATTGATAAATGAATGATTGCTGCTTGAATTTCAAGCAACTTGGTTATACAAAACCGACTTATGAAAAAGGAAAAGATGTATGAAAGAAAGCACCACTGATAGCAAAATTGCATATCAAAACAGATAAACATTTAAAAACTAACCTCCATCAAGCGAAAAGCATAAGACATAAGAACGGTGTAAAAGCAACAACGCATCGAGACTATTTTTTCCTAATAAAAAATCATAATTATATATTCCTAACATAAACATGTTTTTGAATTATGGTGTTTAATTTCAAAGTTTAAATTTCACATTTTGTTTTTATAAGAATGTTGAATTTTTTCAAAGGTATCTTTAAATATTGCAATAAGATTTTTTTAGCTTTAAAAGTAGTTTAAATGTCACTTAAGGTTGATTTCTTTTAAGTCGAACTATTGTAAAAACTTAATTTATATATTTATCAACATGTTCTTTTTGTATATAATGGATAAATGTTATCAATATCACATTCGAAATTAATTGCAATCAAAGTTGTAGTACTTACCTTAGTACGAATCTTGTGTGAGTCCGTTGGTGAGCTTCAAATGCCAAATTATTTTTAAATGATGGCACTTCAAAATTTTAAGTTTAAATAAAAAAGCATTTATGTGAACCGAATTGTTTAAAACTTGGTATGTACGTAACACATATGAAGATCTCAACTAAGTTTATTAAGTAACTCTATCCACCAGCTTTTTTTTTTTTTTTTTTTTTTTTTTTTTCAATTGGGGGACATTTTAGTTAAAATATTAGCTTCATCCGCTATTTTTTTTTAAATGTTCAGGCCATTTCAAAATTTCAAACTTTCCTTAAAAATGTATTATTAGAGATTTTTGCATGAAACTCGAACTGTAAAAAGCCCGTATGAAGTCATTATATGATTTATTTATCAACTTCATTTAGCATCTTGTTTCTCATATATTTGCAAAATATTTACTATTTATTACTTTGATAATTTAAGTCTTCCTTCCTGGTGTTTGATTATTATGCTGAATTATATATATATACTAATTACATATTAATTAATGTGTATTTGTATAAAAAAGGCACCAAAGACAGCACTCATAATTATACAAAAATTATATAGTTTTGAAAAGAAGGTAATAAGTACGTGTAAAAAGTTAAGATAAGTGGGCGTGGTTAACAAAAAGTAAAATAATTAATAAACATTAAACAATAAATTTAAGTATCCAAAAACTAATTGAAAAAATAACACTTCATGTGAAAAACACCCTTCCGCTTCCTCTTCAGTGGGTGGGAGCAGCAGAACAGGCAATTTAGAAAATGAAAAAGGCTTAACAGGTTTCGGAAATATGGCGAAACCAGCGTACTCCCAAAAAATCTGGTGTGAAACAACCACACGACTTCCATTACCCACTATTATGCATTTTTGAGAGATAATGCGATCAGAAAACATAAAAGTGAACTAAAGAGAAAATCGTTAGAGCCGTTTTTGAGATACCAACTTTCACAAAAAAATCAATTATTGACCGGAAAACAATAATTACATACAAAAGTATATTTAAAAGTGAGTTAATATGGCGAGTTTGAAAAAAATCCGTACAGCTGTTTTTAAAGGATTGCCCTTGGGAGACCTGAAATTGAGCTATTTATACAGGACGCCTATCAATTTTCCTGAACTAACCAACTATATCATTCGAAAGGACATCTAATAGAGTGTTTATATAGCAATTTTGAAGAAAATCGTTAGAGCCGTTTTTGACATACGGGCTTACGGTCCCACTTCCGGTTTCCGATGTCCCACTTTCGGTTAAACTCAATTATTGACAGGAAAACAATAATTACATACAAAAGTATATTTAAAAGTGAGTTAAAATGGCGAGTTTCAAAAAAATCCGTACAACCGTTTTTAAAGGAACGCCTTTGCGAGCCCTGAAATTGAGCTATTTATACAGGACGCCTATCAATTTTCCTGAACTAACCAACTATATCATTCGAAAGGACATCTAATAGAGTGTTTACATAGCAAGTTTGAATAAAATCGTTAGAGCCGTTTTTGATATACGGACTTACGGTCCCACTTCCGGTTTCCGATGTCCCACTTCCGGTTTTTCAATATTCACCAAAATTTGGAAATTTCATCTGTACACCAGATGTATTTCAATTCTAAAATTTCGTAGCTCTATCTTTATTAGTTTCTGAGCTACAATAGCCAGAAGATTCTCCACATACATACACACACACACACACACACATACACACTGACCAATTGCCAAAAACCACTTTTTTGGACTCAGGGGACCTTAAAACGTGTAAATCAGGTGAAAACCCGATATCGAATTTTCAGACCGAATACAATACTTCCATTTCCTACGGTAGTAGGGTAATGGAAGTAAAAATCTAAGATATACATATATAATTTTTTTTGTAAAGTAAGTGGACATCTTTATTTGCTTTACGGGTGTTTATGGATAATCTTCCTGTGAGTATTACAGGTTTATTTTTTTTTCCCGTACCTTTATTAAAATTATTACCGGTTATTTTTATTTTATTTATTAATTTATTAATTTGTTTGTGCGGTGACATTCCATCATCTATTTTCTTGCATTCTACAACTGAATCACAATATATATATATATATATGTGTGTGTGTGTGTGTGTATTCTTCCGAGTGAGCCAAAAGTTTCATTATTAAAATAATATGTTTTATCAAATGAAAAAAATACGATTAAAATTTATTCAATTATAAAATTTCTATTCAAATTAACAATTTTATAATAACGGGGAAAAATGTGTCTCTCGCACAGCAAAAATGCTATTTTGTGATTAAAATCGAGTATAAATAGAATTGTAGTTTTAGATTATTTAATCATTCGTATTATAATGAAAACATCTTAACAAATGTCAGAGATTTAAAATAGATTTTTAAATCAAAGTATGAATCCTTTGTATTGAATTGCATCGTAATTTTCTGTTTAGTATAACGATACAGAAAGAAAATACAAAATCTACGAAAGAGAAAAATTTGATTGTTTTGCTTTGGAAATGTAAATTGCTTCATAAATTTTAATGAAGTAATATGTTTACCAGATGGCGTTCATAAGCTCCATAATTCTTTAAATCTTTATTTCACTTCGTGTTTTCTATAACATTTTAATCCGTGAGACTCAAACAGGAATTTGAGAAGCTTAGGAAGCTCAGGAAGCATTTTTCTCCTTGAAAAGAATGGAAAATGTATTACAATAAACAGAGAATATAAAGAGAGGGAGACCAGAGATAACATTTGTTAAAGATGTTTATTACTGTTGCACATTTAAAGGGAGATAAACGGAATTTTACGTGTTAAATAACATAATTATTCCCAGAAGAAATGTTAATTTCTATGAATTTTGTAATAATTAACTGCTTTAAAATAACTCTGTTTTATTTATTATTTGATTTATAGTTAAATAAAATTTACTTCCATAAAATTTGTAGTAACGTATATTGCGAAGTATTGTACTACTGTATAAGACTTTAAATTAATTTACAGTTATAACAATAGATACAAAGCTTTGTTGCTTTAAGCTAGTTTAGCTTGATGAAGCGCGTAAAATAAACAGAAGATTTACAATTTTATTTTCCCATAAAACCAATTTTAAATGAAACGACGACACGGAAGAATAGGACTCAATAATTCTCCAACGACTGTAGCACATGACAAAATTTAATGACGACAATAAATACAATATGTGCAGAGTAGATGGATCACATTTTAAATAATGGCATGAACAACGCTGTCAAAGCGGCGTTACACTTTGTACTTTAGAACATTTAAAATAATAAACAAGCAGATGAACTCTGCGATTCTTTCTGAAAGAGAGGCTGCTACAGACTGACAAAGTTTAATACTAAACCTCATTGGGTGCGAGGTCACGTGGTTTTTGATGACGAACGTTTCTACGTAAACATTTTGACAGATCCTTCACTGGGAAAACTACCTCACAGGATGATCTGAGCTAGGAGATATAGTTTCGGGTATTACAAAGCTGTTATAAATCTAATAATTCTTTTAACACACGTTTGTATAGTGAATGAATTATTTGTATTTATGTATTTTGTATTACACAGTTTTGTTTTAACGGACTTTTCACTCAAAATTATTTAGATATAGTTACATTTAGTAGTTAAAAAAGAATTTACCTTGAAATCTGAATTAATTTTTATTAGTGACATAACATCTGTCAAACATAACGTTAAAGTAAAAAAAAAAAAAAAAAAAAAAAAAAAAAACTACTCATTAAAAATTTAACAAGATTTACTTTATTTTTTCATCTTTTAAATTGCCTTTCCGATTAAATTTTATTAACCCCCAAAAATTATGTAACACTTTGGAGACATGCATAATATGAAGTAGCAACATATGTAAAAAAAAATTCAGATTTTGCTTTAATTTTATTAAGTTACATTTGTGCTAATAATAGGAAAACGGCACAACATCAGTACCATTACCAAATACCAAATATTTACCATTACCCTTACCAAATACTAATTAGTAACATTACCATATACACACTATCAAATTTTACAAAAATTTTAGTTTTTTACACAAGAGACAATTAGCTATGAAATTTTGGAAAATGTTCAATACAAAATCTAACACTGTATAATTTGTAAATATTTGTCGCTTTTTCCTGCATGTTTTAAACTGAAATCTTTTCTTGCGCCTCCCGGGGTTTTCTATTAACCCTCGCTTTTCTAAGATCAAGACGTTACTGCAGAAAAATTGCTTTAAGGTGCCGCTCGGCACGTTTGGCGAAAACACCAACACCGCCCTTTTTGTATCGTTTAGAAGTTGCAAAATTCCACTGGCTACGCTTGCTATCTCTGGCGAATTAGCGCACTTTTTGAATGAGGCGGGCTTAACTAAATTTCAACTTCAAAATGAGGTCAAAATGACATCACCTTGGAAAAGCGAGGGTTAATACGTGTTCCCTGATAAGACAGAGAGGCTTGCAGCGAACTGCGTTGTGTGATGTGTCTTTTAGGTATTACCTCATATAAATAACCTATGATAATGCACCTTTGAAATGTTAAAAGGACCCACACTTCTTCAAGCAAAAACAGTTTGGAAATTTTCCATGCTACGATGAGAGCTCTTCCAAAGTAATTCAGGAAAAGAGGCCAGTGCCACTTTTTTCTTGAACAGAAGCAAATTAAACTTAACGTGGCTGCTAAATAAACCAACCACATTTTTGTATTTGATGTATGAAGTCACAAAAAACCGGACATCAATTTCTTTCTGTTTCCTTTCACCCGGCGCTTCCTTTTGCTTTCACTTTTTGTTTCTTCTAAAATTGTCAGCAAATACACTACACGATTATCATTTTATTGTAAGACAGCTATTTTGTCTGTTTCATTAAATGGTGCATCATAAGAACCTCTCTCTGTTTTACTCAATGATGTCGAAGTCACAAGTACAAGCACACATTTACCAATAGATTATCTCATACAGTTTTACTTTCACAAATTTCTTTTTTTTTTTTTTACTTTTGTAAAGTATTTTTTATTTTACTTTTGTAAATTAGTACAAAAGAAGTTTACAAGAAATTCCGAATAATCTGTTTTCTAATCCTTCCATAAATGTCACATTAATGCAATTGTATGAATAGTTATTATTCAAACTTTGTTTGATAGCATGTGATCTATGGGTGGGGCAGTCATGACAGCAGTCATGACATATTTACACGTTCTGAGGTCCCCTGAATACGAAAATCATGTTTCTAGCTAATGGTATGTGTGTTTGTCTGTGTGTCTGTTTGTGTGTCTGTCTGTCTGTGTGTCTGTTATCAGCATATCGCAAGAACAAATAGTAGCAGAAATTCCAAACTCGGTATTCTAAATGTGTATTATATCAGTACAAAAACCCTTGACGGGTTAAAAGTTTGTGACGCAGCTACTTTATCGCTATAAGAATTTGAAATATGGGTCTTAAAAATAATGATATCAAATTTTAAGTGACGCTTTGCTAGTAGTTAAAATATACATAGATTTTCTTATTTGATCATTTGCTTTTTTCTTTTATTTATATTTACAATGCAAACATATTTTTAACTTCAAGATAAGACAAATATATAAAATATACTCTGATGCTTTTTCATTTGCATTTCAATTTCAAAATAACAGTTTTAAAAGGAATGATATCAAAATTCCAGTGACACCTCAATGTCACTTTAAAAGATCTGTTTTTAGATTCCACTAAAATTACCTTTGTTTTGTCTAATAAAGTATATTTACACATTGAAACAGTGCTTTTAATTTTCAAATATATACTGTCAAAAAATCACACTTTCACTGAGTTTGCATTATAAATTGAAATTATTTATTTCAATAAATCGATTTGTCTTTTGTGTCACGCTATCCAAAACTGTGAGTAAAATTTATGTTAATGTTACTTTGTATCGTAGTACCCAACTAAGTCAAAATGTGTGCAAAGAGATAGTGTGATGCAAAGAAAACATTTGCACAAATTTTACTTACCGTTTTGGATAGCGTGACGCAAAAGACAAATCGATTTATTGAAATAAATAATTTCAATTTATAATGCAAACTCAGTGAAAGTGTGATTTTTTGACAGTATATATTTGAAAATTAAAAGCACTGTTTCAATGTGTAAATATACTTTATTAGACAAAACAAAGGTAATTTTAGTGGAATCTAAAAACAGATCTTTTAAAGTGACATTGAGGTGTCACTGGAATTTTGATATCATTCCTTTTAAAACTGTTATTTTGAAATTGAAATGCAAATGAAAAAGCATCAGAGTATATTTTATATATTTGTCTTATCTTGAAGTTAAAAATATGTTTGCATTGTAAATATAAATAAAAGAAAAAAGCAAATGATCAAATAAGAAAATCTATGTATATTTTAACTACTAGCAAAGCGTCACTTAAAATTTGATATCATTATTTTTAAGACCCATATTTCAAATTCTTATAGCGATAAAGTAGCTGCGTCACAAACTTTTAACCCGTCAAGGGTTTTTGTACTGATATCATTACTTTTTATAGGTTATTAATCAAAAGATTAAATTAAGTCCTTCCGACTCATAAGAAGTTTAGGTTGATTTATCTTTTCTTATGAAGTTGCCACCATTGTTTTCAAAATGGCAGCTACAATTTATTAATGGACTTGGTGGATTTATTAATGAGGGCTATGTATATATGCAGCTTTAAGCAAATCATTTCAAAAGTTATTGTGATAATTTTCAAGTGGCCACCATTTAGAAACAAAAGGACAGAGTGACTGAGTTGCCCAGTGAACTTATCAAAGACATTTGAATGATATATCAACTGCGCAAATTTGATTTGAACTGATTCAATATTACAAAAGTTATTGTAATGAAAAAAATTTAAGTGGCTGCCACTTGGAAACAAAATAGTGGAGCAAGTTGCCTAGGAAACTTATCCATGATATTTGAATTGTAAGTTCCCTCCCCAAATCTGATTTGAACTAGTTTAGTATTCTAAAAGTTATCATGGTGGCACATTTTCAAGTAGCAGCCTGATTTCAAGTGACTGCAACTTGGAAACTAAATGCTAGAACAAAATTCATCCAAGATATTTGTGTGATAAGTTCAATGTTCAACTTCAACTGATTCAGCATTTAAAAAGTTATTCTGATGATAAGTTTAAAAGTGGTAGCCTGATTTGAAATGGCCGTACTTAAGATATCGGTCATTTTGTTAAAAATGGCAGATAAAATTTATTAATAAATACTTGGTTGAGACCCTTGTGTGGTCAATGTAAGCATCAAAATTCAAGCAAATACAGTCTTAACTAACCTTTTTTCAATGTGGATTTGAAATTTTCATGTAGCCACCACTTGAAAACAAACTGCAAAGGAACGTCGTTAACAAACTCATCTAAGATATTTGTAAGATAAATTTGCTGTATAACTTTGGTTCAACTTTGAGTATTATGTCAAAAATTATCGTAATCACAAAATTTCCATTATATATACAGAACTAAAGGGCAAAACTGGGAAAATTCATTAGTGGCCAGTGGCCGGTACTGTCAGTTTCATTAGTAGCCACTTTTTTAAGTTAGTGGCCACTTTTCACATGATAAGACTATTTCTTTCAGACTGCAAAAAGCATTGTCACCATTTTGTGGTATAATTACCACAAGAAAAATATGAAAATAAGAAATACATATAATAAAATTAACACAGAGACACTGAAATTGTAATTATGTTCTTTTTAAAAATCCTAAATTGCACATCCTAAATTGATATCTGCTTAGGGCTGTAATAATAAAAGCAAAAGTTTTTATATTTCAGATAATTTAGTAGTATTTTTTTTTTCAATTTATTTAAGTGAAATAAGCTGTTATCATTCACAGTTCACATTGCTATTTTCTAAGTAAATGAATGATTCATCATCATCACAACCTTTTACATGGTCATGTGTAAATACAGTTAGCAGTTTTATTACTTTTTTCTTATTTCTAAAGACACACTTTTTTAATTGATTTTATTTCAATAGAGTTAAAATATTTCCTCTTAAAAAATATAGATATGGAAACTTAGCTGCTTCATTAAAAATAATTTACTTAGCTGCCAAATTTGTAGCTTGGGGGGGGGGGGATTACAAGAATTATGAGTAAGAGATATTAAACAATTCTACTTCTTTACAGATTCTAGAATCTAATAAAGTAAGTTTAAAATAGATATTTATATTTTTACAGCAAATGGAAAATGGTTAGAAATTATAAAGCTTTCTATAAGCTGTGTGATCACAGATCGTTGGGGGGGGGGGGGGAGTCCAAAAAATTATATGAGTAAGATATATTAAACAATTCTACTTCTTTATAGGTTGTAGAATATAATAAAGCAAGTTTAAAATGAACATTGACATTTATGCCATGGATGGAAAAAGATTGGAAATTACAAAGCTTAGATTCTCTATCGTCGCTCGATTTTTAGAATCTTTTAATGATCACAAAAAGTGGCGACTTTAGTGGCGATCGATGCATAATTTTTAATCGCCATCTCTTTTTATTTAGTCGCCACGTGGCCGGTGGCCACCGTTAATTTTGCCCTTTAAGAAAAACTCAACATTTTTTACATTTATACGACCATTTTTTAATTCATGAAATCAATGAAGGTAGTGAATCAACGAAGGCTTTTCTCGCTTCGCTGGTCACTATATTTAAAGGAAACTCTTTTCTATATAACTTTACAAAAAAAATAAAATTTAAAGAAATCATGAAGCACTTTAAAGCCCGCTTTGGTTCCCCGTTGCCTTCGGCAGCGACCCACTCATTCACTGACTCTCAGGTGACTGTCCCTATTGCCTGTGACGACCGCTTACCAGTGGGCTTCCATTTGAGTGCTTATCAGATGACAGTTTCAAAAAGATTGAAGTAGTCATTTTATATTTGAATCCCAATTACATATGAACAACACTATATGTGGTGCATATAATATTTTCTTTCACGTTATTTTCTATATTTATTTTATTTAATCGATCAACCATAAAATGACAACAATTTCACACATAATGAAATATGTAAACCTGATCATGGTACAGGCAGTCTTAATGTAACTCCCCTTGGTGACTTTTCAATTTTTATCGTCACTTTAGACAAAAATACATATATAGATGAAGAAAATAATTTAGATTTTAAAACTTTGCATTTCGTCAAAAAACTATTTCGATAATATTTTAAATAGGGAACTGTTTTATAATTATGGTGATTCTATTTCATAATTGTTGATAATAAAGTTACAATTTTATAAGGAGAAAATATTTCAATGTATTCATCCACTGGACCACAAACAGTAAAATGTAAAAAGCAAATTTCTGATTGGCAACACTGCAAACAACAACAGTTTGTTTTGTTACCATTGCTTACTTTGCTTACCCTTGCTTACAAAATTATATTGCATTATTTTTAAAATTTTCTTTTTTTTTGTCTGGTAAAATCTTGGATTAATCTACATTTACATACATTATATTTCAGGTAGGAATTAGTATTTTAATAGTTTTATTTTACTTTTTATACACATTGTCCATTGTGAAGCACGTATAAACTCAAAATTATTTCAAAATTTCAGCTTTTTTATGTTTCTGATGCATATTTTTTCTTTTTTTATACACTGAAGATTAAAATAAATATTTATTACTTTTATTAAAATATGTATACCATGAATCATAAAATAATTCATGACAAAAAAAAATAATAATAATAATAATAAAAACATTAGCAGAATTTTCTGAATCTATCTGCAAAAAAATAAAATTTATCTTCAAATAGTGAAGAAGGAAGGCACTCCCTCTCAGGCCTAGCACCGTGTAGTCACTCAGCCTTAATCCCAAACAAAAACACACTCAAACCATGAAAGCCGAACCAAGTCTGGTATCACTAGGAATAATTGCAATTCATAAAATTAATTTGTAGATGCAAATTTTACATAAATTAAGACTATACAATATAGTAATCTAGAGCAGGGTGCGAAATTTCCGCTCACCAACTCGAGTGGAATTTTTACTGTGGCGAGTAAAAATTTGGTCAAGTTATAGATAGAATTCTTACACAATACGGTGACAGAAAATTCTTTTTATAGATTTAAATAAGACAAAATCTTGTGATCTTATAACCTCTCCTTTCTCTCTTCTCGGAGTGTTGAGTCTGTGTGTGCGCTGTCTGACGATCGCCCCAGCCTAGGAAAGGAAAAATGCTTAGTACATGCATAAAAGTTTTAATCTCTTCATCAGTTTCATTTCTCTCACTTTGATTTCTCCAAGCTGAGTGAGAACAGACGAGCAGAGAAGAGAGCCTCTTTGCCCGTCGCCCTCTATCCGAGAGAATAGAAACACGAAAGTTTGCCTATGCGATATTGGTGCATGCAAATGAGCTCGAGCCCTTTTAAAGATACTGCTTATTTTTATTTTGTTGAATAATTACCAAAAAGTAGTTCACATTCTCCAGTTTTTCATTGAAACGTCAAGGATTTGCGCTTGTAATGATTTGTAAGCAACGATTATATCAAAAAAGTTATTCTGAAATGGTTATTTCAAATGACAATAATGAACAAACTATACACACCGACATTCCGTCTGATTACAAAAATAAAATGGACAAAAAACACATTTCTGATGAAAAAAGTTAAATAAATACCGTATGCCGTGTATAAGCCGAGAATTTTTGGAAATTTTTCGGAAGCTGAAGTCGGGGGTCGGCTTATATATAAGAGTACACATTTTTAGGAAAAAACGTACATTAGAAACAATGATTGAATACATAGATTTTAAGCTTAAAAACTAATATAAAGTAAAATAGTGATATTAAACCTTATTTTTAAATAATTATCACATATAAAACTTTTGAATTAGCAATTTTAAATTTATTTCAAGAAATGCTCAATGTAGTCACGTGTGTTACATTTATTTTTTTTTGACCTGCCGGTAACTGACATCATCGGCAGATTGCACGAACGGAGTAACTACTCTGTCTGATTCAGAAATAGTATAAGAAAAACTTGAAAAAACAGGACTCCTGATCATATTTTTAATTTATACAATTAAATCATATCTGTTTAAAATGTTTCAAGGTTTACACTAGCAAAAGAAGTGGCAAATCTTTGTTTTTTTCATATAGAATTTTTTTTTTTTTAAGATTGCCTTGAGGTACTGATAACAATACTCAAAAGTAGAAATATACAAAATAATTTAGATATGTCATAAAAATTAAAAATATGCAATCTGTCTTTTAACGGCTTATTTATGTAAACATCCAGCGGCTGCATCATCGACGTTAGGGTTAGGCCTCCCGGTATTACGGCAAGGCAACCATCGTTTTCAGCTGCTGGGACCTTTGTGTGCGAGTGCGTCGGTGCTAGCCTCCCTTCTGATAGGGTTGCCAGAGTTAAAATTTTCGTCATTGGCGAACACACTGCGATCATTTTACGTCATAGCTAAGCAAAGTAAGGAATTCTATTGGATAAGCATGCATTTCGTGCAATTTCATTGGACAGATTATCCTGAAAGTTGTATAGA
The DNA here is from genome assembly GCA_963930645.1 of Salticus scenicus. NCBI lineage: Eukaryota > Metazoa > Arthropoda > Arachnida > Araneae > Salticidae > Salticus > Salticus scenicus. The sequence continues at coordinate 113,044,421 of OZ005654.1, read as the reverse complement.
TTGGCAATATACTCGAACTTGAAAAGAGTATTTTTTCAATTCGGCTTGTACACAGGTTGGCAATTTTGGGCAAATTTCTGCAGGGAAAAACATACTCTTGGCTTATATTCGGAAATATACGGTAAATAGGTAAATAAGGAAGCTTAACATTTCAAATAAAAAGATTTCAGGGGTCGATCCAGGTTTTAATTTTTGGGTCCCTTTTTTGTGAAAAACAAAATATTTTTGTGAAATTTTTATTTGTTTTTGTGAAATGTAAAATATTTTTGTGAAAAAGTAAAATATTGTGTAAAATCTTCCGTTTTTACAATCACTTTATGTAATGTTTAATATCAATTTAATAGAGTTTCGTTGAGACAAATTAAGGCATTAATTAAAAATAATACTGAAAATATGAAAACATTTAATAAAAGGATCATTTTTATAAAACAAAATCTTGTGAAGGGACTCATTTTATAAATTTGAATTTTGTGAAGGGTCCCTTTTCATGGATTTGAATTTTGTGAAGGGTCCCTTTTCATGGATTTGAATTTTGTGAAGGGTCCCTTTTTATGAATTTGAATTTTGTGAAGGGTCTCTTTTTACTATGTGGAATTTTGTGAAGGGGCCGCAAAAGGGACCCAAATTTTGCCTGGATCGACCCCTGGATTTTCACAGAATATTGTTTGACAGAGTTTTTTTTCTTCTTTTTTTCTTTAATGAATCTTTGCATTTTATGTTATTAGATATTTTCATCTTTTTCAAATCTCAAATACAATACACTATAATGATTTTTAATTATAGATGATTATGAGACATGATGATATACGACACACTTTTAATATACCATAAAATTCCGATAGTAACCCCCCTCCCGATTATAACCCCCCCCCCTCTCTTACCTTTGGCGTAAAGGTAGAAATTAAGAAATTTGGTTGGTGGCCACTGGCCACTAGCCTTCATTTTTTTAGTGGCCACTTTTAAAAAGTTACTTGGCCACTCGCTGATAAAAGTAAAAGTAAAATAAAATTTTCTTTTCTTTAATTTTTTCAATGTTCAGTCTCGACAAATCATTAAGAAAATAATTAAGGTAGTCAACTTTTTGAAACTCATCCACAATAATACATTTCTGATAAATTTTAATAAATGAAATAGGAATAGATTTACATAATTTATACTATGAATGTAAGAAAATACTATTCATTACAAAATTCATATGTTTAAAATGCTCTTTTGGTTATATTATTTTATAACAGAAAAATTCTGATTATATTGCCCCTTCACTATCCTGAATGGTGTCGATTTTCTACTTAAAAAAGAAAAAAAAAAAAAAAAAAAAAAAAAAAAAATCTTTGATTCATGAAAATATGTATTTGTAAATAAAAAAATTTTTTTTTTAATAATACTTTTTTATTTTGCAAGTTTCTTTTTCCTTTTTTTTTTCTTGTTACAAATGAATTATAAATTAATTTTTCTTTAATAATAATGAATTTTTAATAATTTGCAATTATAATCCCCCTCTCTAACTGAATTTAGAGAGTGTGGCTGTAGTCGAGATTTCACAATGAAATTGTAGCTGTCACTTTTTAAAAAGTTAATTTTGACAAATTTTAAAATTAGTAGCACTAATTCATCTTAAGGATAAACAAGATCTTAAGCTCAATCATTAAATGATAATTCAATAGAAAAAAAAAGAAATCAATTTTAAGATATTATCAAATTTGTAATTTAATGGTCTGTAGTATGTAGTACATCAGTGTAACTCAGATTAGACATAACAAATTACATATAATGTGTCAAATGACGTTTTTAATTTTTCTGCGAACGTAATACAATCGGAGTTTCAGCCGATTGATTATCTCACGAGCTTCCTTTTTGTCTCTTTCTCCCGAAAGTTGGCCGAAATTCTCATTTTGACATTTTTTTAAAATTAAAATCTAATACTTTTATAGAAAAATGGAAAAAAGCCATACGTTTTTTTAGTATATGAATAAGACTACCTGCCAATTTCCAGTGTTTACTGTTAAAACTGACTTCCGAAAATGTCTGTAAGTGGCGATGTTAGATTTGAGAAAGCCTGAATTCGAGGCGCACGGCGCGTTTACTGTGAAAACGCCGCCGCGCGATCCAAGTTTGCATTGGAATGGGGTATTCTGTAAAGAATGGGTAGAAGAATTTTAAGTATTTACTATTAAAATTGACTTCCGAAATATGTTTGCAAGTGGCGAGGTTAGATTTTAGAACAGCCTGAATTCTTTGCGAGGCGCGTTTACCGCGAAAAAGCCGCCGTGCGATCCAAGTTTGCCTTGGAATGGGGTATATTTTATAAAGAATGGGTAGAAGAGAAGTGGCCACTGCAGTGGCAACCAAAGGCAATTTCTTTAGTCGCCACTTTTAAAAATCTAGTCGCCATGTGACGAGTGGCGACCGCTAATTTCTAGCTTTACTTTGGCAGCTAAGTTCGCCACTCTTTCGTTATTCCCATGAGCGTTGCAAACATACTTTTTTAAAATTCTGAAGTCTTATATGTTTATTTAGAAACTTTAATTTGCATATAACGTATCCAAGTATTATTTTTACTCATCTTTTTAAAAAAGTAAAATAACTCCAAATAAAAAAAATGTGGTGTTGTTTACATTCTTTAAACTCCAAAACGTTAACTGCTAAATCAAAATATTCACCGTTTTTTATTTGCTAATGCAAATGTAAACAAACATGCAGCTTTAGCATAAAGCAATTTGTTATGTTTATATTTTCAAAATCAGAATGAGGAACAGCTATACGATAAAATAAGCCACCCATTACTGTTGCCAATGTACAGCTTACCAGATGAGTCGATAGTGCGAACTGATACTCAGAATCATTACAAAACATCAAAAATACATTTTAAGAAAATAAATTATTTCACTCGTGTTTGTTTTGAAAGTCACTGAAATAAATGAATCTGAAAATGCATGAAAATCAGGGGTCGAAATTAGAATCAGTAAGTTGGGAGCCAAAAGACAACTAATATTATTTTCTTAGTTGCAATTATGTTGTACTAAGGTGCCATTTAAAAATTGTCATTTACACATAGAAACATGTGCATAAACATTATACATAAACAGAAATTAATCAAAATACTGATACCTTATCTAGTTAGTTTTTTCCATTTTAAAAATGTGTTAGAGCAAATATTTTTACAAGAAAGCTAGGAATTTAATTCTACTACTTCGTTGCTAGTGCCTTTATTTTCATCACACATTATAACTGCACACTGAAGGGGGAAAAAGAATGTTAGGCGTCAAAGTGATGATTAAGTATAAAATTATGGTCATCAAAATGAAATATTTATTTGCAAAATACAACTAACTACCACTAATTTCAAGCCCTGATGAAAATCTGTGCTGCAGCGGTCAGTATTCTAATATAAAAACTAAAAAATAACATCACTGGATACCCCTAATTCATAGCACACAAATCAGAAAATGCATAAAAATCTGTACCGGAGCGGTTAGTATCCCGATATTAAAACCAAAAAAACATCACTGGATATCCTTAAATTGATCGGACAAGGATCGGAAAATGCATGAAAATCTGTACTGCATCACTACCATGAACAATTTTTTCCCCTAAATAATTCCATTAATTTAATAATAATAAAATACACTCAAAAATTAATTTTTAAATTTCAAAAATGCATTTAAAAAAATCATTCACCTCGGTTGCATTACAATAAACATATATGAGTGGCTGACGCATGAAGAAAAACAAAATTCCGAGACAGTTAAACGAAGTTCCGATACAAAAAGGTTACTATTAAAAAGTGTCGATACTCAGTATGCTCATTGCTCAGTAAAATCAATGAATAAATCAAAAATTAGTTACCATAGTTATAATAAAATTCTTAATTTAGTTTTAAGAAAATGACTTTCCAATTCAAAATTTATAGGAAGAGATTTAAGAAAAAATACCGTAAGATTATGTAATGGAATATTATCCATCTAAATACTTTATATATTTCCCAAAGGCAGAAACACTGCGACACGGCGACATAGTCGCAGACACAGAAAAACGGCTTGCGGATAGTTTTTGTCTGCACTGAGAAAAAAAATTTGTCTGTAACTTTTGGATAACTATTCACTTATAAAAATTTCTGTATCAAAACTAAAACTAATACTTGTATTATTTATAATTATTTATATTGTGTTGTGTGGAACATTGCTATAAAATATTTAATTGAATGAATACAATTGTTTATATTATATCGTTTTGTAGTAAAATTTTATTTGTGTATTGTTGCACAAGATCAGCACTGATGTTAAGCCCCCTCCTCCCCCCCGTCCCCATCAGCTTTCAGGCTTTTTGAGTGTAAGCCATTTTCACCCCTGATTACAAGCAAATTTTGCAGACAGATTATGAAATCTTAAAAGCCTGTTGCAGACAGCTTTAAAACTTTCTGACACTGGGATATATTTTACCGAAGTGGCTAATCGGACCGTCGGTGCGATTAGTGTACAGTCTATTTGGACCATCTTTTCCAAGGAGAATAAATTAGCACTGATAAAAGAGTAAAATTTAGAAATAATATAATGTGTCTCGTCCCCGTGCATGAAAAATTATCTTGTTTACTTTTTTTTGAGTGCGGGAGTAGGGTAGAGATTAATTATTTTCACAGAGATTTTGTACTCTAAATGAGGCTAAAATTATTCATAAAAGGACAATAACTCAAAATTAATTTTTATAAAGCAAAAATGAAAATAATAAAGACTTCGAAAATTGAATAATAAAAACAAAAAAATGCAACATGAAAACAGACCTTAGTAAATGAGTATTATCAATCTTTGAAAAAAATCTTCGCAATATGTTTGTTTATGAATATGTATAAATAAATCTTCATATTCAACTACATTGATGTTATTTGTTTTTTTATTTCTTTTCTGTCTTTCCTCTTTTTTTTTTTTTTTTTAACAATTAAACCGTTCCAATATAATTCAATGCAAACTAAACTCAATTTTCTATACAAATATATGTATGATTTTTCTGAAAATAACTTTTGTACTTATTTATTAATGTTGACAGCAATGTTGAAATAAACATGGATTGTAGATCAATCGCATTATACACTTTTAAAATGTTAAAAATTTGAATTTGCAGTTGAAACAAGCAAAATAATTAGTATAGGGTTCCCACTAAATTTCAAAAATAAAATTCCCTGACTTTTCCAGGTCTATTTTTAGAAAATTCCAGTCACAAAATTTGGTTTGTGACATAAAAGATAGCTCACGGTATAAAGCAAAACATAGCTCGCAACATAAAAGACAACATAGTAACGTGACTTGTGATATAAATTGAATGTTTAAAATGCATTTTCCAGGTTTATATCATCATTTTCCCAGGTTTTTGAGCAATATTTAGATTCAGAAAATTCCACTAATGTTTTATTACTATTATTTTTATCATGCTGAAAAAAAAAAAAAAAAAAAACTGAGAAGCTAAATGTACAAAGTTTATACAAGTTTCATAATGGACAATAAAACTATTAAAATACTAATTCTTACCTGAAATATAATTTAATTAAAATCCAAATGTAATTGTTATATAACAGACTATTTAAGACACCACGGAGTATTATAAGACGCTTTCATGACGCCAATCCGTGCGCTAAGATAACAAATCCGTGCAAAACATAAACAAACGTGTTGTTAGTAGTGTTGCCAATCAGAAATTTGCTTTTTACATTAACTGTTTGTGGCCCAGCGAATGAATACATAGAAATATTTTCTCCTTAAAAAATTGTAACTTTATCATCAACAATTATGATATAGAATCACCATAATTATAAAATAGTTCCCTATTTAAAATATTATCAAAATAGTTTTTTGACGAAATGCGAAATTTTAAAATCTTAAATATTTCCTTTATAACAAAAAATATATATATATTTAAGTGAAATTTTATTTCGTATATATACAATAAATATTTAAAAGAAACAATGAAGTTTCTTTCTTGCATTAAAAAACAAAATCTTAATTTTTTATTGACTGCATTCAGATTGAACCAACCAACCAACTACAAGACCAAACCGAATAACACCTGTTCAGAATTCTGAGAATTATCAATAGAAATCTTTGCATCGCGTAGTAAAAATAGTTCGATTTTTAAACTGAGTTATAAAAAAAACAAGAGTTTTCCTAGGGAAAAGGGAGATGTCAGGCACATCAGATAAAAGCGATTAATATCATATATAAATTAAACTAAATTCGCTCGAGCCATATTCGAGAAAAAAATCTTACACATTAGGCCGCCCATTTATAGCTTAAATGAGCCAATTCATATCTCGAAATATATTGCACGCAGAAATGTAGGGATTTCAGGGTAGGATCAGACAGAAGGTGAAAGACTATTTTGAAATTATCAGAACATAACCTCCCATATTTCCTGAGATATTAAGTGTCGGCTTTCAGCGGTCTCTTTGATCTTTAAATTCCTGTATATATAAGTGTCGCAGTTTCGTTCGTTTTTCCGTTTCCGCTGAGTGTCGTGGCGTTCGTTTGTTTTTGCGCTTGCGTCACTTGAGACTCTGCCGAGTCTCTTGATAGGGATGCTACAGTAAGCTTTTCATTGAGATGAAGCAAATTGTTCGTGTACAGGGACACTCAAAAGTAATCAAATACATTACGTCTATTACGTACGTAAAGAATTTTGTGTATGTAGGAGCCTTGCCTCCCCCTCTCGAAGGGAATAAATTTTCATGATGGATATCTTTCAAAAGAGCTCGCCAATACCTTTAAAACGAATGGTTGAACCATCGACCTGCGATAATTTAAAATAAAGTTATCGATTATTTTCATTAAATATATATATATATATATATATTTAATGTAATATTGAGAATTCAACTTTTTTTTTATATTAAGTGTTTTACTACTTTTCTAATATGGATATCGTCTGCATTATCATAAAAGATATATTTTTTTAAATAATAATTCTATTAAATTATTTTTTAAAAACAGAGAATTATTTTTTAATAACGCAATTCTATATAAATGTAGGTGCATTAATGAATCGGGGGGTTGAGGGGGCGGTAGTCTCCTCACACAGAACTAATTAGCATATAAAACTCTTGTTATCTTACCTCTTAATATCCAACCTGTATTTATAGTATTAAATTTCAGGGTAAGAGAAAGTCGTATAAGTGACACACCAGATTTTTTTTTCTTCTGTATTCAATAGAAGAAAGTATTTGATTCGTAAAAATTTTGACCATTTTTAGAAAATGTCTGTCTGTCCGTCCGTCTGTCTGTTTGTGTATGTGTGGCAAAATTTTGTGGCAACTGTATCTCAGGTACTACTGCACAGAATTTCATACAAATTGGTATGTAGTTTCACATTGAAATAAATGAGTACCTATCAACTTTTGGTAAAAATTGTCCGGCAGCTTACGTAGATATCCCGCTTTTTCTAAATTTTTAACATAGTGGTATAGGACAAAATTTTGTATAAATGTGCATAAAGAAAACTATTTTTTAATGATCACTATGAAATTTTAAAAAATTACTTTTAATAGAGATAGTGAACTGGGAAAAAAACTCCATGGCTTCCTTTCCATTGGGTAGGGAAATCTCCCCTCGAGGGGAGTAAATTTTCATGAAGGGTATCTTTCAAAAGAGCTCACCAATGCCTTTAAAACGGATTGTTGAACCATCGATCTGCGATAATTTAAAATAAACTTCTCGATTTTTTTTCATTTTTAACCAAAAAAAAAAAAAAAAAAAAAAAAATCTATGTAACATTGAGAATAAGATTGAATTTTTTGGATATTTAGTGTTATACTACTTCTCTAATATGGAAGTAGTCTGAATTATCATGGAAGATATATTTTAAATAATAATTTTAATAGATTATTTTTACTGAGTGAATTTGTATAGGAGAATATACAGAAGAAAGTCATGTGGTGGCCACAACATACTAGTTTTTTTTTTTTTTTAATATGGTTTTCAAATGCGTATTTAAAACATTTTCTTCTAAAAGGTCATATTTCATGAAATATCTAATTGTGTTCGATTTGCGATATATTATTTTCACAATAGTTTTCCATTTCTCTGAAAGTTGCTTCATTTATTTGAAATTCTGTATATTTTTAAAAAAATATATACTGAATTACTTTGAAGTTTTTGAAAATTGTTTACAACTTTCTTAATATGTCCTTCAATTATAATACAAATAGAATTGTGCAGGTAATATATTATTAAGATTTGTTACAGTTACAGACCAACCACTTCACGATTTGAATAATGCAGGGTGATCGAAATCACTATTTTATCCCTCAAATTGTTGTTTAAAAAAATCTTCACTGTAAAACATGAGAATAATCTTGTTTGAACTGTATCTTGTCGACTTATTATACAGACAGACACTCACACACACATACAGACACACACACACACACACAGGCATACAGAGAGAGACACACACAGACATACACACAGAGAGACACACGCACAGACCAACCGCTAAAAACATGATTTTTGAATTCATGGAACCTCAAAACGTGTAAATATAACAAAAATTAAATTTCGAAAATTTTACCCAAAAATAATACTTTCTCTATATTATGGGTAAGAGAAAGTAAAAAAGACTGTTGTAAGTAAACATGCAGGTACTAACAGTACTACGAAATATAAATTAGGATGTTGGCAACAATAAATTTATATCTTAATCAAATGTACAGTTTGCCGTCCAGCGAACTTGAAATAGTTCAAATCTATAGTTTGTCCTAATAAAGAAATTCTATTTTGTGTCCCTTTATATAAACTATAAATCCTACACTCAAAAAAAATAAATAAATAAATAAATAAAATAAATAAATAATATATATATGTATGCAAATCGTTGAACAAGTTTTAGTTCAATTGGATAAAGCGTTCAGACGCTATTGCACATTTAAACATTTTGAGTCCATTGCCCCTAATGATAAAGAATTTTTCTTTGTGTCTGTGTAAAAAAAAAAAGGCTATAAGTATTAGATTCATCAAAATCTATAAATTTTATGCGACAGTGACTTATAACATGGATATACATTTTCAGTTTATTCAAACGAAATGTTTAGACACTATCGCACTTTAAACTGTTTCATTCCAAAAGCCATAATGGTAAAGAATATTTCATTGCGTCCCTGTAAGAAAAAAAAAAATCTATTAGTGCTAGGCTTATCAAAATCTATGCATTTCATGAGACAGTGACCTATAACATACATACAAACTTTCAGTTCAATCGCTCAAATCCTTTATACGTTATCGTGTTCACTCACATACATGACCATACATATATTATCGTAACAATAGCAAAAACAAACTCAATAGAACTTAAAACATATAGGTACATCAAAACCTTATAGCTAGATTTTTTTTTTTTTTTTTTTTTTTTTTTTTTATGATTATAATACTTTCCTTACATATTGTACGTTGAGAAAGTAAAAAGAGGATTTTGGATGTTATGAATCAATCTACGGTGATAAATGACGTAAAACATGTTTTATTTTTTAACATACCTTTGCCTGTAAAATAGTCAAAATCAATAAAATCAATTTCATCCTAATAACAACTCTATTAATTTGTACATTTTTTTATTCATTTGCTTTAACATAAATCTTTAAGAATTAAAGTAAATCCTGTTTTGTCACCATACTTTTATTATTATTGTTTTCATTTTTGTTTTGTAAGCAAAGTTTTGATTAAACAACCAGATTAATTATTATAAACAACAGTAAAAATTTTTATCTTTTAACAATTACTTTTATAATAAGACTTCTAATTAGTTTAAATCTCGTATTTTTATCTAAAAGTTTAAAATATGTGAAAATTTTAAGAATAATTTTTTTTAATTTAAAAAATATCGTTGACTTTATAATATTTAATGTAAAAATATTTTCCAAAAACTATTTACTTGAAAACTGAATATTTAGTATCAGTAATTGTCATCAAATTTTCACGAGTTTGTTTAAGGAAAAAGTTAAATATTCCCCTGAGTATTAATTACCAAAATATTCCTTTATTTAAAAGACATTTTCTTTTTCTTTCTTTCTTTTTTTTTTTTTTTTTTTTTTTTTAACAGAAAATTTATTTTTTAAGAATTTATATAAATTTCTTTTGAAATTTCACTGCGTACAATATTACAGAAAATAAAGATATTAAAAATAACAAATAACTTTAATTTTGAAGTATATTCAATGTATTTTTTTTTAGTAAAATTATCTTAAAGAAATATTTTTTAAACTAGTGTTCACAAATATATTTGTAAAACTTTAGTTATACTGTAGGAGTTTGGCTAGCTCATTTCATTTATTAGATTATGTCGATTATGGGAATAGAGTTTCGGTTTCAAATTAACCCACTTCAAAACGTAAATAAAAACATTAGTCCAAGTTTTCACATTAATTTACGTAACTTGGTGACATATAATTTATTTTTTGTAGACATCATAAAACTATTTACAGACATTATAGCATAATATTACTTGTAAAAACATCATAAGTGCCCCCACAATAAGATTCGGCGCTCCAAAAGTTCTTCTGGAACATATTTTATAATTATCAGATCAACAGATCTGCACCACCTCTGAAAAATTACTACTAGTGGAAAGATTTAGATACAAGTCCCATAGGATGTGAGAGTCGCGCATTTTTTGGTGACGAACATTTCTACGTAAGCGTTTCGTCACTGGCCAAAAATTCAAGAAGCTGCCTAGTATGATCTTCATAATAGCCAATTTGTATATAATGCAATAATTTTGTTTTTTAATTTATGCTAAGAAAAAACTTATATACAGATTAAAGCAATCTAAAATTTTGATTTCTTATTAAGGGCATTTCAAAACTAATAATTACAGCAGAAAATCAGCTTTAAATTTTGAAATCTAGGCTACTACTTTCTTTACAAAAGGATTCATTCCTCATCTGTATTGCTGGACATGGCTAAAATTAGTAAAGCACCTTCATTTATTTTATTCAACAAAGAAAATGAGTATACATTTGAAAAATTAATAATTCACGTAATAATGTAGGTAAAGAGGTAAAAATTGACACAGAGATTCTTGGAATGACATGGGGTTTTATTGCAACCACAAAAAAAAAAAAAAAAAAAAAAAAAGGCTGACAGATGGTGCTTTATGTGAAAAGAAAAGTAATAATTAACATAATAAATTATGACAAAGTAAAGACAATGTCCTTCAGAGCAAATGCTCAACATGTCGACTGTCATTCTCAACAATAGCTGTAGTCGAGTGACAATATTGTGAACAGTCCTGTACAGCACATCTGTAGTTATGGTGAGACATTCGCGTTGGATGTTGTCTTGTAGCATCCCTATTGATGTCGGTGGATCGCGGTAGACTTGCGACTTCAGGTAACCCCACAGCCAATAATCACACAGAGTGAGATCTGGAGACCTGAGAGGCCAAGCATGACGAAAGTGACAGCTTAGCACGTGATCACCGCCAAACGACTTGCGCAAGACTTTTCACACGTCTAGGAACATGGGGTGGAGCTCCATCTTGCATAAAAAATCATACTTCCAGCAGGTGTTTACCAGCCAGACTAGGGCCAGGGATGATGGGATTATGTCACATATCAGCATACCTCTCACCCCTCACACTAACAGTTAATAAAACCAGAATCACGCATTTCTACGAAGAAAAGGGGTCCGATAACGGTAGATGTGGTAAATCCACACCAAACCGTGATTTTCTCGTCGTGCAATGGAGTTTTAATGACAGTTCTAGGATTTTCGGTAGCCCAAATTTTGCAGTTGTGGGAGATGACAGACCCTCGGCGTGTGAAATGGGCTTCATCAGTCCACAACACGTTACACAACCAATGGTAATCTTCCGCCATCTTTTGAAACGCCCACACCCCAAATGTTCTCCGCTTCACAAAATCGCCGGGTAGCAGTTCATGATGATGCTGGATTTTGTACGGATATCGTCGGAGGGTACGCCTTATGGAATGCCAGTGCGACGGGCAACATCACGAGTGCTGAATTTCCCATGCATAGATGAACCCGCTACAATCTCCATTTCCTCCTGAACTGTCTGAGCAGAATTAGCACTTGTGCTCGGTCGGCTACTATGGGGCCCATCGTCTAAACAATTAATCTAATTTTCATGAATGCAAAAAATTATACCGAGAATATTTCAATAGACAAACATGCCCTGAAATAACTTTGAACAATTATCTTCCTATATAATATTTAGCAAAATCCAAAAGATGACTTACAAATAAAAAACGATTATTTATAACTGAGAAAAATTACTTATCTTAGCAGAAATTAAAAAAATTTCTAAGGTTCTTTAACGGACGCTCCTTCTTCAACGACGTTTACAGGGGAAGGAAAAAAAAAAAAAAAAAAAAAAAAAAAAAGACGAGACAATGCATACTTGGCTGGTACGACAATGCTATCTGAAGGAAAGTTAAGAAACATTACGACTGGGTCAACGTGCTCCTATGGTCAATTATTTCAGGTCTACCCTATGTGATTCATAAATGTCTGTAATGGCAAAAGTTATACAAAAGAAGGAATTCAGAAAATTTTCAAAACATGGAAGGAAGTTTATTATTTAATAACGTAAATTTTACATATTCAAAAATTTTTCTACTCAGTTCTAAAAACACGTTTTTATTTTTTAATGTTTGTGCTTTTTTTTTTTTTTTTTTTTTTTTTTTTTTTTAAAAGCTAACTATAAGCTAAATATAACGTGATCTTTATCTTTTACTCACTAAAAAACTGTCTTTCCATACTAAAATTTTCGACGATAATTATTTTCACCGATAGAATATCCTACTTATTTTTTAATACTATTAAGAATTATGAAAATAACATAAAAGACACACTTTTTTAAATTCAGCTTTTTCTGAAAGATGATGTAAGAAATTACCCTCCTGCGTGCAAATTCTCTTTTATATTTTAATGAAAATTTCACGTTACATCTCTACAACCATAAAAACTTAAAAACCGTTACTTTTTCATTATTTAGTGACAAAAATAGAATATAATGATGCTGAAAGCCAAAATTATCTATAAATTACTCCGAAGTTAGTCGATTATAGAAATCGACAAAACAAAATTTTTTCTTTCTTCAAACATTACTTTCGTGAAAAAACTACATATAGCAAATTTCGTTGATGATTTGAGGAAAAACTTTTGTGTGCTAATGTATTTAAGATTATACTTTGATTTTTCTTTCTTCTTCTAAGAAAGTCTCATAATATTTTCAGTGGCGTTATTGAAAGTTTTCCATTATAATAGAGAATTGATTTTTATAGTTAACGTTAATTAGCAGTTAGTCAGAATTTCGCTACTTTTTTTTTCTTTTTTTAACCTTTTTAATAAATATTATGGTAAAATTATATTACATGTTTCACAAATGGAGATCAATGGAATAAATTTCATTTAAGGAAAAAAAAATATACATATATATAATTATCTTCTACTGATAGAGAAATCTTAAAAAAGATATAAAAATATCAGTTTATAATCTATGAAGTTAATAATTGATGACATTTATTTTGATTTCGAATTTGGTATTGTCAAACGAAATGAAACTCAATTCAAGAACTCTAATTCATAATAATTCTTCATCATCGCAGAATGAATATTTTTCTAATAATATTTCCAGATGGAATTTACACGATTAGTCTTATATACATATTATAGAATCGTAATGTACTATATGGTAATCAGATGGTTATCTCATATATTTATATGTAATATATATATATGTATTATACACAAGCACGTATGTATGTTTAATAACGGTTCTACTCTGACTAAAATTTTAATCGCTTAATTTTCATGTATACATAAAAAAAAAAAATAATAAAAGATATCAAAAGTCAGGTTTACTATGCTTCTCCTCTTTCTTCTTCTTTTCTTTCTTTCTTTCTTTCTTTCTTTTTTTTTTTTTTTTTTTTTTTTAATTAAACAAGCAATCATTCCATGTAATGTCTTTGGTGCATGCACATTGTAACCCAAATTTTTTTCAATATTTAGGTGCATATAAAGTTTTGGATCATAGAGAAGTACTGAATATTCACAAGATAATAACACCAAGATTTTGAATATTCGTTCATTACGTCAGAAGTTCGCCTAAATGTCCATAAAAAAAAAAAAAAAAAAAAAAATTCTGCAAAAGGGGAAATTTTAAAGTTGTTATTAATCTAACTATCCAGAACAGGGAGCGCGCATTATTACTCCCCACGACGTTGTACCCCTTCCCTCTTTTTTTTTTTTTTTTTTAAGTGGAGTCCCTACAGGAAGAGAGACTTGACATTGAACCGCCGGGTGATCCGCCACGCTTTTTCAGTTTCTTATATACGATACTATTACCCTCTGAAAATATTTTGAATAGCTCTCTGCAAGGCTCTTTGAAATAAATAAAGAAATATTTTCGAATTTTTAATTAAATGTAAAATGCTAGACAAATTGTTCAAGAAGTGTAGTAATTGAAAAAAAAAAAAAAAGGAGTTAGTTTTCTTCACGTCGTGTTTAGCTGAAGTCCGGCATCAATAAATATTCAACCGCACGTTTCGACTGATTATGTTTGACACATACCTCTAAAAAACAACAGTACATATATATATATATATATATATATATATATATACATAATGTATGTATTAGAATGTATATGAGCATGTATAAGAAATAATGAAGCACAAGATTTCACGAGGCAAAATAACAGGAACTTTAGATACATGTTATACACCGAACAATCTATCGGTACCATAGAGCATGTATGTTAGTTTTGTGGTTCATTTAAGGAGCTAGGAATTAATGTGTAACACTTTTCATTCGATTCAAGCAAAGGGTGTATATGTATAACGAACAAACTAATATTAACATTTAATTATTTTTAAAACAATATTTTATAGAAAATAGGTGAATAAATTAAAAGTCTATGGATAAAATACAGCATATAAATAATAACTTAAGTTAATTCTATATAAAAAAAAAGTATTAAAATGTAAAAAGAAATTTTAAAATGCTTAAGTGAACAAAATTTATGCTTTTTCTTTGTGATTAAATCTTGTTGTTTGAAAAAAAAAAAAAAAAAAAAAAAAAGGCAAATATTCATTTATAATTCAGAAAAGGATCTTCTATATATATATAAAAGATTTGTGAATCAAACTGAATTAAATGGACTGAAAAAAACTTTCTATTTCAAGTGAAAATCTTCAGTCATAAATTCCAAACCTCTTTCAATCTCACTTATTAAATTTTATCTAGTAAAAAGAAATTAATCAAAAAGAATGCGTTACTTCACACAAAAACGAAATATTTGTATGTGTATACATACAACCAAATTACCTCCTTTTTCACAATAGTTTTGTACCGATATTTGCAAAATAAAGTATAAAAATGTAAGTTATTTATGATTATATATAGCTATAATCATGTGTTAGTAGGCATTTTTATGATCGTATTGTTTTGAACTTAGCGAATAATATCTAGTAAGTATTTATTTTATTAAAAATTTGATTAATATTTTACTAAAACGTATCAAAGATATAATTATTGAAATTTTTACCTCTTGTAATGAAAGTTCTGTTTTATGGTTAAGAATATGTATGTTCATAAAAATCGTGTGACTTTAATATTTGATCGGAATTTTCAATAATATTTTATTTCAGTAAATGATCCGATACTATACAAACGGCAATACTTGTAAAAAGTAAATAAATACATAAAGACTAATTATTAAGCCAATTTTGTGTGGAGGGATAATCATACACAGATCTTATATCCGTATATATTATAGACAAAAGGTTGCACTCCCGTGGTAATTCCTGGAAAATTTTGAAGTCCACGGTGGATTTAAGAAA
Organism: Salticus scenicus; assembly: GCA_963930645.1. Taxonomy (NCBI): domain Eukaryota; kingdom Metazoa; phylum Arthropoda; class Arachnida; order Araneae; family Salticidae; genus Salticus; species Salticus scenicus. The sequence goes on along the minus strand of OZ005654.1, from coordinate 113,028,583 downwards.
ATTTATACATTGCTATCTGTTTTTGACAGAGAAATCTCTAAGAAATCTGTTTTGTACGAACTAAGAAAAATTTCCTGAGAAATTTTTTCACGAAATCCTTTTTTTTTTTTTTTTTTTTTTTCTCAGATATGCGTAATATATATTATATAAATCAGGGTTCCCCCCAACTAATCTTTACTTTCGAGTTCTCTCTCTCCACTATTCCTTAAAAATAAACTTTTATCAAACATAAATGCTTATTTTATGACATTATTTATCATGTCTGTTTATATATATATTAATTGATCAGCGACCGTCTAGCACTCGATTTCCACACATGCATTTTCAAATTTATCTCCTTGTCAGTTCAAATTACTATTCATTAGTTTATATGATATTTAAGACAAATCTTTTACATTAAGATATAATTATTATTTTAATTATTATTAATATTATTATTAATATTATTATAACTATTATTATTTTTATTACTGAAGTCCAAATGTTTCCATAAAATTAAAAATGACATCGTAATCTTTTAATTCAAATTTCATAAATATGTGCCTATTTATTTATTCATAGTTTTAATCTTTCGTGACGTAGTTCAATTTCACATGGATTTATTTATTGCTAAAACAATTTTTTTTAAATAAATATCTATAAATGAACCATGAAATTTGTATGTTTAATTTATTATTTGAATCAATGATTGGATCTTCCAAAATCATCCAACCATGGATAACATTTTATAAGATTTACCCCAATACATTGTTCCCTTTATGATGTAGTTTTTTTCGTTATTTTATTCAGTGGAAATGTAAGCATAGAAACTACGGATAAAATTACTTTTCTTATTCCAATAAATTTTTTTAGCTATGACATCATTTTAGGCGTTACTTTAAGAAAACTCGGACTTTTATAATTAAGAATATATCTGTACTGATAAGTATAATGGATTTAAGTCCATATTCTTGATTTTTCAGGAGACTAAAAATAAAGTTAAACTAACTAAAAACTAATGAGCAGAATCGATTAGGAAAAAAGGGATTATGTTGGTTTATACGCTTTATACCATTCAGTGATTTTCAATCTTCATTTAATAAAGGGAAAAAATGAATTAAATATATAATATCAAAGATTAATGCTAAATTTCTGACTTTAATCTTTTTTTACCAATGGATTTTCTCAAAGACTAAATGACTTGGATTTAAATCCTTTATACCAATCGATAGAGAATTTTTTTCTGAGTCTGACTATGTACTTAACTCAAAATCGACATTTTTGGACTTAAATCCTTTATACTTATCAGTAAAGATATATATACACACATACAAACACACAAGATGAGGCACGGTCAAAAAAAAAAAAAAAATATTCTGAAATACACCTTGACTGCCTTTTAGGTTGGACTGGTTTGTTACAAATGAATACACTGAATACGTTTTCAAATATTTATTAAATTCTTTGATTACGTAAAACAAACAAACAAAAAATATTATACTAAACTGAATAAACTTATCTACTGCTTTAATCATACTTTAGTAAGTTTTTGTAGTATAAGGAAGGTATTTCAATATGAATTCAACATAAATTGTTTATTTATAACAAAACGTATGTTTAATGTATTATCAATACAATCAAATTTTCATATTAACCTACTAAAAATAAAGAAAATTTACATTTCCATTTAATTTAATTTCACCCGCTCCTCAATTCAATTTACATTATTTGAAATCACAGCATTCAATAAATTCATTGCGTCAATTTTAGCAACTTCATTTACAAACACTATTTTCAGATTTTCACTCAAATTTGAAACAAATCTATTTTTAAAGGAAAAGAGCTTTTCCTTTAAAACGCAAATCAGAATTCCCATCTGTGACTTAGCTGATAATGATTGGCGTCATCAATAAAATATATCTAAATAAAGTATCTGGAATGAATGTCAAAAATCTAAATTGCATTCTCAAATGTTATTTGAATTCTTTATTCAAAGACTCGACTATGGTTTATTGAATAAACAAATTATCATTTTCATATCAGCAGCGAATGTTTAAATTGGAATATCAACAGTTATTATGGATAAGCATTGCATTCATATTCAAATAAGAATTTTATACATTGTTAAATAACGGTTTTATTTGTTGCATAATACATAAGCTTGAAAACTAGTTTTATTGCTTCATAAATGCAATGATTTTTAATTAATAATAGAACATTTCTGTGTAAAATATATTTGTTTCACAAAGGAAGAAGTTTAGATTTAATGTAATAGAACCTGGATGACCGAGTTTACAAGATCTGATTGTAAAAATCATTCGTAGTGCTGATACAGTGCTTTGTTTTGAAATAATTGCATTTCTTATTTGTTTGCTCAGAGCGGAGCGCGGGTTATCACTAAATGCTTTTTTTTTTTTTTTTTTTTTTTTTTTGGAGATAAGGGAAATTTAAATCGACTATCAAAATTTTAACTACAATTTCTTATCAAAATCTTTCAAACAGTTCCTAGAAGACAAGATTTCTGCTATATATTGTTCTAGGCAAAGACCAGCGATGGCTAATTTTTTTGAAGAAGTAAGAATTTTCCTGGTAAGTGAGACCGGTCTTTCATCTAGAAAATAATAATGATAATAATAATAATAAAATAAACTTTAACATTTTCTTTTTTTCCAAAATCATTCCAGTGATTTCCAAGGAAAAAAAAAAAAAAAAAAAAGCTTATGCCGTATTTCTCCCGGTTTCTATGCGGGTTACCAGTGATTGCTAATTATACTGAAAATGAGGATATTTCAAGCTGAAATTTCATTTCAAAAACACATTAACTCAAAAATCACTTAATTCTAAGTTTTTATCAAAATTGTTAGACCTATTTCCTAGCAAGCGAACTTTCTGCCGTAGTTTAGCAACGGGCGGAGTGAGAATTAACTGTTTAATGTTAACTTTCCTGAAGATGAGGAAAATTCAGTTTGAATTGTCGTGTAAAAAACCAAACTTTAAAGGCTTATCAATATCGTTCGAGCACTTTACAAGTAAACCTAATTCCAGTCATATTTTGCTACGGTTTACACATCAGTGAACACTGATTTTCCTGGAGATGAGGATATGCCACATAAATTTTCCATTTAAAAAAATATATAAAAATAAATAAAATACTTAAGTTTATGTATATTAACACCGTTTAATTTATTTCCCGGAAAAGAGGTATTAGTGAACTTTAATTTCACTGAAGGAGATTTTTTTTTTTTCTGTATCTATTGACTTTGTCAATATTTATTTTTTTTTTATATATATATTAAAACTAGCGGGCTTTAACTGAGCCGCTGCTAACTATATTTAAAAGAATTTTAAAAATTCCATATTATTTACTGATGTAAAATCTTAAAAATATATATGTATATATATATATATATATATATATATATATATATATATATACAGTCGTTAACAAAAGTGTCCAAACACTAGCAAAAATTCCTATGTAAAAAAAAAAAAGTACACTTAATATTGTTTTGTTAAATAAATCCTTATCGAATCATGTTCTTACACTGACTAAGAACAGGATTCGAGAAGGATTTATTTAACAAAACCGTATGAAGTGTACTTTTTTTACATAGGAATTTTTGATAGTGTTCGGACATATTTGTTACCGACTGTATGTAAAAAAGTATTCTATTAAATATGAAAACAGTATTTGTTTTATAATGATAACAAAGTAACTGATTATGAAAATTATATTTTTCATAAATTAAACAAATATAACTTACTGCATTTTCAAAATTCATCAATATTCTATTCTATTACTATTGCCGAATTTCATACTCCCTAATGGCTGCTGCCAAAATTTTTTCGTCATCAAAAATCTTTGCTCGATAACATGGGGATGATAGATCTATATAAATTACTATATCTGTGGTTATATGAAGCGGTTGATAAAATCAGATTTCAATTACAGCACTGAAAGACATTCAGATGGCGTACAATCTTTATTGCTGTACTGTGGAGGGCTTAACTTTACAAGGAGCTTATCGACTGCCAAATTTGGGGAGCCATCTCCTCCGCAGAGAATCAAAATTGAAATCACATGCTTAAAGATGACCTTTAAAGTGACTTCTGCACTCTGTTTAATAACCTACTGTGTGATTTTATCCTGTCTATAGACGACTCGTGCCCAGAGAAAAAATTCTGTAACTGACATCTAGAATCTAAATTGTGGCTCTAGAAAAAAATTGTCCCATGTCATCCTTATAAATTCTAGTCATCTTTGAAAGCGAGTTCTAGAAACCCCTATTTTCTAGAGCGCTTGCCTATATTATCGAGGGCAAAGTTATTTAAAAATCTCTGCAAATAAATGTGAGCACAAGAGGCGAGTTTTAGCAACTATAATCCTGGTGTATGATCCAATTCTAGAAAATCAAGCGAGAATTTCTCGCAATACAAATGATTCAGAATATTGTTTCATCATCTAGAAATGTATGGACTAGAAACTCTCGATCATTTCGTCTATTCAGCTTATTGGCGTGCCTTATACGCATAGCTCGGAAATCTATATTTCTAGTTTAGGGATTTAAAAAATGACCACTTATTCGTTCTAGATGAAGGCGGTATATTTATTTTCCTCAGTGTGAGGAACACTTTGGGAATTCTGTACACGGATATGGCTACGAGTCCATTTGAAGAAAATTTCTTTCATATCATTTACTGTTGAAATATCATCATATCAACGTTGTTTGAAAACAACAAATCAACCAATGACATAAATAAATATTCGATTATAATGTACTTTACTTAGATGTTTGAATGCAGCAACCCCATAATGTCAGTCCAAAACCTCCTCTGGTCCTATCGTTATTGATACATAACCACATCAATTTATTACTATTTTTAAAAAGTATAATGAAACAGTATTTGATGTATGTAGCATCATGTAATAGAGATCCGGCCGAGACTACTTTTTCCAAAAGCATATAGAAGTATATGTACTTTATTATATCTGTTAAAAAGTTTTAGGTTCAAAGTTGCCAACATTTTTAATTTATTCCTAAGCATTGTTAGTACCCGCCTTCTTTCCGCAATACATTCTTTATAGGTAATTTTCTACAGTATATAATTACTATTATATAGGAAGAAACTTGTTCTCAAAAAAAAAAAAAAAAAAAGTTTGGTATTCATAAACTTAATCTTTGAGGAAAGAATCTACGTAAACACCCTAAAAGTGTGTCAATAAATTTAAAAAGAAAACTAAAAATCAAAAACGTCTGAAGGTTTGAAGATTCACATTACTTTAAAATAAATAAAAAAATCTTTCATATTTTTGAAAGATAATGATAGAATTAAAAAGCCGTAAAAACAACATTAGCAGAAGCAACAGCTAAATTCAAAGTTTAAATAACAAATGAAATGTATACATATATATGTGTGCTAAAAGTTAAAATAAAAGTATCCATTTCTTTTACCATGTATTAAAAAAGAGAAAATCAAAGTCTTTAAAATCTCATTAACACTTTAACAATATTTAATTTCCCTGTCTAATGTTTCTCTTTTTGTCTGTTTAAAAAGATAAAAAGTATTGCTAAACTGATTAAAGACATTATAGCGTAAAAAAAAGAAAATGCTTAAAGAAATAATATTTATAATGTATATCCAGGAAACACTAGGGGGGAAGAAAAGGTTCAATTTCTGTGCCTCATAAAATTTGTTAAAGCTGCATAATTCAATGAAATAATTAAAGCAAGCGCCAACGTTGACTATATATACTTACTCATATACTATTCTGGATAATAAATAAAACACCTAGAAAAAGATATTACTGTAACATATAAAGTTTTATTTTTGAATCATGTTAATGTTTGAATTTAAATCATATAAATGTCTGCCCATATCGAGTGGAATTTTGTTTGAATAATTACAAATGAAAGCAGTCAAATATAGTATAAATTAAAATATTTTATTGTTATATACTACAAACAAAAATGTCTAATAAGCATTGACAATTAAGTCTATACTATCTACCAACAAGTATATGGACACTTTCGAATTTAGACGTTTTGTCAAATATCTAGAAAAGTCCTTTATGAATCATTTTGAAACTTTGGAAGTGTAAAGAACATGTTATAGTTCATATACTTTATCAAACGCTGTATCCTGAAAAGGAAAAGGGGACCAGTAAAAAACTAAACGAAAATTAAAATGTTTTGTATCACCCTCTAAAAAGTAATGCTTGAAATACATTTTTTGCTGCAGCATATGGTTATATGAAAAATTCTCATTATTTGTATAAATTTGTATGAGGCTAAGATATATATATTCATTGAGATAAATCTTTTTTTTTTTTTTTTTTTTTTTTTTTTTTTAATTGAAAAAAAAAAAAAAAAAATCCACTTTTTTATTTAAAACACATAGGGGGACTCAGTGCAAAGTCATTTTCAGGAAATTTGGCATACTACATTAGACACAGCATACTCCAATCAGAATGCAAAAATGCTAAATATTTGTGAAATATGAACATTTTTACTAAATAATTTTTAACTGCGCATACACTAGATTTAATAAAAATGTCGTTTGAATAATTTAATAGCCAAAAGTATTGAGCAACTTATATGAGAACCCCAAACAAATATCGCCTAAATACTAAAAGTTATGAGAAATAGAATAACCAGAATTTCAGTTCTTCTCAAAACCAAAAAAAAAAAAAAAAAAAAAAAAGGGAGGTGATAGGGGGTTTTATCAATATTTATTTCCATTCAGTGAACACTGTATTATCATTAAGCATTGGTCGAAACAAAATAAAAAGGCTGGTAAAACCCCTTATAATTCAGCATTTATTTTGAGAGAACGGAAATTCTGTTCATTCTACCTCCCATAACTTTTTTGAAATTATGTGATATTTGTTTGGGGTTTTCATATAAGTTGCTCAAAACTTTTAGCTATTAAATTTTGCAAATGAAGTTTTTTTAAAGCTAGTGCATGCGTAGTTAAACATTATTTAGTAAAAATATTCATAGTTCGTAAGATATGTAGCATTTTTGAATTCTAATTGCAGCATGCGTTATCTTTATAGTACGACAAACTTTCTGAAAGTGTAACCCACTTTCAGAATTATTAAAATATAAGAATAATAATAAGAAAGAATAATTATAAGAATAATTAAAAAAGTGAAAAAAAAAATTGCAATTAAAAACGAACTGTTATATCTCCATGATTATATCTGGTAGCCTCATAAATTTATACAGATAATGAGAAAAATCCCCAAAATCGAAGGTCCAACTAAAATGGATTTAAAGCATCACTTTTTATAGGGCGATCGAAAACATTTTGAGTTTTGTTTAATTTTTTTCTGGTCGTCGTTTCCTCTTCAGGACACAATTTTCCTGAAATATATGAGATATAACATGTTCTGGTCCCCGTTTCCTCTTCAGGACACAATTTTTCTGAAATATATGAGGTATAACATGTTCTTTACACTACCAAACTTTCAAGATGATTCCTAAAAATGTAATAATATAGCACTGTTTGTAAAAATTAAATTTTCTCTTGTAAAAATGACTTATCAAACCTGCGAATTTTATAAAAGAAAATACTGCAGATCGGTAATTTTAAAAGTGATAACTATATACTCTTTATTTTAAAAAAATTTTTATAGAAGAATTTGAAGAATTAAAACAGTTTTCATATACTGATATATATGTGTGAGAGTTAAAAATGGCGTAAAATGAAATTTAATTTAAGACCATTTAAAAGATTAATAACATTTATGTGAATTATAAATAAAAATAAATAAAATTTCAAAGTTACAAAAAATCAGTCAATTTTACTTATTTAAAAAAAAAAAAAAAAAAAAAAAAAACTAAAATTGAAACATTGTGACGTGTATGTTTCGAATTACATAATCAATAATTAATATATACAACATTAGTATCATATCATTGGTAGAAGAGAACTTTGCTGTCATGTCACTATCTCCAAATAATTTCTTGTGATAAAAAAATATTTCATTTATCTAAATATTGATTTATTACTATATAATCACTGATAGATAAAATTAAAAAAAAGGAAAGAAAAAAGAAATGTTTGAATAAAATGTTGAATAGAAACGAAAAAATACTGTAATGTAGTACATATTTTTATTTTGGGAAAAAAAATTAAAATCGGGATTAAAGATTAAATAATTATATCTAACTACACAAAATACTGTAAAATGATAATTGTAGTATAGAAAAACTTTTATATTATTTTGCATTTTAAGATTTTTACATGTCTCGTATTAAATGTTTCAAGTATTTATCAAAACATTTTATGCGACAGTAATCTTCATATGCAATAGCCTATGAACGTTAATATTTTAAAAACAAATTGTTTTTAAAGTACTTCTAGCAATGTGTTATTTATAGCTTGATTAGGAGCTATAAATAACAGGACTGTGCTTCGATATTACACTGAAAAAAAAAATGTAAAAGTAAGGGAAAAAACTAGCAGCTGGGGTACCAGTATTTCTCCGTTATATATACGGGGCAAAACTGTTACAAGTTTCGATTTACAGGATTTCCCTGTAAATAAAATGTCAGTGATACACATTTACGGTTTTAAATTGTACTTTTCATTTTTACAGTTTATTCTCTTTGAAATTTACAGGATTTTTCAGTAAAATCTACAGATTTTTTTTTGCAGTGAAATATTCAAAACCATCTCGTAGACTTAAACGGCACTTTTCTAGAAATAGAAGCGTTTCCGAGAACCGGATTGAATTTCTTATCCGCACTTTAAAGACTCTCAAAAAAATAAAATAAATAAATAAATAAATAAATAAAGATTTCAAATGATACATACACATTAAACGTCTGAAATTCTGTTATATATTCATATTATCGTCTGCTATTAAACATTTTCTAAAATTAAGGAACAATTCATTCGATTAGAAAATTACAAACTTTAAGTGTCAGTAACAAATGTCAAAATTATAGCTTCAAAAGGTTTCGTGACACAACTACTCGGTTTAAATTTAATATGATTTTGATTTTATTACTGAATGACAATTTCAAGAACTATCGAAAACATAATTATTTCTGGCGCTTTCAGAATTGCTTTGAAAGGTTTGTAAGTGCAGCATCTGCTCTCTTATAATATTCTACTAAAATTAGCTGCTAAACATTTCACTTTTATTATATGTTGTAAAGAATGATAACTTGAAGGAACTAGAATTGCAGGGACGGTTTCCAACGTTAATGTAATACCGAGGAAAATTTCAATGTGTAAATAGATTAAAATGTATATTTTCATTAATTAAAAAGTGTTATTTTAGCTTTTGTAGCATCAAATTTTCTTTCAATTATATATTTCAATTATATATATAAAATTCAACTCACTGTAAAAGTATGTCCTATTTACTGCCAGAAATTCTCTGTAATTTCAGAAAATACGTTCTGACAAAGTAATTTTTTCGTTAAATTCGCGTATTTTCTCAAATTACAGAGAGTTTTTGGCAGCAAATAGGACATGTTTTTTACAGTGCTGTGAAGCAGAAATGAACATTTCCCAATTAAGCGATTTCATGGGCGTCGGCAGAATGGGGCAAGGGGCTTGATCCCGCCTGGAAAATTCTACTAAGCATTTTTTTTTATTTAAAACTAAGCTATCAAAATTTTATAAAAAAAAAAAAAAAATCAGTTTGTGACCCCCCGCCCCTGAATTATTTTCTGGTGACTCCACTGTCTAAAAGTACAAATAATATTTAAAACCTAGTGTAAGTGATTTAAAATATTTTCTATTTAATTTGATACTTTTACATTTTTCGTATATGAGTTATGGCCACACAAACTTTCAAAGAAAGCCTCCAAAACTGGTATTACAAAGAAAATTTTCACCAATTATTTAATATAAGAGCAAATTAAAAAAAAAAAAAATGTTTTTATGAACCGCTTAATTTCTTTTTTTTTTTTTTTTTTTTTTTTTGTTTAAAAAAAAAAAAAAAAAAAAAAAAAAAAAAAAGATATATATGCTAAAATTAAATTCGACTCTAAAGTCAGGCAATAAAACTTTCATGTAATAATAAAAGAAATATATATATATATTATACCATAACCCTGTAGATGTTCATTAAAACGTAACTGAATATTTCCTACGGAAATGTTAAAAAAAGAGAAAAAATTATAAAATAGTTAAAAAAAAAAAAAATCTGGTGAGACTTCACTCGACTTTCCAAACATTAAGTAATAAACGGTTGTATAAATAAATTAAAGTAAGAAAAATCGTTAAATACGCAAAAGAGAAAATTATGATAAGGTGTATGAATACTTTTTTTCATATAGTGTGTTTTTAATTTAACGCTATGGCGCTTCGAATAATTTTAACCCATAGATAATAATGATAAATTTTTCATGTGTCCCTGTAAAATTCTATGAGCGCTAGACTCATAAATATCTATAAAGTTCGTACGATGGTTACCTATAACATATATATAGATTTTCAGATCAAACAGATGAGAAATTTAGACGCAATTGTATTTTAAATAATTTGAGCCTGTAAGCCACAATGATAAAGAATTTTTCTTTGTGTCCCTGTAAAAATAATTATAAGAATTAGATTCACCAAAATCTATATGGTGTCTGTGACTGTGACTGTGATATGTGTATGAATTTTTAGTCCATTCAAATAAGGAGTTTAAACGCAGTCACACTTTTAAATAATTTGAGCCCATAGGGCATAATGATAAAGAATTTTTTTCTGTGTCCCTGGAAAATCCTAGTGCTAGATTCAATAGAATCTTTGTGCTTCATGCGACAAGATTTCAGCCCGCAGCTTTTTTTTTTTTTTTTTTTTGTATCCCTGTAAAAAAACTATAAATACTAGATTCATCAAGAGCAGTACAATTCGAGCAACGGGGACCTTTAAGACGTATACAAATTTTCAGCTCATTCTGATAAGGCATTTAGACGCTATTGCACTTCCAATAATTTCAGCCCATAGGCCATTATGATTAAGAATTTTTCGTTGTGTCTCTGTAAAAAAAACTATACGTAATAGATTTACCAAAATTTATGCGCTTCGTGCAACAGTATAGCATGTGTGTAAATTTCCTACTCAATTGAAATAAGCGTTTAGAGGCTATCGCTGTTTAAACATTTTGGCTCATACAGACCATAATGAAAAATAATTATTCTTTGTATCCCTGCGAAAAAAGTATAAACGCTATATTTACCAAATTTATACAGTTAATTTGGAAATTGTTACATAAGAATTAGATTCACTACAATCAATAGGGTGTCTGTGACTGTGACCTGTAACATGTGTATAAATTTTCATCGCAAACAAATAAGGCGTGTAGACACTATCGCACTTTACAAAGTTTGGGCCCATAGACCATAATGATAAAGAACTTTTTTTTCTGTCCCTGTAAAGAAAAAAAAAAAACTATAACTGCTAGTAGATTCACCAAAATAAATAGAGTTTATTTTATGGAGACATAAGTACCGAATTTCAGCTCATTTGAACAAAGCGTTTAGACACTATCGTGCTCACTCACATACGTACACACATACATCATCGTAAAAATAGTAAATATGAAATCATGGGACCTCAAAACGTTTAGAAACACCAAAATATCAAAATAGGGTTTTTGACATGATTACAATACTTTCCTTACTATAATGTTCAGAAAGTAAAAAGGATTTAAAAGTTATAATTTATAAACTTTAAAATACATATTTAACAGTTAATAGATATTATGTTTTTTTTTTTTTAATTTTCACGTACAAATACTTTTTTTTTTTTTAATTTTGGCACTGTTTGTAATACCAGTTTCGAAATGTTTGTAATTTTTCTGAAACATTTTTAAAAATTTAAGTAAAAAATCATTTTTTAAAGTTAGAAGCTTTTTATTGTGAAGCCCTAAAAAGCATAAAATAAAATTTATTCTGGCAAAGACATGCTACAAAGAAATGAAAGTTTCAACACTAAGAAAAATTTAGAGAAAAAATATAGGTACTTTCCTTTTGCAAGAGATGAAAATTTTTTAATGTTCAAAATATTTTAAAAAGCTTTCGAGACCAATATTCTTAGTTATTAGTTTTTGTATAATCATTCGTTAGGCCAGAAATTTCGAACGTCTCGAAAGCTTTTTAAAATATTTTGAACATTAAAAAATTTTCATCTCTTGCAAAAGGAAAGTACCTATATTTTTTCTCTAAATTTTTCTTAGTGTTGAAACTTTCATTTCTTTGTAGCATGTCTTTGCCAGAATAAATTTTATTTTATGCTTTTTAGGGCTTCACAATAAAAAGCTTCTAACTTTAAAAAATGATTTTTTACTTAAATTTTATTTTGTGCTTTTTAGTTACAAGAAAGGAAAAAGCTTCTTATAAAAAACTAATTAACATTTCTTAGGATATTTTGTAGACAAAGGATGATTATCGTTTATCAATTGATTATTATTTTTTTTTTTTTTAAGTGGAAGTGTCTTGTTTTTTAGCGTGACAAAAAACGCGATGACAAATTCAACTTCATATAATAATATATAATATAAATATATAAAACTTCTAAAAGTATTTATTTTGTACTTAAAACTTTTTATTTTGAGCTTTTTTAATATCTAAAATATTTTGCGTTTTCTAATATCTAAAAAAAAAAATTCTTACGATATTGTGTAGTCAACGAAAAATTTTCTTTTATCAATTGACACCTTTTCTACTAATTAACCTCAAAAATTAACGTGACAGACCTTCCGGATACCGAACTCCCGACCACCGCTTTATTAACGTCACGCTGTAACGAACTGAGCCACGGAGCCACAAACGGAGCGGCTCATATTTATTTTAATTGTTTACTAGCGTGACACGAAGACACGATGTCAAAGTCAATTTCATATGAAAAGCCCCTTAAAAAAGCTTCTTAAAAAAACTCCTCAAAAAACTATTAGTGTAAGCAACGAAAATTTTTCTTGTATCAGTTGACACTTTTTCTACTAATTACTTCCAAAAATTAACATGCTGGACCTTCTGGGGACCGAGCCCCCGGCCACCACGCTATTAACGGGACGCTCTTACCAACGGAGCTAACGAGGGATGCAACGCCTTGCTTATACTTACTTTAAAGGGCAGGCACCTTGTTTTTTGGCGTGTCACGAACACACGATGAGAAATTTCAGTTTCAATAAAAAAGCTTCTAAAAAAATTATTTATTTATTTATTTTTACTTACATTTTTATTTTGTCCATTTTGTAACTAGATAAAAAGTCGTTTAAAATCTCTTGAAAAATTATTAAGATACTGCGTACACAACGAAAAATTTTCTTTTATCAATTGACACTTTTTCTATTAATTATTTGCAAAAAATAACACTTCGGCCCGGCGAGGATCGAACACACGACTCTCGCATTATGAACATGACGCTGTAACCAGCTGATTCATTAAGAGATACAATGAGTTTTTCTTTTTCTTTCTTTTTTTTTTTTTTTTTTTTTTTTTTTTTTTAATATCTATATAATGGAAGCGCGTTGGTTTTTTAACGTGACAAAAAGCTGATGACAAATCCAATTTCATATAATAGTAATATATACATATATATAAAGCTTCTAAAAATATTTTTTTTATGTATTTTTTACTTAAAACATTTTATTTTGTGCTTTTTTAATATCTAAAATGTTTTGTGTTTTCCAATTATCTAAATTAAAAAAAAAAAAAAAAGAAAAAAAAAATCTTCTGAAAAAAACTCCTCGAAAATTTCTTAGTGTAAGCAACGAAAACTTTTCTTGTATCGACAAATTTTCTACAAATTTAACACGCTGGACCTTCCGGGTATCGAACTCACAACCACCGCGCTATTAACGGGACGCTCTTACCAGCTGAGCCAAAGAGCAACAAACGAAGTCGCTTATATTTACATTCAAATGAAGGCGCCATGTTTACTAGCGTGACACGAAGACACGATGACCAAGTCAATTTCAATTAAAAACCTTCTAACTAAAAAGAAAATGTACTGTTTTTCTGTGGTGTGATGTCAGCACTATTGGTGAAAAATCGGTTTAAATTTAATAAAGTGCATATAAACTAAAATATTTTATATAAATTTAACACTTTCTGGTATCCCATAAAAATATATATATATATATATATATATATATATATATTGACATAATATAGCACTTTGATATGATTCATTTACAAATTTTTAGCGAATGATTAATTTAATGAATTGAAAGAAGTTTATTTTAATGAAATTTTTCTATGTTTTCAGAGTTTTATTGAATTACAACAAAATACAGTGAAACTTGAATAATTTGAACTTGTTTAATTCGAAATTCTGGATAATTCGAATTTTTTAGTAGGTACCTTGAATTTTATATTAAAATAATGTTAAAAATTCATGGATAATTCGAATTCTATTTTTTAAAATTCGAATTTTTCATACGATTACCTTTAAAATATTACAGTAAAAATTTTTCCCGAGATTTTTCTCAGCTAAAGTGCATTATGTTTTTTAACAGTCTTTCAAAAGATAGATAAGCAAATACAAGAGTATTTCCTACCAGTGCCTCAGAAGATATGGTCCATATATATGAACTTCGAAGGTTTGTTTAATTGAAAGTCATGTCTAATGTAAAAGTTTCTGTTTTTGTATCAATTGATGGGTTGAAGTCATATGCTATGACACATAGATTGTACTCAAAGAAGCAATCAAAAATATCTGACTATTTTAAAAAAGTGTTGAATAATTAAGCTCGTAAAAAAATATTGATTTAATGGGAGGGGATTAATGATGCAGTATTCTTATATATAAAGTTTATGTGTTAAATCTTTGATCATAGAGTTTTAAATTTTTTATGTATCTCTTCTTTTTGACAAAATAGTATATCTAATTCGAATTTTTGGATATTTCGAATTTTTCTCTGGTCCCTCCATCTACAAATTATTCAAGTTCTACTGTATATATATATATATATATACAGTGGCGGTCCCTCATTAAGGGCCAGTGGGAACGGTCCCGCTTAAATTTTTCTCCATTGAAATAGTAATAATAATAATAATAATAATAATTCTTTTGTTTTTCGTAAGTGTTCAAAAATATATACGCAAAATAACAACGTCCATCTAACGTTTTCTTAATCTTCTTTCTTTTCTTAATCATTTATTTGTCTATATATTCTTTTCTGCTGTCATAAATCATTTAATGACTCACCGACCGACCGCTACTGCCCTTTTCCTTATCTGAGAGAACAGGCCGCAATGGCGGGCCGTTTTCAAGCGGCCCGAGATTGGCGTGTTTATTTGTACATATTTATTCTATTAGAGCAGCTGGTTAACAGATTTGGCGATGAACTGCTTTATCAGTTTTAGCAAGCTGTAATTTCTTCGTTGATGGGCCCATGAAGTCTGGCCCATTGAAACAAAACTATAGGGAAAAAACTTTCTACTTTAAAATATGTTAACTATAGAATTCGCGGATAAAACTTGGCGGCTTTTGCATTACTTTTTTTTTTCCTTACTTATTTTTCGGAGCATTTTTTAGAGTCATATATGGTAGTCTATAATTTTGGTGTTTTAAAAAAAATCTGGTAATACTCAAAAATATTTTTCTAGATTAGCTTTTGAGATAAAAGCTCGTATAAAAATTTGAGACTTCTTTAACTGAAGTACTTTGAATATAAATGAAGAAAAAAAAAAAAAAAAAAAAAAAAAGAAAATGCGATTCCCCTCCCCCCCTCCACTTCAAAATGGTGTACTATAACTTTTATGTAAATGAAATGTAGAATTTTTAGATAAACAATTAATGGATTTACTTGGATATGGACTAAATAGCTGCATAAAATTGTAATTTATTATTATTATTAATTGATTTGTCTTTTAAATACGATTTAATAGAAACATCTGCAATGTTTCTTTTCTCTTTCTTTCTTTTCTTTTTTTAAAGATGATAGGCGGTCTCATTTATTTATTGAAATTTAATTTAAATTATCTAAAATTCAGCTCTTAAAGTGAGAAACATAGTATTTTTGTAATATGCATCTACGTTGCATAATTCATGACTTTCTAAATTTCAATATAACATTTTACAAATTGGTTGAGGTTTACTTTATTTATTTTTAAAATAAAAAGCCTGAATATAACATTTGAAATTCTATACTTTAAAGATTTGGGGATATAATTCGCTCAAGCTAAATAATATTACACTCTCAGAAATTTTAGTTTAAATATTAATAATATGTAAGAGGGTCCTAGACCTGAGTGGTCTACTCTCTGTAAAAAGTCTTTCTAAATGTTACATAGTTTATAAGTGTTACCTTATTTATGAGAGTTTCGGAGAAAACCATGGAAAACTCCAAATGTATAAGTCGACGAAAGCGACCTGGTATAGAACTTGGCAATTACTGTCTACGAGCTTCCAGATTTTTAATATTCAATTGGATCAGAACATTACAGAATTTTGCAATTGTAGTTAGAAAACTTTAATTTTTGAGATAATTTTATGTAGTTTTTTTTCTTCCAAAATTTCTTTTTAAATCCCATTTTAATAGTGTTTGTTTGTATGTTTGAGTAATGAATAGTATTAATGTTAAATAACATATCCGGGCCCACCTGTGAAAATTTACACGAGCCGCCACTGTATATATATATGGAAAATGTTCGTGCCTATGAAAGTACAAGATAACAGCTAATCGATTTAGATTTAGATCAAAGTTCATGAAATACTTGGGTCATTCCATTTTAAATCAGCAAATGAGATGCGCACTACCATTTTTGATTTTGATGACAATTCGCATGTGCATTCATCATGTCTCCTAGACCTCAAAAGAACATATTTTTTATTTTTAAAAAAGTTATTATGTGATATATAGGCTATTTTTGTTGTTGGCAACAGCAAAAATTGGGTATTTTAATGCTTTGCCTTATGAGCTATAACTTTTTTTCTATCAAAGCTATAGAGCTCAATCATAGCTCATTCGAAAGCAAATAAAAATATCTTTTTCTATATGGTATCAATAAATTTTAGATTTATAAAAAAAAGCTCATCTTTTCAATGTCAAAATGTGTGATGCAAAATTAATTTTTTACCACATTTGAAAATTTAAAAACTTATGAAGGGCTTTGATTAACAAGCCCTCTATTTCTTCTTATATACATATGTATGGTTACTTGTAGTATAAAAAAAATTGGCTTGTTACTCTGCCCCCTTCACAAGATATGACCCCCCGAAGTTGCACATTTTCTAAAAAATCCACTTTTCAATGCTAAAAACGTCATGTGGGGGACTAGGTAATTTTTTTTTTTTTTTTTTACTAGTCTGATTTTAAGTACTTCTTACCAGCTTTCAAACAAACAACAACAAAAAAAAGATTGCTTTGTCATTCGAAAGCATTTGACAGTTTTAGGGAGTCTGAATTTTCAAATAATTCATTGGAACAATGCAATTTTTTCATGTCCTTTTTTTGTAGATGTGTTATTTATTGTGCACTTTTCTTATTTGATGGTTTTAGGTGAACCTTAAAAATAGTAATTTAACATATTCCTACCTCTCCTCATTTGGGAACACGTATTTGCCAGCTTCAACAGGAATGGGCAACACACATGAGCAGTTCTTTGCAGGCAAACAGTGCCTACTAGTGCTTGGCACTGTGCCAGTGACAAAGGTGCTTGCATATTCATCATCATCATCATCAATTTCAGTCTTTATCAATCCACTGCAGGATAAAGGCCTCTCCTAGCTGATTCCAAACTGCCTTCTTTTCTGCAATTCTTCTCCATTCTGCTCCTCCAAACTTTACAATTTCATCTCTCCAACAACACAGTGGTCTCTTCCTCGGTCTTTTGTAATCTTTTGGTATTGAAAATAGGACTTTAGGGGTCCATCTATCATCATTTCTTCTCGCAAGGTGCCCAACCCAGCTCCATTTTATTAGAAAAAATTTCGGCTAATATAGGGTAAGACAAAATATTTGCATGATGATATTACATGCAATTGCTCAATAGCTCAGTTGTTTCTTTAACTCTGAAAGGAGTAGATTGCTAGGCTGTGTTTCTGCTGTAAAATCTTATAAAGTTTGATGTTTGGCGTAGTTATTATTTTTTTTTTCAAGGTCAAGATATATACATATTTACGAAATATTTTGGTGAAGCACATTTCTTGTTAAAGGTAAAACAGGAAATTATTTTAAAAAATTCTTAAATATAAGCTTGTCTTTCTGCATATAAAGAGTAAATAAATTATGAATAACCCTAAATGCTCTATGTTGGAAATAAAGTATATGATGTTGAAGAAAAATATAGGATCCACATTTTTTGGCCTAGCAATCTTCTCCTTTTAGAGTTAAAGAAACAACTGAGCTATTGAGCAATTGCATGTGATATCATCATGCAAACCTTTTGTCTTACCCTATATTGGTCGAATTTTTTCCAATAAAATGGAGCTGTATGGATAAAATACAGCATGTAAACAATAACTTAAATTAAATCTATAAAAGAACGTATTAAAATGTAAAAAGAAATTGTAAAATGCTTAAGTGAACAAAATTTATTCTTTTTATTTGTGATTAAATCTTGTTAAAAAAAAAAAAAAAATGCAAATACTCATTTATAATTCCGAAAAGGATCTTATATATATATATATATATATATATATATATATATAAGATTTGTGAATCAAACTGAATTAAATGGATTGAAAAAACTTTCTATTTCAAGTGAAAATCTTCAGTCATAAATTTCAAACCTCTTTCAATCTCACTTATTAAATTTTATCTAGTAAAAAGAAAAATAATCAAAAAGAATGCTTTACTTCACACAAAAACGAAATATGTGTATGTGTATACATATAACCAAATTACTTCCTTTTTCACAATGGCTTTTGTACCGATCTTTGCAAAATAAAGTATAAAATTGTAAATTATTTATGATTATATATAGCTATAAGTTTACTGTGGTAGAAGGCATTTTTATGATCGTATTGTTTTGAACTTAACGAATAATATCTAGTAAATATTTTTTACTTAAAAGTTTGATTAATATTTTAATAAAACGTATCAAAGATATAATTATTGAAAATTTTACCTCTAGTAAAGAAAGTTCTGTTTTATGGTTAAGAATATGTAGGTTCATGAAAATCGTGTGTATTTAATATTTGATCAGAATTTTCAATAATATTTTATTTCAGTGAATGATCCGACACTAAACAAAGTTCTTCTCCTTTTAGTGTTAAAGAAACAACTGAGCTATTGAGCAATTGCATGTGATATCATCATGCAAACCTTTTGTCTTACCCTATATTGGTCGAATTTTTTCCAATAAAATGGAGCTGGGCTGGGCACCTTGCGAGAAGAAATGATGATATATGGACCACTAAAGTCCGATTTTGGATACCAAGACATAGGAAGAGACCACTGTGTTGTTGGACAAATGAAATTGTGAAGTTTGGAAGAGCAGAATGGAGAAGAATTACAGAAAAAGTTCGGAATCAGCTAGGAGAGGTCTTCATTTTGCAGTGAATTAATAAAGGCTGAACTTGATGATGATGATGAATATGCAAGCAACTTTGTCATTGGCACAGTGCCAACCACTAGTAGGCACTGTTTGCTTATAACGAACTGCTCATGGTCATGTGTGTTGCCCATTCCTGTTGTAGCTGGGAAATACATGTTCACAAATGAGGAGAGGTAAGAATATGTTAAATTTGTAAGGTTCACCTAAAACCATCAAATAAGAAAAGTGCATAATAAATAACAAATTTACAAAAAAAGGACATGGAAAAATTGCATTGTTTCAATGAATTATTTGAAAATTCAGACCCCCTTAAACTGCTAAATGCCTTTGAATAACAATGCGATCTTTTTTTTTTTGTTTGTTTGTTTGAAAGCTGGTAAGAAGTACTTAAAATCAGACTAGTAAAAAAAAAAAAATACCTAGTCCCCCACATGACTTTTTTTAGCATTGAAAACTGGATTTTTTAGAAAATGTCTAACTTCGGGGGGTCATATCTTGTGAAGGGGGCAGAGTAACAAACCAAGTTTTTTATACAATAAGTAACCATACATATGTATGTAAAAAAAAAAAAAAAAAAAAAAAAAAAAAAAAAAAAAGAGGGCTTGTTATTCCAAGTCCTTCATAGGTTTTTTAATTTTTAAAATTGGTAAAAAATTAATTTTGTATCACACATTTTGAGCTTAAAAAGGTGCGCTTTTTTAAAAAATTAAAAATTTATTGATACAATATACAAAAAGATCTTTTTATTAGCTTTCGAATGAGCTATGGTTGAGCTTTATAGTTTTGATAGAAAAAAAGTTATAGCTTAGAAGGCAAATTATTAAAATACCCAATTTTCGGTGTTGGCAACAACAAAAATAGCCTGTATATCAAAGAGTAATTTTTTTTTTAAATAAAAAATATACATTTTTGAAGTCTAAGAATCATGGGGAAAGTACATGCAAATTTTCATCAAAATCAAAAATGGTGATGCAACAACTTTTTTGAAAATTTGTCGATTTAAAATGGAATGACCCACCTTCCTTAATATTTAAATTTATGACCAGAGAGCACCTCTCAAAATGCATATGATTCAGTGCAATTCTAACAAAGTGGGTCGTTTCTATACCTGTTACAAAATGGTATTTCTTCAAATAACGATAACCCTTTAGAAGAGCAATCGTCCAATTTTAATACTTCCAATTGTGTTTCATGATTTGTTGAAACTCAGTACTTAGCGTACCAGAATTAAGCTAATAATTGATCCTGGTCTATCGAAATTTTACCAAATATACTCTATAACAAAAAAAAAACAAACAAACAAACAAAAAAAAAAACGATGCACCAAGAAGGACTAATGTAAACTGAGCAAAAATTTACATACATACAGGTTTCGATGAAAAATGTTAAATTTTAAAGTTCGGCTGCCATCAAAGAAGCATGCGACGCTGCAGCGCATCTTAACTGCGCAATTGGCAAAATATTAGTACTTGGCGTACCAGAATTAAGCTAATAATCGATCCTGGTCTATCGAAATTTTACCAAATATACTCTATAACAAAAAAAAAAAAAAAAAAAAAAAAAAAAAACGACGCACCAAGAAGGACTAATTTAAACTGAGCAAAAATTTACATACATACAGGTTTCTATGAAAAATGCAAAATTTTAAAGTTTGGCTGCCATCAAAGAAGCATGCGACGCTGCAGCGCATCTTAACTGCGCAATTGGCAAAATATTACAAATGAGAAATTTTGATTCCAGGTCATAAATTCTTCGAGAATTTTATTCCGTCTACTCAGAAAGACAGTAAATATGCCTCTCATACAGGTGCACAAACAACATGCGCAGATGTCACCATTTGAGTGTGGTGGGCAGTTGTGGTCAAAAAAGCCGGTTCGTCTAATCTGCGAATTTTTTGACAATTAGATAGGAGCGGTAACACTATTAGATGATATTGACAGGAATGAGTGAACCACAGCCGAACACAGCGTCAGGGAGGAAGTGGTCGGCCTAAAGAGAAGACAGAAAGTGTGAACCAGTCAATCGCAAAGCGGTACTCAAAGTTCCAATTCATCATTATCGTCAATCGTATGTGCAACTGGTACTTCAGTGACTTCAAAAACCCTTAATAGGCGGCTCAGTGAAATGGGGTTGAGCTCAGTCCCCGGATCTCTCCTCCACTGAGGACGTTTGGAGCATCATAAAAAGATTCCTACAACCAACTCGGGATTTTGCCAATCTAACGCCCCAATTGGACAGAATTTAGCACGATTCATCACAGAAGCACATCGGCCAACTCTCTTAATTAATACCAAGCCGAATAACTATGTACATAAGGGCCTGATGTGAACCAACGCGTTATTGACTTGTTTACTATGTGAGGCCTTTTCTCTTGATTAAATTTTCTAAATTCAAATTTTCTAAAACTGTAATGAATCGTTTTTCTCCACATGTACATCACATCTACAAATTTCTGTCCCATTCGGATAACTTCTTCTTGGTGCGTAGTTTTTTTTTTTTTCTTTGTGTGTGTGTGTGTGTGTGTGTGTGTGTGTGTGTTATAGAGTGTAGAAGTGCCAACGATTGAAAATATAAAGAAATACCGCTCAACAGATTTTCATAAATACCGAGGACCACATTGGGATTAAAATAATGTGTACTAAAAATAACTTTTCGGAGTAAGCCCATCGTTTCCAGTTCATTACTTAAAATATCAATGGGACATAATATCCAGTAAATAACGCTGGTGTTCGCCGCAAAATATAAGAAAGAAAAATAATACACTCTGTCAAGAGAAGCAATTATTGCTAAATTTTGCAATGCTGAAAGACATCTTTTTCTATAAAAACTGTTGTTAATATATTTATTATTGTAGTCATTCATCAATGAAAATTAAAAACAAGGGGTCATCAAAAAAGAGAGAAAAAAAACTAGTTTAAAAACTACAGATGAAGTAGTCCTCATTTTCTACTGTAAAACGTGCTATCATCAGAGACTAAAATTTACAATTGGGAGTTTTAAGATCAAATTAAAACTACAATGTTAAAAATCCATAATTTATTACAGGAAAGATAATCATGAAATAAATTCAAGAAAAACATTTTTAGCTATAAATAGGGCATTTAAGATTTTAATTTTATCAATATGATTTTCTGTTTGATTTAACATACAATGGTATAATACATATTTTTTAGATGTCGTACGATGCATATGTAGATGATATATAGAGATACATAAAAGCAATCTTTTAAATATTTTCTTTGTAAAGAGAAAGTTGTAAAGATGATTTAAAGAATACCTTTATTTGCATCTAAACTAATAATATTTTACATGCAAATAAAGTATAGAACCTAAAATAGTTTATATTTTTGTACACTTGCTGTTTTTTTGATAGTATAATAAAAGGCATATCTATAGGAGAACTACACAAAAGCAAATATAGTTTTTGTTTCAAATAAAGAAAAATGCATAAAAATATTTTTGAAAAATTTCTTCTTAATGAAAAGGAAAATGCTTTTTAAAGTGTCACCCGAAGACGAAATACATTGAATGCTAAAGCATAGCCTCCTAAACAAATGCCTTCCGCATTGCTCGGAAACTTGGTAACAGTTCAAGCGGTAGACAGCGCCACCTGGTATAGATTGCGCGACTTTTTAA
The DNA here is from genome assembly GCA_963930645.1 of Salticus scenicus. NCBI lineage: Eukaryota > Metazoa > Arthropoda > Arachnida > Araneae > Salticidae > Salticus > Salticus scenicus. The sequence goes on along the minus strand of OZ005654.1, from coordinate 113,005,508 downwards.
TTCAACTGTCACCAATAATTTTAAGAAGTGATATATGATTGATATAATCGACGTTTCTTCGATTCTATTCGCCTTTTATGTATATCAAATCCTACTTCTAAAAATTTTTGGTGGCTGTTGAAAAAAAAAAGTCGCGTAATCCTTACCAGGTGGCGCTGTCTACCGCCAAGTTTCTGAGCCACGCGGAAGTTATCTAGTTTAGGAGGCTATGGTTAAACGATGCAAATATTGTAAATTGTTTGTAGTCTATCCGAACCGTGTGATTTTCGTTCTTGTTTCTTTTTAACTTAACAAGTACAGTAGGTAACAAAAGTGTCCGAACACTAGCAAAAATTCCTATGTAAATAAAGTACACTTCATACAGTTTTGCTAAATAAATCCTTGTCAAATCCTGTCTTAGTCAGTGTAAGAACATGATTCGATAAGGATTTATTTAACAAAACCGTATAAAATGTACTTTTTTTAGATAGGAATTTATGCTAGTGTTCGGACACTTTTGTTACCGACTGTATATTGCTATCAAAATTATAATTTAAAATCAATTATTGTATTTTTTTTTATTTGAAAGAATATATCTCATAAATAATTTGTTGAAAATTTGAAAAACAAAGTGTTTGGGCACACACACAATACCAATTGTGCCTTTTACAATTTTTCTCAATTTTAAACTATTCCGGTTTGAAAAGAAAAAAATAAAATAAAGAAGAAATTAACGCTAATTTATATTATTGAAAAGTTTTTTAGACATACTTATTTATATTAGAAATCTCAAATTTATATTTTTTTTTTCGCCAGAAAATGGAGATTTTAACAGGCAATCATAACAAATGGCATTGCGTAAATTCAGTAAATAGCTCTACCAAACGCAGGGGATCAACATAATGAAAACTTATTTGGTCACTTTTGCTGTTAGATACAGAATTAGTATTGCTTATTTTCTTTTTATCTTCTATCATTTATATTTATTATGTCTATAAGCTTATTAATCCAATGTTTACAATGTTACCAGATAAACAAAAAAATGTATTTTAAAAATTTTATAGTTATTAAAAAGCAAATTTTAGAGATATAAACAAAAAATTCAACTCTTTCTTAAAGTTAATTAATCAAGATTAAATGAGGTGCTTTTAATGTATATAAGTTGATAGAAGTTTAAAAAAAAGATCAGGATTTAAAAATACGTAAAACACTATTTGTTTTATTACAAACTTTATATATATAATAAAGAAGACAACCCTCTATAACATCATTTTTAAACATAAACATTTATGGAACCTATAGTGTCGTGTAGTAAGGCAAAAATGAGATTCATGGACTTGTTTTTCATAAATAACTTTGACATTAATTCAATATATTAGATTGTATTTGTTTTAAAATCTAATGTTACTTTAAAGTCCATCGATTGATAAAAGAATTCCACTTCCATTTTGTAACAGGAAAAGATCCGCTCTCCTTAAATTTTTTTATCTTTCTTCTTTCTGCACGCTGCGTCAAAAATAATTTTCTTTATGCATTTCTTTTACACACCTAAACACACATAAAGCAGATAAAGTTATTAGCATACAATTGTTTTAATAGTAAAACAGGATCTGAAAACTAATGGTCGATTCAGCCCCGTTGCTTCCATAAATAAAAGCTGTCTTCTTCATTTTGCTTTCATGATGAAACTTAGAAAGCTACTTGAACAAAAATCGTCGAAATGCTATTTTAAAAATATTTTCTTCTCTTGTACCATTTTACTCCCTACTTCATACATAGTAATTGTACCAATTTTAGTGTCATTTGGATTATAGAATCATGCTAGAGGCAAATGTAAATAGAGATATTAATTTTATGGCTACGCTGTATTTTCTCGAGTTAAAAAAATGCCAGTGATCTAAAAATAGATTTATAACAATAATCATTATTAAATAAAATTAGAAAGACTGTTTTAATAAAATCTTGAGTATAAATGCATATGCATTAGAGTTGTTTTAGCAGAAAATAATCAAAATTTGATTTGAAGATTAAATGATTATCAACACAGAATACACTGTACCAGCACACACGCAGTATACTTATAATGCAGAAAATCTTTATAAAATTATTCATTTAATTTGCACCCTACACTATTATATGTATTATAATTAAATATGTACTAAAGCACATTATAAGTTTTTATACACAATATTGTATAAACTTAGCAAGAAACATTGAAATTATACTCATTAAATACTCAATAATTAGAAAAAAAAATATGAAGTTACACTATTTCCTTAAATTTAACTGACTTTAGGCATTTGCTTTTAAAATATTTCTAGTGTTGTGTTGTGTATAGTTTCATTAGAAACTATCAATATCAGAATCATGTTTACAATTCACATTCAGAATCCTCTCATCGACTTAAGTAATACTTTCTAGAAAGAGAAGCAGTTTTCGAGTACATAATTGAATTTCTTATCTGCATTTTAACGATTTTAAAAATCAATAAAGTTATTTAATTCAAAGATTTCAGATGATACATTCATACTGAATGTTTTAAACTCCATTCCAAATTGCATTATTGGCTCCTTTAGACTCGTTTTCAAAAATTAAGCAATGTTTTATTCAATAAGTAAATTTTAAACTCCGCCTGTGACTAACAAGTGTTAAAGTTGTAATTTAAAATAACTCTGTGACGCAACTATTAAGCTGTAATTTAATATAATCTTAAATACAATGTTCGATAAAAATTTCAAGGGTTATCGAAACCATAATTATTTCAGACGTCTTCCAAATTGCTTTGAATTGTTTGTAAGTGCAACACCTTGTATCTTATGATCTTGGTATTTAAAATTATTTCCTAAGCATTTGAATTTTATTGTATGTTATATAAAACGACAGTTTTAATGATTAAGAATTTCTAGAACATTTTCAAACTTTGAGGACATGCTGAGGAAAATTTGAATGTATAATAAGATTAAAATTCATGTTTTCAGTAATTAAAATTGTAATTTTAGCTTTTATTGTGTACAAAAATTATTTTGACGACATCTGATTCCATAGTGTTTTCGTATGTGACACAATTAAGTAAAATTCCTGCTACTTCCCCTAAAAGTCGTATGGTAATCAAATTAGAAAGCGATATAACTTACAAGGAAACATTGAAAAGGTGTCGTCTTCAAAAAATATTGAAAAGAAAAAAATATATGTGATTCTACTCTTCATAAAACACCAGAAAGTGAAAAAATTATCGGCTGAAATGAATTACAGCGACCACAAAAAATTATCAAAATTAAGCGATTTTGGCAATTTAGCGCTGTTATGCGATATGTTCACTAGCACCGTGGTTGCCATGTACGAACAGAACCATGTTTTGCTTCTCCGCCAAGTACTCAAAATCAATCGCCTAACAGTGCTGCTCCCTATCATCTTAGAAACCCATCTCCTAGACCCCATAATTGGCTAGAAAATATTCTCACGCGCAAACCCCTATTATTTAAACTATATAAAATTTATTTCCTATTAAATGAAATTTCAAACTTAACAGATTAATCTTTCCCACTTCCCTTGAGCTTGGTCAATTTGGAAAACAACAAAAGCTGTTTAATCACATCAAGAGTCAGTCCTGCACCTCTTGCCCTCTGTCGCGGGCAAGAGGCTGACATGACCCACACCTATTCTACAATGATCATCTCCATTCCTCTCGAACTTCAACATAACATTACAGCATGTCAGCATGCCTTCTGTCGCGAGGAGTCGGCTAGGCTCGGCATGCCGACCAACAAAAGACAATGTAAATTGAACTTGTTTCACATCGCCCATTGTCGCGAGTAGGCTCTGCCTGGCGATGATTCTTGTAATTTTTTTTTTTTTTTTTTTTTTTTGTCTTTCAATAAACATCTTGGCGCAGCCCACGTGAACTTAGTTCTGGAAGCGCTCAACACCGCTCTTCGAGCGTTGAGCGGGGGCTGCGCCCTGTTTAATCCTGTTCAATCGCCTAACAGTGTGAAATCGCCAAATATGCTTAATTTTAGATATTTTTTTGTAGTCGCTGTGATTAATTTCAGCTGATAATTTTTTTACTTTTTGAAGTTTTATGAAGAGTAGAATCACATATATTTTTTTTTTTCAATAGTTTTTGAAGAAGACACCTTTTGAATGTTTCCTTGTTAGTTTGATATACCAGGAATTGAGTTTCAATAAATTCACACTTCAGAATACTCCATAACATAGTTAGATTCATCGTGGATTAGCATGTAGCATAATAATAATCGAAGTATGACTATTTATTTCGTGTATAACGTATTTCAATACAATGTAGATTGGATTGCGATGTAACGGCAATTGTATAACGACTATGTAGTCCTTATAACATTTCAAATTGATGGACATAGATACATCGGACATCTAAATTATTCAAAATGAAATTTATCCTTTCATAATAAGACTTTGCACGTTTGGGTAAATAAAAAGAATTATTAGAAACACAGTATATATTCCATTTAAAAATACTGTATATCATACATATATATTGTTAAATCCAAAATTAATTTTGCAGTAAAGAAAAAGCCATACAATACAATAATTTACTGTTGTTTTGTATTTATTTTAAAAGACATAAAAAAATTTTCATTTTAGATCTCAAAGTATGAATCGCTTAAAAACATCTTTATACCTTCATACTTAAAGAGGAAGAACTGAAAAGATTGCAATTGCATTCTGTGTGTCGTCTAAAATTTGTATTCGAACCGTATACTGTACTAAAATATTCCTCACAGAAATGGAAATTTATATTGAGCTATAATTAAGAATATACCATAAAAAGCACAAATAATGTGTATATGTCTCCTGGCATTCTAAAAATATTTACGGCAATTAAAGCGCAGAGCAGTTGAAAAACCTACAGGCAGAAAAATACATGAAAATAAGTTCTAATTACTCCTAAGTTTGTTGGAAAGCGTTAAAAATGCATAATACAACTGATCTGCATTACCAGAAATTTTCAATTATATTACAAAATATATTTGAATATTTTGATATCGATTCTTCACCAGTTATTAGAGCTAACCATACCATATTCTACATAAAACATGCTCTTTAGCATACACTGTTAAAAAAATGCAACTTTGCTACCAGAAATCCTCTGTAATTACAGAAAAATACGTTTTGTCAACGTAATTTTTCCATAATTTACGACTTTTTTTTTCTCAAATCACAGAGAATTTCTGGCAGTAAAGTTGCATTTTTAAAACAGTGTATGAATGCAATGTGGCAATTTCATTATGTTTTTTATTGTGCAAAGATATTAAAATATGCTTTAGAAATACAGACCTTCCTAATAATTAAACCATTTGTGCCTTTTGTACCATGCACCATAATGAACTTGAATAACATATATCAGTTTCAGAGTTCCAAAATAATTTACGGAAAATAGAGTACACATAGGGTGAACAGACCGACAAACAGAATTTATAAAAGATTTTGAACTTTGTTGGGAAGTGTTAAAAATAGGAATATTTGGAATCACAAAGTTTTATAACTGTGTAAAAGTTATATATTGCTAAACATCTTCCTAATCCTCACTGCCAGATGCTGTTGATGAAAGTACAAAGGCTGAATAAATACAGAAAACAAAGAAATTAAAGAAGATTTTCTTTTGTGAAAAATTTCAGATCATGACAGCGAAACTGAACATCAGAACATGACGAGACGGCGGGAGAGACCCTCTTCAAGCCTTTCCGAAGTTAAATGACCTAACGTAAAATAAAACCTGGAAAAACTATGAATTTAGAAAAAACAAGAGTATCGATAAAGTTGGAAAACAATATTCTCTCAAAGATGAATTCAGATCCTGAACTTCAATTAAAGTTATTTAGAGACAATCCAGTCTCTAAATTTAAAGACAAGAAGATAAATGATCAAAATACTGGAGATGACCAATTGTTCAAACTTTTTGCTAAATTGGATAGAGAAAAAGAAGAATCAATGATGAACATGAAAAATCATTATAAGAAGTCAACACGAAGACCCTCTAACTAGGAAAAAAAAATCTCGAGAATTACTAACGGAGAAGAAGGAAAAACAGTGGTTAGAATCTGTTATTCCTTCAGTGAATAAGAAAATATTCAAAGTAGAATCAACAGAAGGAAGTAATTAATTACCAACAGAAGAATTCTGTTGAAATTTTTATCAATCTTTGATCTTCAGATTAAAATTAATTTGCGTATAAAAGTTGAAAATGCTGAAACTTCAATTCTTGAAGTTTATCAGTCTGTATCTATAGCCAGAAGTATTGATATTCGAACCTTGAATAAGTTCTCGCTTTTTTTTTTTCTTTTTTTTTTTTTTTTTTGTACGAAATCCAATGTCTTTTTTCCTAGATCATTCCTTATGCTTTTAAACGTTTCGAAACTGTTGTGTCATACACTCGTAATGATTCTGCAAGTTCAGCTAGCATCTGACATGAGTCTTCATTAAGTAGTCCCTCTAAATATTGGTCTTCAAACATTTTCGATGCGCCAGAGCGTTTTTTATTTCCAAGATCAAAATACGTATTTTTGAAGCATCGAAATCAGTCGCTGCATGCCGTTACCTACAGATGATACTCATCGTAAGTCTCAACAGAGTGTGCTTCAATTGTGAATTTTTTTTTTTTTTTTTTTTTTTTTGAATAAAATAGTGTAATAAAATTCCGCGCAAATACACTTTACATGGCACAAAAATCGACATTTTTAGAACTGAGGGAAAAAAGGAATTGTTAACACCGTAACGAACTAACATACATTAAAGTTCAAGCTTACCAACAATACATCGTTGTAGATGCGTTACCATCTAAAATTACATACACGTATTTCTAGTAATATCATCCATTAGAAAACGGTGAGAACTTTTTCAAGGCCCCAAATTGTTTAAATGCTAAAATTTCAAACAAATTTTTAACATTCAGCCGTAAAAAAATATATATATATATAAAAAACCTTATTAATTAATCTACAAATTGATGCCCAATTACATTTAGAATATATTGGTGAGCTATAATAATGTAAAAGCAAGACAAAAAAAAAAAAAAAAAAAAAAAAAAATTGAATTTTATTATGATTTTTGAATTTTGCTAGTTTTTGATAAATTTTAATATATTTCATATTCACACATTTTAATACACATATATGTAAACTATTCTGATTCTTCAATGTTAAAAAAATGCAACTTTGCTGCCAGAAATTCTCTATAATGACAGAAAAATACGTTTTGCCAAGGTAATTTTTTCGAAATTTACGACTATTTTCTCACATTACAGAGAATTTCTGGTAGAAAAGTTGCATTTTTTTTTAAAGTGAAGATAGTAATTTCAAACACTGATTTACAACGATTTTTAACTTCCACTTGCCAATGATATCATAAAAGATTTTCTTGCAAATGCTATAGACATCGATTTATAACTATTACAAATCAAACATAAAGAAAATTACTAAAACGCATCTTTACATATCCAGAGATCATCTTTGAACTATTTCAATTTCTCATAATATTTAAAATTCTTTCGCATGTTAAAATAGTCTTTGGAAGATTTCTAAATATTTATAGAAAACTTCCTGTTATATGAAAAGTTCTTAAAAATATTGAAAACACGCATGATAGAATCAAAGTACAAAGGAAGGAATAACGCAGATATTTTAATATTAAAATTCAGAATCTATAATAATTTGAAAAATTTCATAAGATAGTAAAATAGTATTGCCATTCAAAAGACTCGAAAATATTTGCCTAATTATTTCGCATGTCATGAAATGTATGACTAAATTTATAATGCCTTTATTCTAGAATATATAACATTTGATAAGAATGAATATTTAAAAAAATAATAATATGAATTAGATGTTTCTTTTCAGTAATGAAAAATGTCTTTACATCATTGTGTTCAAAATACAGGGTGTTCTTAATTTATTTACCAGATAAAGATGACTTTTAAATATAGAGAATAAAAGAAAAGAAAATTAGTTGACATGGGTGGAATCTACTCAGTTCCTTATCATATATTACTTCACATAAATTTCTACTACAAACATATATCCATAATAAGAGAAATGAATTTGTAGTAATACTCAATAAAGTCGCAGACTGAAACACCCCATTTAGTAAGCTATCGACCGTCCAAATGGATTATTAATTTTAATAAGGCCAATTATGTATTTTAGCTTCCATACAATTCTATACTTTTTCCAATACAACGATCTATATAATGCAAGTTTATGGGGAATACTGTTTTATTTTGCAATGTTGAAAAATCTTAAATTTCAAATAACTTTCGAATTTTTTTTAAGTAGAACGTTCGTAGATAATCGTGTAAATTCCAGTGCCATAACTTATATTTAAAAGCTGGTTTGATATATATTCGATAAAAGCATTTGTTTTAATGCAAGTTTAAATGAACGTTTAACCTATTCTATGTTAAGAAAATCGTAAATTTCGAATAACTTACCAGGTTTTGAAATTAAAATGTTACAAATCAACAGGGTGTTTGTTAATGACATATGTGATGTTTCACACGGTTTGAAAAATCTTTACAAAGGTTTGTTTTTGAGATATCGTGTACACAGACTGAAAAACTAACCAATAAATAATCCACTGAGAAACTTATAGACTACAGACATGTCAATGTTGTTATTTTCGGATCCCTCAATCTAAAAACGTGTAAAAAAGGTAAAAATAAAAATCGAGGTATGGGAAACTTAAGAATATTATAGGTTGAGGAACTTAAGAATATTTTTACCATTACTTAAGTTCCACATACCTATAATATGACGGGGAACTAGAAATAAACTAAAATTCTTATTTACCATCCAAGGATTGTAATACATTTAACAGTAGCACTAAAACGTGCTTGGAGAATAGTAAGTCTGTTTTCGATTTCTCTTCGCAATTTACATTGCATTTTCACTGCATAATGCCATTTTGTCTATAAAATAATTACAAGATAAAAAGAACTTTTTATATACCATGTTTTTAAACTTTCTGTTGAATCATATAAATGCTACCGAAGGCAGAGGGGACTGAAATAATTGGCTAAAAGTATTAAATTCGTATTGCCACCGTGTTCTGAGCTATTCTGAAAGTTTCAAATGTCTAACTAGGCAAGAAGTTATATGATTGTTCAATCATATAAATGCTACCGAAGGCAGTGGGGACCCATATCAATTGGCTAAAAGTATTAAAAAATGCATTGTCACCGTATTCTGAGCTATTCTGAAAATTTCAAATGTCTAGGTAGTCGGGAAGTTATATGATTGGTGAATCATATAAACGCTACCGAAGGCAGCCCGAAACAATTGTCTAAAAGTATGTAAAAAGTGCATTGACATCGTGTTCTGAGTTTTTCTCTGAAGTTCCAAATTTCTAGATTGTAGGGAAGTTATATGATTGTTGAATCATATAAACGCTACTGAAAGCAGCGGAGACCCGAAACTGTTAGCTAAAAGTATTGAAAAAATGTATTGTCATCATGTTTGGAACTATTCTAAAAGTTTCAAATGTCTATCTAGTCAAGAAGTTAGGTAAATAAATTTTCAGTTGAATCATATAAACGCTACCGAAAGCAGCGGAGACCCGAAACTTTTAGGTAAAAGTATTGAAAAAATGCATTGTTATCATGTTTGGAACTATTCTAAAAGTTTCAAATGTCTATCTAGTCAAGAAGTTAGTTAAATAAATTTTCAGTTGAATCATATAAACGCTACAGAAAACAGCGGGGACCCGAAACAGTTGACTAAAAGTATTAAAAAAAAAAAATACATTGTTACCGTGTTCTGAGCTATTCTGAAAGTTTGAAATGATTAGCTATCCGGGAAGTTAGTTAAAAATCCATTTCAAGATTTGTACTGGACAAACAAACAAACAAGAATCGAAGTTAATAAAAACATGGTAAAAAGGCTTTTTCGCGCAGTTCGCAGCTATAAAAACAAAGGAGATTCTAGAATCATAGATTGGTCGATGCAAATTACTTTCTTAAATTTCGTAAAACTATCAAATTTATCGCAAATTTAAATTTAAAATTTGCTATCCTGTAAATAAATTATGTACAGCTTGTATTTTTACAGACAACATCCAGGATAATAGTTTAAATACGAGTTGTTTAAGTTTTTCTCAATATTTTGAATAATTTCTTGAGAGGAAATTTTGTCTTTGTATTTGATTAAGTTTTTATTTTAGTATTGGTACTCGGTAAAATCAGAGAAATTATTTAATTCTAGAATGTGTAGTTGATAAACTTGAAAATAAAGATTAAAATATCTAATTTGTTATTAAACATTATCTAATATGATAATCAAAAGAATAAATTTCTTTGGTGGGTGTTTAATTTTTTTTTCTATATTAAAACTATTTAGATCGTTTATACTAAATTTCTAACATAAATGTCAATTTTAATTTTTTCCATTAAGTTTATGAATTACATCGGTATTAAAATATTGTTTTCTGATTAATTAATTTAGAAAAATATAGTCAAATACTGTTATTCGTTAATGAATAATAAGAAAGAATTGGAGAAGTTGACAATTATGAAATTAATTTTCAAACAATTTCCAAATTGGATTTTCCCTGAAAATGACATTACACAATGAGCATATATTATTATTTTTTATTTAAAATCTGAAATAAAATCGTCTTTTATGAAAGAAAACATTTTCATTTACACATAGAATAGATAGATAGAATAGATAGAATATCGACAGAATAAAGAAAGAATATAGATAGAATAGATAGAATATATAATTAGAGATTATAGATAGAATATAGATAGAATACATAGATAGAATAGTTGGAATAAATAGAATAGTTATAGATAGAATATAGATAGAATTATAAATAGAATTTTCATTATATTTTCATTTCATCTCATTGATAGAATTTTCATTTACACATATACATATTGCCAAAGACATTTTATTACTCAAATATATCTTCCACCATGAATAAGAAAATAAAAAAAATGTCTATCTATGATCTACCGATCGACCATTATATAAAGCAAAACTTGTATGTCGTGTGATAGATTAGAAAAGGACATTCAAACATTTAAGTGACACTATTTTAATCAGATTTATATATTTTTCACATTCATAATTATAAATATATATAAAAGCGATAAAAAATAAAATAATAATAATAAACACTTTATTTTACAGAGTCCAACATTTATTGACTTCAATACTATGATAAACAGTTATTCTTTAAAATATCAGTTATCAAAATCATTTGAAAACTTTTCTGATTATAAAGCAAAATAATTTTTTATATATCTGTTTAAATTTCTTCTTTTGAGTTTGCTGTTTACAATATCATTTATGAATAAATAATTTTATTTTACACATATTAAAAACCTCATTTTCAAAGTCAACTTATAGACAAAATTTCTGCATGAATTTTTAACTCATTATTTCTCTAAGAACTTGAAAACATTTCATAATTAGTTTTATGACAAAATTGTAGGCTTTATATGTCACAGCCAACAGTTTAAATCGCCGTTTTAACAACCCTTGGGTAACAACTGATTTGTTAAATTATACAGAATTTACTATGCTTTGAAATGACAAATTCAAAAGTTTTCCAATTTATAATTAGGTGAGATCACTTTGAAATAGCTTACCAGCTTCATTAATGTAATAACTTCCTGCTTCAAACTGCGGTACATTTAAAATGCAGTATAATATTAGATTCCTGGTGAAATGTTAAGATTGCAAATTTTTAATGAATTAGGGTACTTATGACTGGCTTGTTAATAATAAGTTTAGATGATATTCTAATGTTAAACTTTTCTCTGCAAATTTGAAATAATATATGTACAGAATCATAAGGAATAGTTCCATGTATGTTAAAATATATATAATAAGAATGATGTGTGTTTTACAACAACGTTGCAAATAAAACAAAGATAAAATATAATTATTATAGTTTAGGCAGGTTTTCAGTGAGAAAATGAAACATACCAAATTGAAATATGCCAAATCTATTTGTTGATTGATTCTGTAATAGAGGTACTTCAGAATGTGGAGAAAACGGGAAAAAATGCAAAAATCTATAGAAAATAGCATTAGAAATCTAACACTAGTCATAAAATCCAGGAAAGAGAAACGAGAAACGAGAAAAAGAAACGACAACGGTAAGTCACGGATTTCATCGAAAATCGAATCAAACAAATATTTATTTGGTTGTTCTGTGAACTAAAGATTTCTTTCTAAACTGCTCATTTGTTTGTATTGTCAATGGACAACATGTTTTTCTGAAGTCATTCGACGTCCTGATGCCGATTTTCTTTCATTTAATCTATAGAAGTCTTAATAAACGACAAATATTTGATATATAGCCAATTATAGCACAGATTTTTCCCAGAAACATTGAAAGCTCCGCCTCGTTCTAATCGTATGTTTTTAGAAAACGATAGATACACTTTAGGATGTGGAAAATACAGGGGGAATACCAAGAATCTATAGACAATTACTGACATTAGCCAAGAAATCCAGGAAAAGTATACGAGAAAAAGAAACCGAAACAGGCGAAGGGCACTGTAAAAAAATTCAGTAACGTAACGGATACGTTCCTGGTTTTAATAAGTTTGAGGCAGGTTCCTGAAAATAACAGGTTTTCCTCCCTGAAACGTTCCTGATTACAGGAATGTAGTATTATTTTGAATGTGTGTATATTTGATGGTTACTGCACTGTAAAAAAATAAATATTACCAGCTGCAAGAATCTCTCTCTGATTGGAGAAAATAAATCACAGAGAGTTTCTTGCAGCTGGTAATAGTTATTTTTTTACAGTGCGATAGTTTCAAGGAACATTACTAGAAAATATTGGGCATATTAGCTGCCCAAAATTTCCGAGGAAAGTTCCGGAATTTTTTTTTTTTTACAGTCGGGAGAGCACAGAACAAGAATATACATATTGATGACGTTTTAATTCAAATCATAGTTGCTTCTGTAAGTTTACTGAACCATATTACAACATTTTTTCTTTAATACTTGGTGGTGAGAAGAATATGATAGGTTAAAAATCATAAACGCGAAGGAAAGCAGGTACATTTGGTGGCTCAGTAATTAGTGCTCTGGCTTCAGTTACCACGTCCTGTTTAAATCTCATTCAAAGCATGGATGTTCGTAATGGTTTAATATCCACTTTAAACCATAGGTCCGAATTTTAAAAGCTTTAATGTGCAAACAAAAAGAAACTAAAGAGATACCCTAAATAATCTAAATAATTTAAAATTTGTTTTCTTATCAAATAAATTCAAAGACCCGATCATAAAAAGATATTTTTGGAAACAACTACGCGTGATATATTAGATTCTAAGTGTACAGCAAATGTAAAGAAAGCTGTATAAGAAATTCTGAATTTGAATTTAATTAGGTGCTCATTTTCTATGAAATCAGTAATTTTTGCTTGGAAAAATCTTAGTTCCCAAACTGTAAAATGTCAATGGAGGGATGTGCTTAAAATAAATGAAATATTATTTTTCTTTAAAATCTCTAAATTACAACCCAAATAAGCGTATTTTTTTATTGTAAACTCGTAATGATTGGTTATAGCCAAAATGTTTTTTGTCAAAATTGGTTAAAAATCTACTTTAAAAAAAAGTTTTTTTTTATATTCTAATAATAATAATAATAATAACTGATGACATATTATTTAGCATGTGTTGGAAGTTGAAGGCTTGACAGCACACAAAATTTCAAATATCAACACAAAATATCCTGAAAATAAGAGTAATTTATAAAAAAAACTCTATAAAATCTCAAAATTTCAAACAAGATAATTTTGAACTAGTCCGATTAAATCAACGTTCTTATAATAATAATAATAATAACAAAACTGGTCCATTCGTTAGGATGCTACAGTACCAAAACACAGATAGACATAGACAAATGCTTCAAATTTATAATACTCCAGTTTTTCGTTCGGATTTAAGCACTAACTTTAAAACGATTTATAAGCTATATAATCTTGAAATATCTAAATTTATTCAAAATAAAATATTACTTAAGTTATGTATTTCTATGTTTTGCATGAGTTCGTATTTTACATTTCACTTTCACGTGAACTTATATATTTAACGTGAACTTATATATTTAATTTTCGATATTTCATAAACAAGCTATAGTTTACAGAATATACTTTACGCTTTCACTTGCTCATTTACATTATTTTTATAATATCTCCGTTGTATTCTAAACACTTTTAAATCCTTTCCAGACTCAAGGCTTAAATTGTCATAGAAACTGAAGTAAAAGGGTAAATTACAAGAATTATGCAAGCTTGTTAAATCTAACTAGAAATATTTTCTTCATTAAAATTCGTAGGATTATTTTCATTTTCCTATTTTATCTTTTATACTGACATTTTGATTTAAAAGTATTTTGCAATTTTAATTACCCAAATCAAAGAGAAATTGTATATAATATTTTAAATAATGTTCTATGCTCATATAAATAAGATCGATTTCATAACTTAATATGAAAATTAAAAAACGGTAAAGATCTCTTAAAATTTAAGATAAAGATTACAGGTTTTGTTTTATATTTCGATATTAATTTGTTGAAAGGAAAATTTTTTTGCAAGTTATATGTGGAACCATAATGAATGTAAAAATTATTAAAAAAGCCATTAAAAGTTTTAAGATATGAAACAAGTAATAAATGATGTCTAACAGCTGAATTTGCAAGTGAAATTAGCAAATTCAGATGTGATTGATGATAATTTGCTTTCGTTTTATTTAACTGATCCTAATGTTTTAGTTAGGAAAATTAATTTATTCTATATGTGGTAATTAAAAAAAAATAGATCAGCATCTTTTATGAATTATTAATAACAATTAAAAAGTTAAAAAAAAAAAAAATTAAATGTGCCAGAATTTGTTTAAAGAGCTAATTTTTAAAACAACGTTAATTAGGCTGCTCTTTACACATACCTAATTTATTTTTATTTTAGTAATAATTATTCCAAATAATCAAATTATCATCGTGAATTAAAAATACCACAAATCGTATACCCATTTTGCATTTAGATATACTATTAAAATAAAAAGGATTCTTCATGTATGTCGAGAATTTTTATGAATATCGTATAAAATTTAAATGTGATTAAAATCAGAGTCTGTCTCTTTATTTGGCTTAGCACAAACTGTAGAACAATAAAATAAAAAATAAAAAATAAAAAAAGAGAGAGAGAGAGAAACTGTGAAAATTAAGGACTGTGACGAATGACATTGGTCAATTTTGAAAATGTATATTTATTTCTACATCTATGTATCTATAATAAATTTCTTTTCCATGCATCAAACTTGAAGAATACAAGTTCATGATACTTATACTATAAATTACAGTAGTTTGAGAAAAAGAAATGAACGAAGATGAACGTAGAGAAAGGATTGTTGCCGAATTCTTAAAGAATCCACAGAAACCATGATATAACATTTCAATAAGCTTAAAAATTCCCAGAAGTACTGTAAATAGAGTATTAAATAGATTTAATGGAACATTGCCAAAGAAAAGGAAATCTCATTGTAAAGAAAAATTTGGAGCTCATAATATTCAACTTGACAAAAATATAGAAAGAACACTATGTCAAAATCGAGGAATGTTAGTCAGAGATGTGGAACAAATATATCAATCGTTCAGAGGGCTAAAAAATGATTGAACTTAAGAACGTACAAAAAATAAAAAATTCCTAATGTGACAGAAAAACAAAAAATATCTATAAAACTAAAAGCTAGAAAATTGTATGAATATACAAGCAAGAATAAGTTTCATTGGATTTTAGACTATGAAACCTACGTCAAAGCTAACTTTTCTACTCTTCCTGGCCATCAGTATTATACAAAAGAGAACTTTGAACATCTGCCTGAATCAGAGACATCCATTAGTTTGGAAAATTTTTGAAAAAAATATTTGTTTGGATCGCTATTTGTTAGTGTGGAGATAACAGTAAAGCCATTTGTAATGGAAAGTACAATTGGTCATAAATTTATGTAAATGAATGCCTCAAGAAGCGTTTGCTGCATTTCATAAACAAACACGATATGCCTACATTATTTTGGCCTGATTTAGCCGCAGCTCATTGTGCAAAAAGTGCAACAAATTTTATGAAACAAATTTCAATCAATTTCGTGCCAGAAACCATAAACCCACCAAATGTCCCACAGTGTCGCCCCATTGAAAGATATTGGGTTCTATTAAAATAAATAAATAAATAAATAAAAAAGATCCTCAAAGAAATGTGCCACCAGCAAAGAACATTTCACTTGTTTGATCGAAAAAGCTATCAAGGGGTCCCAAAAGAGACCGTCAAATCACTAATGAAAGGCATTCGTACAAACCTGCGAAAAGAATATGAAAAACTGTAAACAAATTTTATTTTCACTACTAACATATTTTTGTACACCCAATTCATCATATTCATGCAAAGATTGCTGAATAAATTTAAAATTAATAAGCAGTATATTTATTTGAAAATGACCAATATCATTCATCACAGTCCTTAACTGAAATTAATATTAGAAAATAAAGAATCTAGGTAATTCAGTTACTAAAGTTTTACTAACAGTTACTAAAATATAGAATTTATACGTACATCATTACAATTAGTTAAAAAAAAAATCGCGTGATAAAACTCAATTGCAGAAAAAAAACATTCGATGAAATTCTTATTCTAACATTTTTTTATTTTACAAATTTAGGTTTTCATGGAAGATGAGGAGGACTCGTGGAAAAGAGTAGCTTCGGTTGGTCACAAGACCTGAGGCACCAATGTTAGAAGACTTACTTGGCCTCAAATGCTGCCTGCTTCAGCTGAGCATATTGGAATGGCCTTCACGCCTTGGGTGACCCTACCAAATATACACTTCCGACATACTTCACCCATTCCATCCAGAAACACCCATCCGCCACAGTGAGACAGCAGAGCAGGATTTGGAGGAGTAATCAGACAGCACATCATTGGAGTGATCACTTTCCAGCAGGGCAATGAATTTTTTCCGAGTGCCCCTGGTATAAAGCTGATCAGGAATCCCCCTCTCACATTCTTACGTACTTAAATTTCACAAAATACGAGGTTTTATAGAACTTTATATACTCTCTAAAATTTCTGGAGTGAGAATCTCTCTCCTTAAAAAAGTGACCCCTATTTTGACACCAATTAAGGTGAGAAAACAATATTATCACTCTGGAAAATGTGACACTTCTCACTTTTTGTGAAAGAGTGACGCATAGTCATTCTGTCACAAAGAGTGAGGTCGTCATCTATTGCAAGATGAAACTTTTGTAGAGAGAGAAATTGCTTGCGCCATCTGGTTATCATATTTCGAAAGAAATATGAAGGACTATTTCCGAACGATCTCATGTATCTATTTGTTTAACAGAATGTATTGAAGATTTTTGAAGAATAAAAAAAGAAAATAATTATGTTAAAAGATAGTTTGGTAAATTATTTTTTCTATACGATTGACAAAATCGAAGTAATATTATTAATGGAGAATCGAAAATCACAAGAAACATAACGAAATTAGTCTTAGAAAGTAAATAGTTTTATTTAGAAATATATAAGGTATAAAAGAAAATATCAATGCAAATATTTAATGCACAACGCCTTAAAATCTGTAACAGTTTATATTTTTATTATATTTATTGACAGCTAACACATGTGAAATATTCAAAAATTTGGCTATAATATTTTACTAATATTTAAAATCAACAGCAAGTTTTATACTTCTGAACAGGCGACTTATTCAGGAAACTCTGTAGATTTGTATGCGAACAGTTATTTTTTTTTAACATGTACACTTGAGTAACTTCTTTTCCGCATAAGCTATTTTAAATGACTGCTTGTCATAAGATTTTTTTTTCAAGTATACAGCTTTTAAAATAATTCTAATTTTAGCAATTTCAAAATAATTTAAATTTTAAAATATCCTTTAGAATTCTTTAATTTTATATTGTTGATAGATGAAGTAAAAATTTAAAAATATGATTGATCACGTATGAGAATGACTTAATAATGTAAATTAAGCAGCTTGTATATGTGCTCAGTGGTTCAGTGGATAAGATACTCGCTTGCTACGGGAACGGCCTGGGTTCGATTTCCGACAGATCCAAACTGCATTCTTTGCAGCGTTGAATTGGAGTCGATTCGCCAGGTGAAATGAAGCAACATCGTGTAGTGTACACATTTTTTTAAGGAAAAATAAACTGTCATATTCTTTAAATTGTTCTGAATAATCTCACTCTTAATAAAGAGTGAGAAATCTCACTCTTTCGAAAAGAGACTTTTCACTCTTTAGAGGTTGGCTCCATTTTGGCATGTTCAAAGAGTGATATACCACTCTTTGAGAGTGAGATCTCACTCTTTATATTTTAGAGAGTAAGTTTTATAAACTCTTTCTAGATTTTTTCGAAGTTTTTGGCTTCATGGAGATGATGTAGCCTACACTGGATCATCTAACCCTAGCCTATGCTGGATCATCTGGAATTAGCAACAACAACGTGTTTTCTCTGTGTGAATTAAGACCGTTTGTAAACGGTAAAGAACATACAATTACGGAATGTCCTCCGTGTATGTTTTTCTAAGGAGTCCTTGACCTTATTCGTGATAATGTCAGAGAAAATTTAGAAAAACACAGAATTATTTGGCCGATGTTACAACATAAGAAATTTTATCTATAATTTTCTTTTTAATTTTATATGTTTAATTGTATGCTTTAGTTCAGTACCAACACTTTACATTTTATTCATATATTCCTTTATAACATGACAAGAAGAGGCATCAAATTATCAATTTACATATTTTTACATTTTTACATTTTTTAGCTATATTTTGTTTGTTAATTTCAGTTCTGTCATTCGCAATAAGATATACATAGTTCTGTCATTTGCAATACACTGTGCAGTTTCAAAGTTTATAGTTTATTTTCCCTATTATAATGTCTGTGTCAATATGTATCAATTCCCTCGGTTTCAATTTTTTAATCGAGTTTTTCAACTTTTTATTCTAATACTTCAGCTAAAGCAAAGGAGGAAAATTAGTATATATATATATATATCTCACATAAAAATATTATGCTGAAATAACTGTGTTAAATATGTGTTTAGTTACAATTATTTATGTTTTTATCACAATAAATTAAAACATTATCATCATATTTCTCCATAGCTGCCAGCATGTACGTACTTTTCGTGACCGGAAATTTTTAATAGAATTTTTCAATAATCGTTTTAGCACTTTTCTGAGATTAAAAATTATGAAATATTTTAAAAATAAATAGGGGTGTTAAAAACCGTACAGATTGGTACCTATGTTTCACTGTATAAATATAAGTATACAAGGCGATGACCTCTGTGTTAATTCATGAATATGATTATGTTATCATTCGGTACAGCTGTACAGAGTTGATAATATTATAAAATATAACATGCAGATTGACTTAGTTTATATAAACTTGGTTTATAAATATCAATAATTATAAAATTAAAATTTATTTTCATCTTATTCCTTTGACAGACAAATAAGTTAAAGAATGACAAGATATTTTACTGAAATCCCATGAACGTGATTCGATAAATAAAATGATTTTATCTTCCGTACAAATTTTTATATTTTATCATAGCTAAGTTGCTATTCTATTTAAATGATTGAAAAATATATCATCCCTGGTTAATTCAAAATTTCTTTTAATAAAATAATAATGTATAAGTAAAAATTATGCTTTTTTCATTTTCTCTTTGATTTGTTTATTAATGTTTTCGTTAATTAAGTTTCCTATTTTTAAATATGATTAAAAAAAAAGGGAAAGGGTTATGGAAGACGCTAAATAATGCATATGTGGTACGTAGATGTGCTTAAAATATAAGAGAATATTTTATACCGTTTTTATAAAAGTGCCAGACATTCTATATACAGGCTTCTAAAACTATAAAATATTATACGATGTACGATAAAATACGATACATTTTTTAGCACATAAAATAGTTTATGATAGGATATATGATGACATAATATATAATAAGACATTATAAATTTAGTTCATAAAATTGGATTGATCGTATGCATTATATTTTAAAATTATTTTAAAATATTAAACAGAAGTAAAGTGAACACACAATAGATTGAATGTATACACTGTAACTATCCATATCGTTTTCTTTTTCCCTGTTAACAAACTATACACCCTATACGTAACATTTTAAGAAAATAACATATTATTATGACCTTTAGGAACAAATTTGTACATTAATTTGTTATGGTCGCACAGAAACAAAAAAAATGTTTACATACCCTTCTGTAGGAGATCTAAAACTATAAACTGATATAATTCAGCCTTATTGCTTGTGTCCAACATCAAGTTACAAAGAAGGCAACAAACGTAGTCTTATTTTGATCGGTTGCCGCTGTGTGACAAAAAATGTACAGATATTCTAGACAGCAATTACCCAGGGCCTTCCGTGGCCGAGTGGTTATGTCACCACACTGCTAATCGCCTTCGAGCGTAGGACAGCGGGTTCGATTTCCGCGCTGGCCTTGGGTGCTTTTCCATTTCTTTGTATTGTAATTATGTCATGTGCTATCTGTAATTATCTGACGAAGATTTGCAAGCGGACTACGAGTCAAGCACACAAATCTGAGGTATATGTTATCAATAAATAAACCATTTCCCAGTGAAGTGTTAAATTCGTAAATAATCTACGTGTATTTACAAGAGAAGTATGCACGAATAGCCAGATGAACAAACATTTTATTATATCTAAGACAAAGTCATTAAATATTGCTTATGATGCAAGAAAGCTATTTAAAAATTATTAGTACTTAAATTCCCCTATATGTATGACGTAGTTCTGTCCTCCTGATTTTTTTAAATCTTCACACATGTTTTAAAGTATGAGGAATCACAAAATCACAAAATCACAAAATCAATGTAATGTTGTATGCGTCTATAGGTTAATCTGCTAGTTTAAAAATCAATAAAAATAATAACAATTTATTAAAAAATATTACAGCACAATTACTTCTCAGTTTTTTATTACTTAAAAATAAAATAAAATAAAATAATAATAATAATAAAATAGTAATAAATAATAAATAAAATAAAATAATAAATAAAATAAAATAATAAATAAATAAAATAATAAATAAAATAAAATAATAAATAAATAAAATAATAAATAAATAATGACGCCAATTTTTTCCTTGCACATAGTCATTAAAAAAAATCTCTAAATATTATTTTGCCATAGTTTAAATCTCTATGTATTGTTTTAAAATTTTACATTCTAAATATTAAACTCCTATTTAGTTTTTTTTTTTTTTTTTTTTTTTTTTTAAATCTTAAAATCTCGAAATCAGAATATTTTTATTAAGTATATTCGCAAAACATATTATTATTATTTTTTTTTTCATAATATGAAAGATGTTTTACATTCTATCATAAATTGATCAACATTCCTACATCGGATAAGCTGCTTAGGAAAAAGATTAAGAGATTAAAATATTAAAGACGTCCAATCTTCAAACCTTCTTCATTAACTTAAGAAAGGTATTTATTAATTTTTAACAAATTTTCGGGATATTATTATTATTATTATTTTAATTACATTATTCTATTCATCGTATTTTGATTATAGCATAATTAAATTTCATTTAAAAAAATAGTCATGTTTTAGAATGCGTTTTTTAACCTATAATTAAATTTCCCAAAATATTAGAATTACTCAAAAATGAACCGAATATTCTATAAAGAAAACGTCTCAAATTTTAAAACTAAAATGTTGTGAAAGATGAAAAAAAATTAAATGTACTTTATAAGATTAAAAATGTATTTGCTCTAAATATAACGTTAACTTTGAACCCATAACAATACTTTCTCTGTCATATATATGAGTAAGAGAAATAAAAAACGTGATTGGTAGTCTACCATATTAGTTAATATTAACGGATTAAGAAATAAAATAATAATAATAATAATAATGCTTAAGTAAATTACGAAAACTTAATTAAAAGCAAAATATTATTATTTTTTCTTTATCTGTAAGTTAAGTAACAAGAAAAAAAAAGAAAGGAAAAGTGCTTCAAGAGGGAAAAAGAAATCTTTTTATGTTAAATACGTTTCATCTAACGTAAATCTACATTGGTATTTTAATCGTCAGCTGTAAACAAAAAAATTTCCGAAAATTTTTTTTTATTCATTTCTTCTATCTTTAAAGTCGTAAAAATGTAATTCTTCCCTTAATGGAAAAAAAGTTCTTAGTATTCTACCATATGTAATGCTTAAGAATTATAGTAGTGCTTTAGAAAATTATGAATGTTTAAATAAGAACAAAATCATTTTTTTTAAACTAGAAAAATTTAAATATTTAGATCCATTGGTCACCTTTATTTAAATTTTCGTTTGCTATTAACTTCTACATTTTTTCATACTAAGCAAAGTCTTTTCTTTAAATGCAATATTTTGGGACAAAATAATACTTTTTCTTACACGTTTCAGGAAAAAATACTATTTCGATCAACCAATTGCATGTGGTTCAGATTTCTTTTTATTTATTTGTTTATTTTTGTGCGTGTGTACGGAGTTTTTCAGTGTGAGTAATTTATTTATCGGACAGAATCGGAAAAATACTCATCTAGGTTACATTATAAGAAATGAAAAGTAACGTTGTCAGTACTTTCAGCTAGTTTTCCTCTATATGTAGTATATTCTGAAAAACAGCCTTTTTTCGATGTTCCACCTCAGATAATAAAGGACGTTTATATGATGTCTTTGTTTTATGGCTATTGAGCCAACCTAGAAAGTATTTCTTTACATATGTTTCTTTTTATATTAGAATAATATTCAAGAAATCTTATACTTTCAGTGTAACACTGTTTTGGTGTTTTACGCGCAATGTTATATTAGGGATAGAATAAAATAAACCGTTTACTTTGGAATGATAATAGCCTATGTCTTAATCCATTTGAAAATTACTATTCTGAAATAAGGAAAATATTGATGAAAGGAAAGATACTAACCAAATGTAAAAGATGGGAATAAGTATACTGTATTCATTTAAGTGACAAGTACATATAAAATTTGATTCAAAGCATACTAGAAAGATGATTCTTAGTATTAAGTAAGACATCAGTTCTTCAAAATATAATACTAAAGATAAAATGACTCAAATCATATGTATTGTTTTATTCTTTGGCCTAGAACCTCATAGAATGACCTGCTATAAAAGGCATTCTACACACATCTAGTCACCCAGGTCTAGTTTCAATGTTCAATCAATCTTAAGTTTTGCAATATAACGTAACCAAACATTGCAGATATTTTCAAACATAAATTCAATGTAAGGATAAATATCCCAATCTAATGGATAAATATCCCCCCCCCCCCCCCCCCAGCAACGCGTGACCGGGTCTGCTAGTATATATATATAATTTTTTTTTTCGAACTATCGTTATAATGAAATGAAAGTAAATTGTGTGTAATGAGTACTCAAATTTATCCAAATAAATGGAATTTACGCTAATAAGTTATTATAAATACAAAATTTCATAATTTTATTTTTAAATTCTTTTATAAATTTAGAATTATTTTAAAATAATGTATTCCTTAATTTTCAGATTTTTATTTGATTATTCACTAAATAATCACAGTAAACCATTGAAAATCAAAGTCCTTTTTTTAAACATTCAATATAATATTTTTCTAAATGCATATAACTAATGTTCATTTGTGGATTACTTATAAAAAGCCAATGAAAATATACTATTTTCATTGGCTTTAATTAATGAGCCTTTAAGATGACAAATAAAATACTGACAACGATTCTTAATTTATGTCCCTTATACGAAACATCTACGATTTACAAATGCAAGTTTCCTTAGTTAATTACTGAACATTAAACTTTTTCTAATTAACATTCAAAAAGGGCCTAGAAGAAACTTTTCGAGGTTTTAAATAACATTTAAATAGTACTCTTGATAATTTATACTTAAAAATCAACAAAGCATACTACAATACAAAATATTCGGTTAAAATAATCGTCAAATCCTTGTGTGGTAAATTTCAATCCAGTTGTACATAAATAAGTCAATAAAATTTTAATAAAAAAAGAAATAAATGCAATTTTACAGCATAAAGTGCTGTAAATTTGCTCATAAAATATACGTGTAACAAGAATAACAGTAACAATAATAAAACGTGTAACAAGAACAACAATAACAATAATAAAATGTCATGTTTGAGTACTTAGAAACTGAACCAGGGCCATTCTTGCAGGAGGCGAAAAAGTTACCAACAGATAAACAATCCATGTATTCCATTAATGCTTAATAACTGATACAGTAATTAACCTGATTTAAGAATGTTCGGGAAATAAGTAATAGCGTAAAGCGAGAATTGGTAGACAATTGGTAATGTTTTCGCTTATAACGTAAATGGCCCTGGTTTATGTCATGATTGATCAGATGTGACTATTTTATTTAATGTGTGTGTTTTTTAGAAAATTTACAACATTTTATTCTGTAACACTACATGAATATTTTTCAAGTGCCCCCTTAAACATCCAATCACGCGTTTTCCATCATTCTTGAAATTTATCTCACAATGAGTTAGTATTTAATATTATTATTATTATTATTACAGCTGAATAGGGATGTTTCTATGTCATTCAGGCAGACAGGGGTCACTTTTGAGTTAATGAAAATGTGCAAAGGGTTGCAAAGAACTTATTTGAATAACCGACACTTCCTATAATATTACTTCCGAACTATGCTCGCGAAAGCCCAACCGGTTACATCGAATCAACATTGTCCTATAGATATGTTATAGAATTGTTGATCAGATATAGTCGGCTGATCTTCCGTAGCTCAGCTATTTTAAAGGAAATATTGGAGTTACTCGGCTCTGTTTTTTACTCACAAGGAAACATTCAAAAGGTGTCATCTTCAAAAAATATTGTAAAAGTATATGTGATTCTACTCTTCATAAAACACCAGAAAGTGAAAAAATTGTCGGTTGAAATGAATTACAGCGACCACAAAAAATTATCAAAATTAAGCATTTTTGGCGATTTAGCGCTGTTGGGTGATAAGTTCGCTAGCACCGAGATTGCAGTGTATGAACAGAATCGTGTTTTGCTTCTCCGCCAGGTACTCAAAATCACAATCCCTGCCCCAGCCTCCTATGTCAAAAATAGAATCAAACAAATTATTAATCTCAAATGGCAAAACCAGTGGGATAGTTCAGAGAAGGGCAGGCACACCTTTTCGCCGATCCCACAGGCTCGTATTAATTCCTGGACCCTAACTCCACCTATCACGGCATTTTTAACAGGTCATGGCCCCTTCCCATCTTACCTTTACAAATTTCATTGCCGACGCTCTCCCCTGTGTTCCTGCGGCGAGGAGGGAACTCCGCAACACTATTATTTCCACTGCCCCTTAACAGCACTATATCATATTAGAAATCCCTCTCCCAGACCAATCAATTGGCTGGACAACATTTTAACAAGGAAACCCTTAATTAATAAATTAAATAAAATTTTCTCATTCCTAATGGATTTATGTAATTTAACAAACTAACCTAAAATCACAACTAAAGAAAAATTCTTTCTCCTAAACACATTAATCTTCTATCTCCCTGTTATCTTCCCGTGTGCCCGTGATGCTGCAGTAGCCCTCATAAATGCAAGTGTCTAAACTGGTAGCGTGCCGCTTGTCGCGGAAGGCCACACAGCCTCGCACCCTCTCTTCTATAATCAAACGGCGCCCCGTGTCGCGGGTAGACTTGTGTCTGGATTTTGAGATTAAACATTATGAAATATTTTACAAATAAATAGGTGTGTTAAAAACTGTACACGCTGGTACCTATGTTTCACTGTATAAACACAAGTGCAAGGCGATGACCTCTATGTTAATTCATGAATATGATTTGGTTATCATTCGGTACAGCTGTACAGAGTTGATAATATTATAAAATATAACATGCACATTGATTTAGTTTATATAAAGGTTTATAAATATCAATAATTATAAAATAAAAGTTTATTTTCTTCTTATTCTTTTGACAGAAAAATAAGTTAAAGAATGGCGAGAAATTTTACTGAAATCCCATGAACGTGATTCGGTAAATAAAATTTTATCTTCCGTACAAATTTTTATATTTTATTATAGCTAAGCTGTTATTATTTTAAATGATTGAAAAATAGATCATTCCTGGTTATATTATTCAAATTTTCTTTTAATAAAATAATAATGTATAAGTAAAAACGATGCTTCTTTCACTTTCTCTTTGATTTATTTATTAATGTTTTCGTTAATTAAGTTTCCTATTTTTAAATATGATAAAAAAAAAAAAAAAGAGGAAAGGGTTATAGGAGACGCTAAAAAATACATATCTGG
This sequence comes from Salticus scenicus, assembly GCA_963930645.1. Lineage (NCBI taxonomy): Eukaryota > Metazoa > Arthropoda > Arachnida > Araneae > Salticidae > Salticus > Salticus scenicus. Next base: position 112,979,132 of record OZ005654.1, on the reverse strand, counting down.
TACGTTGATATGTTTAAAATATAAGAGAATATATCTTACCGTTTTTATAAAAGTACCAGACATTCTATACACATTCTTCTAAAACTATAAAATATTATACGATGTACGACAAATTACGATATATTTTAGCACATGAAATAGTTTATGATATGATATACGATATATGATATATATATATATGTATATAATATGACGTAATAAAAAATAAGACATTATAAATTTGGTTCATAAAATTGGATTCATCGTATGTATTATATTTTAAAATCATTTTAAAATATTAAACATAAGTAAAATCAACACACAATAGATTGAATTTATACACTGTAACTATTCATATCGTCTTCCCATCTTACCTTTACAAATTTCATTGCCGACGCTCTCCCCTGTGTTCCTGCGGCGAGGAGGGAACTCCGCAACACTATTATTTCCACTGCCCCTTAACAGCACTATATCATATTAGAAATCCCTCTCCCAGACCAATCAATTGGCTGGACAACATTTTAACAAGGAAACCCTTAATTAATAAATTAAATAAAATTTTCTCATTCCTAATGGATTTATGTAATCTAACAAACTAACCTAAAATCACAACTAAAGAAAAATTCTTTCTCCTAAACACATTAATCTTCTATCTCCCTGTTATCTTCCCGTGTGCCCGTGATGCTGCAGTAGCCCTCATAAATGCAAGGGTCTAAACTGGTAGCGTGCCGCTTGTCGCGGAAGGCCACACAGCCTCGCACCCTCTCTCCTATAATCAAGCGGCGCCCCGTGTCGCGGGTAGACTTGTGTCTGGCGCTGCTCTTGTAAATACCCATGCCCATTTGCATCGCCCCTTGTCGCGGGCTGGCTAAGCCAGGCAATGCATGATGTTTTTTTTTTTTTTTTTTTTTGATTTCTCAATAAATGTCGGAGCAGCTCACGTGGATTTTCCTGGAAGCGCTCAACACCGCTCTTCGAGCGGTGAGCGGGGGCTGCTCCCTGTTCAATCGCCTAACAGTGTGAAATCGCCAAATAAAAAAGTTTGTTCTCATCCCTTTGAAAGACTGTTTCATCTCATCTTTAATATTGTAGTGTATATCTTCATTAGAGTGTTACCCACAATTTCAACAACATCAAAAATATGACTGCTTATCTGCATTAAACACTTTTCTCCATAGCGCACCTTGTCGCGAAAGGCAAATCCTCGGCGCAACTTGGAAATTGTTCAATTCTCACACCTTCGCCCACTGTCAGCTCTAGGCTAGGGCCTGGCAATATATATTTTTTTTTAATAAACTGCGAGTAGTCCCCTTAGAAGCGCTCAACATCACTCCGAGAGTGATGAGCGGGGGCTGCTCCCTGTTAAAATATGTTTAATTTTGATAATTTTTTGTGGTCGCTGAAATTCATTTCAGCCGATAATTTTCTTTTTCTGGTGTTTTATGAAGAGTAGAATCACATATATTTTTTTCAATGTTTTTTGAAGACGACATCTTTTGAATGTTTCCTTGTCAGGTGGTTTCTTAAAATTAGTTCCTTTGTTAAAAAATTTATTAATTTCGAATGTGATTACTAATACAGTAGTCAAATGTTTGTAATCTGGTATGTCTCGGTTCGTTTTAGTTTATAATGAAGCTTCCTTGAGTTTCAAAATAAATGAATTCTAAAATATAAACTATCATAAATAAAAAAGCCTAACAGAATTGTAAAATAAATACTAGGGCTGTGGCGATTAATTGATTAATCGGTTCGGTTAATCGATCAATGCTTAGTCCCGATCATTTTTTTTAATCGAGTTAATCGGATCGATTAATTCGATAAAAAATTTTCAAAATCCGATTAAAATTTTCAAACTACGAAGTAAAAATGCTTTTTCTGCCTATAAAATATTTTTTCACATATTTTACTAACTAACATTCTAAGAAACATCCATCAAATAATGAAAAAGAAGAAAAAAAAATAAAGGAAATAAATAAAAATAAAACCTCTCAAAAGAAGTTGTTGCACTTTTGTTGATAGAGAAAAGGGGGAGGACAGTTATTAAACAAAATGCCGCTTCATATGCATTCTGGAGCATCACCCCCTGTCTTTAGCTTTCTACAAAAAATGTTGGATAGCGTAATAGTATTCTCAGAAGCAAGAAGCTTTCAAAAAATGGAAATTAAGAAAAAAGAAGATAAAGGAAAAGAAAAGAAGGGATTGAGATTTTCACTATCCCTCTGATGGGGGAAATGTCAACAGAGTTTCACAATATCTTTAAGCGTTTATTGTCTGTTCAAAATTGCTGATAGTAACTAATGAAGTAGAAACAGAAAATAACATTCTGTGTCCTAGTCCAAAGTGACAAAAAAGAACTAAAATATAACAATTTGAAATTTTTATGATAATGACATGGAATTTTGAGAATTCATTTAAAAATAGTGACAAGCGAGATGGACAAGGCCTGCAAATATAAAACTAAAATATGTGTAAATTCATTTAATGTTTCTTTCAAAATGAATTTAAAAAATAATTTACTTAAAAATAAATAAATAAATAAAATAAACAAGTGAAAATATTTATATAAAATTAACACTTAAAGTCAACAATTATTACTCTGAAAATTGATTTAAATTTCAGCTATGAAACAGATATAATTGATTAGAAAAAATTTGTTGAAAAAAAAATTTTTTTTTTCGTCAAACTTATGAATAATATGCATATATATACCCAATATGCGAGTTTTATTCCTCATTGAAATAAAATTATATAAAGAAAATGAAACTCGATTAAAAATTCGATTAATGAACCACGATTAACCCAGTTAAAACTCTTAATCGATTCCCACTCTTTTGAACACATCAGTATTTTTACAGTCCTTTAGGAAATATATGTACTTCAAAATAAATCTGCAATATAGTGAACATAAGTGAATTATAAATCATTTTTGTTAGAAGCGGATTTTCTATTAAAATATTTAAAATAATAATAATAATAATAATAATAATAATAATAAAAAACTTAACACTGAAACAAAAATTATGTTCACAAAGTGCCTATTAATAATTAGAAAAAATATTAAAATATTCATTTAATCTCATGCATTAAATTTCAAGCTTTTATTTTCGAAACAAGTTCCATATTAATTATTACCTAATTTTTATACTCTTAAGCAAAAGCATTTGCTTTTAAATTTTTAACATTTCGAAATATACTTTTAGTTTATTTTTACTTGCAAACTTTAAAAAACAGGATAATATATGATTGTTCACACACTATTTTCTGCCATCTAAATTAATGATAGTTTCAGAAATGATGATCCAAAACAGCTACCAGGAATTCGAAAAATTCTGTTATTCTCCATAAATTTCACACGAGAAGAGGTACTATAAGATACAGAAAGAAAATTCTATTTTGAACATAAAAATTCTTTTTAGTATATATTTTTCAAATGTTTCTTATAAAATATTTACAACTATAAGTTTTAAAGTACGATTATATAAAGAATAATGTGCTATTTTTTTAACATTATAAAAGAATACATTCATTTCTGAAACTAAATATTAAAATAAATGCTTTTAAATGTGGCGTAAAAGGAAATTAATTAGACAAATACTATTAGTCTTAAAATTTTTCGATTCAATAATAAAGAAAATTCAAGCAGTTTGAATAGATTTATACAAAAATCTAATTGTACCTAACCGCTACATCTTTTAATTTGCTTAATTTTCAGTATAGTTTATCTCCGTGATAACATTTTAAATACTGTTTGATGACATTTTAATCATATATTCTTTAACCACATTTCTTGTGACCATGGAAACCTCTGCGCAAGGGCAGACTCAACGAGTCCAGTGTTAAAATAGGGGTGATAACCCTTGCTGGTGAGCGAAAATAACCGATAATTGAACACCGAATGACTGGATGTTTACTAAATCCCAACCTGTCGTTCAATTCGGCACCCCTCCAATCTTTTGGGCTCGTCCTCACTGGTAGGTGTAGGAAACGTGGTTAGACTATACATCAGTGGCAGTGGCGCCTCGTGAATGGCATTTTGGGCCATCTCCACACAGGTGACTGGAAAGAGTAATTTATCATGAAAAGCTTATTCATTTGATTGACTGCTGACTTGTCATATTCAAGTCATTTTCAACAGTCAATCAGATGAATAAACTTTTCATGATAACGAACTCTTTCTAGTCACCTGTATGGAGAAGGTCCGAAACGTCATTCACGAGACGTGACTGTCCAGAGGTTTAAATTTCGAAATGCATGCATGTAATTAACATATGTTAGTTAGGAAAATATAAGAAACTAGAATTTAAACACCAACATTAAATCTCTTAAGCCATTTTATATTTACAGGGTGTTTCAAAAATGGAACACTAGAAATATGAAAACTGTATGACTAACATAAGAGATATAACATATGAATTTTCTTGCTACATTACAGTGTTAAAAATTCCAGTTCAAACTTGAACCACTACGTGGAGTGAAGTTATAAGCAATATCATAATATGGTTCAACATCACTATTAAGTTTTCTACTTTTTACGATTGAATTTAAGTTGCACCAAAACTTGGAGCTACCATACATCCACACACAAGGGAAGTAATAATCAGTAAAATTTCTATTGAAGTCAAATCAAGATTAAATTAAAGAGCGTAGTCGAAAACATAGGGTAAAGTGCAAATTTTGTGCAATAACTCCCCCTTGGGCACATCTAAGACCATGAAAATTTAGCCCCTTTTATCAAAATCAACGAAACCTACATAATTAGCGGGAAAGAAAGCGTATCATAGTGCCAGGGTGTTTGACTTGAGACAAAAAAGTCTTCCGTTCGATCCTCGTGTCATCCGACTTTTGAGTTTTTTTTTTTTTTTTTTTTTTTTTTCCATTTAAAACATAATACCAATATTTGGTTCAACATAAAACTACCAAGTCATGATAAAATGTTAAACCACCAGGTGGTTGCAGCTATTTGAGTACCAAGTTTTTTTTTTTCAAACTAGCACTAATTACTAACAGTGTATGAGAGCATGAAATCTGAATTAACAGAAAACAGAAAATGACATGCGTACGGTATAATGTATAAAAAATATATCGTCGGATGGTACTTTAAAAACTAAAAGAGAAATGTTTCAGAACAACTCCAAAATCGGTATATCAGCAGAAAAGACTAATTTGGTGTATTAAGCGATGCCTTTTTGAAGCAGAATGGAGGTGAAAAAACAAAACGCAATGTTGACTTTAAAGAATACCGTATAAAAATATTCCACATTTTATTTATTTATTTATTTATTAGTTTCCTTTAATTATTTTATAAGTAATTAAAAATTATGCATTTGGTAACGTAAATGAAAATTCCTCTTATTTCAACGGGAGAGACGGTAAATTGTATTACATATATGCCACATTTGCCTATGTATAACCCACAGGTTAGTTTTTACAGTTTCATTCCGGGTATTTTGATATACAGGCAAAGCGTTTTAGGAACGAGGTTTTGTCTCGCACAAATACAGCCTTTTCTCTAAATTGCACTGTTTAGTGTAATATTAATTCATCTGAAAATACCGTTTACTGAAATTTGAGCATATCTAAAGAGCTCAATAATATCCTGAGTTTAAAGTTGAGTTTCATGGAATTCCATTGCTTTTGTTTTTGTTTCTTCTTCTTCCATTTTCCTTTTTTTTTTTTTTTGGCATTTTTCCAAAAATAATTGGCGTTTAATGGTTCTTAATTTCATAAACAATTGTGTCAGATTAGCACACCAAATTCAAATAATAGTGAAAATTGACTGTTATTCATATCACATCCATTAGTATTTATAAAATGTTTCAAAACTCATATGTTTTATTCACGATCACTATAAAATATTTTTTATTGAAAATTGTATAAACAACTCTATTTGTTAAGCACAGAAACTCACAAAACAGTCTGATATATTATGGTCTATGACAGGTATGATTTCTAAGAATAGTTTAATATCTTTATACCATGCAAATTATAACGCAATGATAAAACGTGAAAATTACTCGAAGTGCATATTCGTTTTTATTGTTATTTTTCTTTTTTTTTTTTTTTTTTTTTTTTTTTAATTCTATTCTCAGTATACTAATGCAGATTTTAGACATTATGCAGATATTTTTTAAACTCTAATAGATAATTTTTGTGAAATGTTTTTCTTCATAATTGCTAAAACTTTTATAATATTGTTTCAAATTATTACATATATGTGTTTCAACAACTTGTATCAAAGATATAGATAAGTCCATTGGGGAAAAAAAAAAATCCTATTGAAAATTTACACCACGTTGTACTTTTTCCCTACCTCCCATAGGGATAAAACTTATGCTCCTATATATACAAAATTATATCGGCCTTGTTGTTAATATATATTTTGTTTTAAATAAACCTGATTGAATACATTTATACAAAATTTTGCGCTAAACTGCCGTGTTACAAAAAAAAAAAAAAAAAAAAAAAAAAAAGTAAAAAGGATGGCAACGCCACGTTTTTAGCTTAACGAATCAAAATTTAATATACATCAGTACATGTGAATAAGCAAATAAGTTTTCAGAAAATTCTGTCCGTTTATTCTTGGTTTAGATCTACTATAAAATTTTGTTACACATATATACGAAGCCCATGATTTATATAAATAAACTTTGATTCCGATTCTTCAGAATTTTCCTTAACTTCTTTAAGTATAAGTACTTCTTTATGTATAATATACTTATTTAAGATTCAGTTATTTTTAGCGTCAAAATTACGGATATTAAATAATAAAACGTAATATAAATTAATTGTTTATGTATAAAAAATCTTTGGTACAATTTTTAAGTGACCTTCAAAGTTATAAAGCCAATAAGACTGTCAGTATATTACAGTAAATTGGTTAAAAAGTAAGTACTTCTGCCGTAATTGTCGAAACGTGAGTGGAGACCTCCATGTGGAGACTGAAAAAGATTTTGCGTTCCGTCTGTGTGTTTGTCTGTCTGTCTGTATTTTTGTCTCGCGTTAGCGGTCGCAAAAAGCACGCTACTGGCTTGAAATTTGGTATACATGTTCACGTAACAGGCAGAATTAGCTGTATAGTTTTGGGTGTGTATTTTATTTGTAATTCATGCACAGGGCCGCGTGAAAGTTCTTCTTACCATTTCGGCCAATGGACATAATTTGTATATATTGTAATAGCAGCCGCAAAAATTCCCCAGTTGATTTACAAATTGGTACACATGTTTACGGGCTATACAGAAATAACTTTGTAATTTTTGGTCTACGTATTGTTTATTTTTAGTGTACAGGGACGCATCAAAGTTTTTTTTTTTTTTTTTTTTTTTTTTAATAATTATAGCGTATAGGGTAAATTTCGTTTAAATGCATTTTTACATCGTTACTCTGTATTCAACAAAATGAAATCAGCGTACATTATTGGGACTCTTGTTTTGTGTAGAAAATATGTATAATTAATATACAAGACCTTACAAAAGTGTTCCGATGATGTCACAAAATCATCCAAATTATGTCAAATTTCGAACAATTATTCTTGGAAAACATAAAATAAGTTTAATAGTTTTTACGTGTGTATACAATTTTTAAGGTTTGTTTACAAGGACACACAAAAGAATTTTGGGAATTTTAGAGCCTATGAAGAAATGTTTATTTAAGCGCATTTTAACGCGTTTATGCTGCATTCAACATAATGGAATTAACACACTAAAAAAAGAAAAAAAAAAAAAATGCTTAAAAACAAAGATATTCCAATGACATTCTGTAATCATCCAAATGATGTCAAATTAGATTGAAATATTAATGAGTTATAATTAATTAGGTGTATTCTTTTCATTGGCGTATTACTGTGGCTTCTTTTCAGTGATACACGAAAGAATTTCGTACCATTACGGTCTGTAGACAGTATTTCTTAAAAGTGCATTTTAACATAGTTACATTAAATATATTGAAAAGTTATTAGAATGTTTAAAAGCATGTGTTTTATGTGGAAAATTGTGTTCGTGGAATTATTAATTAGTTTACAGGTCTACACAAAATAATTCTAATATGTAATGTAATCTTCTTGCATGAAATCTAGTACAAGAATTTATAAGTTAAAAGAAACTAAGAGAAGGCTGTTACTAGGAAAATATATAAATATATGCATATATAGAGATAAATATAGAAAGAGATGTGTACACATTTCATAGACGATACACCTGGTCATACAAAATTAATTCAATATAACCTTTTCTATTGGATGTAATTAGTCGAAAAGCTTTTATAGCATGTTTAAGAGAACTATCAATACAAAAGCTTTTTCCTGCAAGACAATATTTAAATTTCAATGTAATGCGGTTAATAAAAAATTCAGTCAAATAAATACACTGTAAGATAATGTATTGTGTGTGGCACACAAATTTATTTAAAATATGCATATTTTTCGCTGAAAAAATAATCTTCAATTTTAAAAATGTTTATTTGTTCCTTAGTTGAATTTAAAAAAAAAAATCTAATGTGCCTGTATTTAAATATACTACATTACATAAGTAGGACTAAATTTTCAAAGGAAAATTATTATCTGGTTTGTTCTAAATCCAATTAAATTGTTTAATTTTCAATGAAACTTTCAACAGCTATGCATTTTAATCTTGATTACAGCATTTAACATTAATATATTTTGCTTCAACACAAATTTTCTGAAATAGAAAAATAATTAGCGTTACAGATTAAACATTTTTTTTTCTTTCTCTCTTTATTTTTTCTTTCTTTCTTTCTTTTTATTTTTTTTTATAAATTTAATTACGTGATTTTTTTTTTTTTTTAATGCAAATTCATATGAGATGCAAATGTTTTATTCAAAGAGCACTTTTTCTTTTAAATTCATCATGCATTTTTAAATTATTTTTATAAACTTTTCTTATGTTAATTAAATTTTATACATTAATAACAATTGAAAATTACTTAAGTAATTTTTATTTTTGTTGTACTAATAATTTACTTAATTGAAAATGTACAAATGTAGGTATTTCTCAAATGAATAACAATAAAAAAAAATGCATAGAAAATATATGCGTGGTTTATCATAAATAAAAATTCGTCAATTCTTTTATCTAGATTTTATTTAACAGTATATCTAAATATTTAATTTCCGGTTATTTTTATAATTTCAAAATAAATCCTAACAATTGCTCTAGTTTAAAAAAAACAAAAAAAAAAAAAAAAAAAAAAAAAAACAGTTATTTAAATATATAAAAACAATTTTAAAAAGTATGACATACAATATTTTAGAAATTTTTTTAATTATCTTCTAAAATTTATCATTTTCCATTAACTATGCATAAACCGCAATTCACGGATTTAATCTAAAATATCTTACTATAAGAAGCCATGACGTAAGTATTTTTGAATTAATAGTGAGGTGAATATCTTTTATATGAACTACTTGGCATTCGGAAAACGCAAATTTGATTTGCTAAACTTTGAGATTTTATACAAAGCCTGAGATATTCCATTCAGAATATCTTTAAATATGCGTTTCTGAAGTATAGATGCTACAGCAATTTTGGTTGCTGAGTCAGCGTTTTGGATTTTATTCATCGAAAACAGAGTGGAAATTTTGAATTTCAATATATAGAACTTGTGTGCATGAAAGAAATAAACTTTAATAAGTAAACTTCAACCCTGATTCGAGATGCTTTGAAAAGAAAATTCATAAATAACGATTTTTTTTTTTTTTTTTTCATTTCAAAGAGTGGTAGGTATGCACACATCCGTTATATTCATATGATGAATGGTAACATCTGCTGAGAAATGTTCCCTCAGATGTATACAAAACTGGATCCTCTGATAAAAGACTCAAAAGTGAATATATTGCATTTTCATTTAAATTATTAAAAAAAAAAAAAAATATTAAAAAAATATTATTAAAATATTATTAAGAAAAAAATATTATTAAAATATTTTAAATGTTTTAAAATATTATTAAGAAATATTTCAATAATATTTAGAGTCATTCAATTAATATAATGTATTCTTGCAAATTTCTATATATTTCGAAAATTCGATGAAATTTATAACAAGATCATTTAAACAACATTTTTGAATTATTTTAAGTTTTTGCGAAGAAAGATTCCTTTGTGCATTGTAAAATGTAGCAGATGAATAATTTCTTAACACATTATGTAAAAACATTCTCTTTTTTTTTTCTGATATAAAATTTTCTTCATTTTTATTTTTTTCTATATATTTTAGAAGGTATTGGATGATAGAAAAATTTCAATTTCCGGTTTTTGATGCATTTACACGTTTTGAGATATCCTGGATATGATTTGACTATTCTTTGAAAATTTGTGTCTGTCTCACAGTGTGTGTGTGTGCAAAACATTTTGTGGACGCTGTATTTCACCAACCAATCGACGAAATTTAATCAAAGCTGATATTTAATTAGGCCTAGGCATAAATTAGTGCTTTATTAGATTTGTGGGGGTTTAGTGAAAAATGAGCGACGGTTGCGAAATAGGTGATAGGTTTATTTTTCTCGCCAAATCGCATACGAGGAAAACAACACGATTGCCTGTTCGCATCGTTAAAGTTTGAAATTGTGCCAAGGCCGTCGTTCATTCTTGAAAAGATCTGATTTATGATTCCACCGCTCAAATTCGGCCATGTCATCCTATTTTTCACTGTTAAAAATAACGGTTCATCTTTTCATCAAAAAATGGTACTAAATAGGAATTTTCAGCTACAACCAATATTCTGGTGTTAAATTTCACTACTTCATAGGTGCTTACTACTGAAACTGCACGTGTAAAACGGTGAAAAATTGCACCTAAATATTGATTGCAGGTAATTGCAACCATTTTCCTGGTGAATTGTAATATTTTATTTTTAAGAGAGTTGCATAATTTTTATTACGGCTATGCAGGACTTAATTTTTCACATAACGAAGATTATTTTTAATTTTTCAGTGTGATATTAAAATACTAATAATACTAATACTCAGCCAGGAAAAAATGTACGTGTAAGGACACTTGCTGAATGTCAATTCATTCTATCGCGTACAATTTGTTGGATTTACATCATATTTTTTTGGTGTTTTGATATAAGTAGCTCAATAATTTTGGCTATTAAACAATATAAATGAAAATTCTGTAAATCTTGAGCCATGCGCAGTTAAAAAATTATTTAGTAAAAGTGCTCACATTTCATTAGATATTTAATATTTTTGCATTATGATTACACTATGCTGTTTCTAATGTTGCAAGTCAATTTCCTATAAATATCTTTGCAGTGGGTTTTACACCTTTCGTGTTACAGTCGGCAGCAAAAGTATCCGAGCACTAGCAGTAATCCCAATCTAAAAAAAGTACACTTAATACAGCTTTGTTAAATAAATCCTTGTCGAGTCACGTTCTTAGTGAGTCTAAGAACATGATTCGACAAGGATTTATTTAACAAAACAGTATTAAATGTACCTTTATGACATCGGAATTGTTGGCTAGTGTTCGGATACATTTGCTGCCGAGTGTATAATTAAAAAATCTGATGTGCAACAACCACATGACTTCCATTACTTACTATTACATGGATTATATGCATTTTTCGGAGATAATATGATCAGAAGACATAAAATTGACCTTATTAAACAAATTAGACGCCTAAAAATTTTCTGGTAAGAGAAATCTTATACACACGTAAAGATAGATAAAATATATTTACATAACGAATTCAAAAGTAAGGGAAAAAAAATCGGTTTAGCCATTTTTCGAAACATTAATTTCCGAGATCTAAAACTGATCTATCTGATCAGGATGTCTATTAATTTTCCTGTAATAACCACGTAAAGCATGAGAAAAAAAATGGGTTTATGTAAAATTTTATGTAACAAGAAAATTGTTAGAGCCTTTTTTGAGACACCGATTTTTACCAAAACTTGGCATATTCAGTTGTTGACCGGAAATCAATAATCACATACCAAAAGATATATAAAAGAGGGTTAATATTTTAAGTTTGAAAAAAATCCATACAGCCGTTTTGAAAGGATTCCACTCGCAGTACCTGAAATTCAGCTATTTATACAGGACGCTTATGAATTTTCCTGAACTAACGAACTATATCATTCGAAAGGAAATCTAATAGAGTATTTATATAGCAACTTTGAAGAAAATCGTTAGAGCCGTTTTTGAGACACGGCACTTCCGGTTTACCAATTTTCACCAAAATTTGGAACATTCATCTGCACACCAGTTCTGTCTTAATTCTGAAGTTTCGTAGCTAAATCTTTATTAATTTCGGAGACATGATAGTCAGTATGATCCCCACATACATACACACACACACACATACACACTGGCAAATTGCCAAAAAACACTTTTTTGGACTCAGGAGACCAACCCTTTAACCGTTGCAAACGGCTTTTTGTGTCACTTAATAGTTGAAAAAAGTGACTATTGTGACAAATTTTCAAAAAATATGATATTTTTTCCTAGGATATACGATTACTGAATACCCATAGGTTTTAAAAACTAATAACTTTTATTCCTACTTCACTTAGTATTGATTTTATGAGTTATTAAAGAGATATGCTAAAAAACTCGACACGACTAAAGGGGTAAATCCGGTGAAATCTCTGTATCGAATTTTTGGACCGAATACAATACATCCATTACCTACGGTAGTCGGGTAATAAAAAGGGTAGTAAAAAGGGACAAAATTTATTATATTATTTTAAAGAAATCGTTGTATATCCATGAATATATGTGGTACCCTCGTATACAAATAATAAGAAGCCTCATAATCACTTACTACAGTCAGATCTCAGTCAGTTGAAGGATTACATTTTACAGAGTGATCACACATTTTCCTTTTTATTTATTTTTTTACTGGTCTCCCTTCAACTTTCGTGGAAAACTCTTCACTGAAATACAATTTCGTAAAATAATAAATAAAATATATATCTAAAGGATAATAATACCATTTTATACATCTATATGTAATTTTTTTATTTATTAAATAAATCTTTAACGCCTAATTAATCCACATGATAACATCACCGATTAAAAATTCAAATATAAAGTTATAAATCTTAACATTTTAATTTATCAAAGCAAAGTTCATATTTTATCATTCATATGTACCTAACTGTTTTATATATTTTAAAAGTAGTCTTTCAAAATTTTATTCCAAACTTTTACAAAATTACCTGTATAAATTAAATTGAAAATGTATTTAAATGAATATGTGCATGTACATGTTCTATATGTATCTAAAAAATGAACATATACGTAACAAAAGTGTCCGAACACTAGCAAAAATTCCTATATAGAAAAAGTACACTTAATACAACCCGAATAAACTACTACGTCAGAAACGCCAAAGAAAAATATTGGAAATGCATACAGCTGTTTCGGTAGCCTAAAGCATACCGTCTTCAGTGCAAAAAGGATTCTGAATCAGGAGAAGTGCTCATATATATATAGGAGAGGGGCCGGATTTAGTTCAACCAATAGGATTACGGGGATGGTGGGGAGAGTGGCCAATAGGAATTTAGGAAAAATTAAGAAAATGTGGACTGAATATAAAATTTCCAACAGTCAGACAAATAGGGAATAGCGAAATCACAATTTACAAGGTTTTTAAAATTTTTATAAATATGAAAAGCTTCAAAGAAATCGAGTTCATGAATGGATTTAGGTCTGCAAATTATTTTAGCTGAATTAAATTTAAAATTATGATTTTCCTCCCAGCAATGTTTAGAAATAGCTGATTTATTGGTTTCTTGTTTGCGGACGTAATTCATACGTTCTTTTAGACGAAATTTAAGACTGCATTTAGTTTGGCCAATATATGATAAACCACACTGACAGGAAATACTATAAACACCCCAAGAATTATGCACATCAATGGGATCTTTTAACTGAAAAAAGGTGAGTTTATTGGAAGGCGAAAATATTATTTTAAAATCATATTGTTTGAGAATTTTAGCTATGGTTTGACTGGATTTGGGAAAATAGGGTAAGATAATTCTGATATTAGAAGAGACTGATTTAGTAGACGAAATACGAGGGAGATAGCTTTGGATAGCTTTGTCTATAATGGAAGGGTCATAACCTCTGTCAATTACAATGGCTTTCAGGTATTTAATTTCAGATTTTAATAAAATAGGATTTGAACAAATATTAAGTGCACGGTTTACAAAAATATAGAAAGCAGCCATTTTTTGGTTAGGTGGGTGACATGAACGCGCATGGGGAGGAAGGGAGACAGCAAAATTTTTTCGATAGACGGTAGTTGAAAATCCATTCATAGTGCGAGAGACGAGGGTATCAAGAAATGGAAGGGAGCCATTATTATCTATTTCATATGTAAATTGGATATTACTGTCAATTGAATTTAAAGTTTCTAAGACATGGTCAATATTGTGATGAGATATGTCGATAAGCGTGAAGGGGTCGTCAACATAACGGGTCCAAAAAGGAAAAGATATTTTCTTAAAAAGCTTGCTTTCGAAATAGTGCATGTAAATATCTGCGAGAATTGAGGAGAGAGGGGAACCCATGGCTAAACCTTCAGACTGACAATAGAATTTATTTTGAAAAGAAAAAGTGGTTTGTGATAAACAAATGCGGGTAAGAGAGATTAATTCCTGTATTTCAAAAGATGTGAAATGAAACTCTTTTAATCTATTTTCGAGACAGCAGAGGGCGCCACTTATTGGAACATTAGTGAAAATAGATTTTACATCAAAAGAAACCACAGGGAGATTAGTGTGAGGGCAGTTTTGAATGTTTTTTGCAAATTTTCTAGAATTTTTAACAGTATAACTATTAACAGCAAGAAGGGGAGCAAAAATTGTGGTGAGAAATTTAGCTAAATTATAGTTCTCAGACCAGGTTGCTCAGTAACAATAAGAGCAGAAGAAAAATAACTCTCCAGTTATTATTATTATTATTATTACACTTAATACAGTTTCGCTAAATAAATACTTCTCGAATCCTGTTCTTAGACTGACTAAGAACATGATTCGACAATGATTTATTTAACTTTTATTTATTGATTGATAACTTTATTTATTATTTAACTTTTATTTATTTATTTTTGAATTATTTATTTTTGTACTAATGATTTTGAGAAAATAATTTTAATAAATAATAAAAGGTGGACGGATTCTGGGCTTAAAAGTAGGCAGAACCAGCCATAAATTATTGTACACTGTATGCTACCCATCATTTTAGTTCATAAATGCATGGCACACATAGTGTGCAATTCGTATCGAATGTTTTCAACTGTGACAGGTAATTGGATGAAAGCTGAGTCATTTACAAAATAAGTGCAACGATTGTGGACAACGAAACATTAGGTCAACAAACAAGAAATAATTCAAATCGAAAAGGAAATGTACTAATTTTAAGAAGGCTATGTAGTAACATTTGATTTTGTAATCTTATCTGTTCTTGTTTTTTCTTATTCTTTAATTTTTTTTTCTTATAAATACTTTTTTAAATTATTTTTAAATTTCTTTTATTTATGTTTTATTTTTTTAATCATTAAATTGAAATATCCATTCCTAATACAAAAATATTTGTCTTACAATGTTACAACAATGTCATTTAAATTCAATTATTATTGTTAACAATGTAAATGTAGTTATAATTAAGCGCAATCACTCCTGCTCTATAAGGAAAGATTGCACAAAATAGCTCTTTTGGTTTTATAACACTTTTTGCTTTAAATTATACCATAATAACAAAATGGTAATGGAAATGCAAAGAAAAAGAGTGAATTCAAAATTATTCAGCAATAGTTTATAAAAAAAAAATTATATTTGGATTTTTTCGCTCCTAGTTTGATCTCCTAGCTTTACCTTATTTATGTTATAATTATTATTAAAATTATGGAATAACTAAAAATTATCTGCTCAGTAATGAGTAACGGAAGTTGGAATTTGTGGCTTCTGATCTACAGATTCACTACTTAACAAGGACTTAAAGAAGTAAGAATATTTAGAGAGTACTTAGATAAAATTAATGTCATCAAAAAATACATATGGTAAAACTCATGTGTTTATCCTAAAATATTGTAGATTACAAGTCTTTTTTTCTTTGTAACAAAAAAATTCAGTAGATTGAAAAGAATACTTTCAAAAATTTTTAAAACTATGTAAGTATTTTCCGAAAAATTTATTGTGATTTTTTTTTTTTTTCTGTTATTAGTTGAAAAGACTAATACTTTATCCAATTTTGACAAAATTTGCATATTGCATTTGTGGATTAGAAATTCTTCTATATCTTATCGACTGTTAAATAAAGATTAATGTAAAATTTACACCTCTTTCTTTTTAAAATAAATTTAAAATATTTTTTAACTTTCTGACCTAACCTTTTTTTTTTTCTCGTTTTATAAAAGTTTTTCATCTGTCGTATTTTTAATACTATATTTACGTTCCATAAAATATAAATATTACACTTCAGTAAATATACGAAAATAAATACATCGCGTAAAAAAAAAAAATGAACCAACATAAATTTACGACTGATGTACTTTCAGGACATCGAGAGGTATTTATTTGCATATTTTTATAACCGTTGCAAAATAACGTCTACAAAAACTTTTAGATTGAAGAACAGATAAAGTTAGTTTATTCAAAATAAATATACCATTTTTGAAAATATAGATAAACGAAATTTATTTTAAATAAACAATCTCTATTTTACGATATAATACTTTATCAAGCAAAAAAAAAATTATTATAATGAGACAAGCAAGCATAGTTTTGCTGTATAATGACAATTGCTTGTATAATTACAATTTTTTCAAAGCACCATAATATTTTCATTTACTTAAGTATTTTTATATTCTCTTTTATTCAAGAACTATGCCTGTTCTCCTCAAGAGGTAAATTTTTTGCGCGAATATTTTTTAGATTTAATAGCAAATTTCTTTTTTTTTTCTTTTTGCATATTTTAAAGCATATTCTTTAGTGTCCATCTATTTTGAACGTTTCTTTCCATTTTCCAAAATATGGCTTTCAATAGAGAGGACACTTGTAAATTATATTTTTAAAATTTCACATTTGGAATTTAATATTGAAAAAACATTTATGATCTCTAGCTTAATTCTCAAAACTAATGATCACCCAAATCAGAATAGCAAGTCAGTGAAACATAGTACGTGTTGAGTTTAAGTATTTTGGTTCGCGTCTTTTACAATTGCTTTCATTGCTTGGGTTCGCGTTAGACATGGGGAAAATGATCAAATGTAAGACTCACCGATCCAATTACAGAGAAGGGATACAAATAATATATACAGTCGGCAGCAAAAGTATCCGAGCACTAGCAAAAATCCCTATATAAAAAAGCACACTTAATACAGTTTTGTTAAATGAATGCTTGTCGAACAATGTTGTTAGACTGACTAAAACATGATTCGACAAGGATCTATTTAACAGAACAGTATTAAGTGTACTTTTTTTATATAGGAATTTTTGCTAGCGTTCGGATACTTTTGCTGCCGACTGTATATATATATACATATTTTCTTAAATGAGAAATAAAATACTAGGTAAAAAAAAAAAAAAAAAACTATAATAATAAGAAGAATAACACGGCAGGACTATTTTGTATAATACAATTTTTTTTTGTCTGTTATTCTATATAAAGGCATGTGATAACTATACACACTCGTATAAACCTGCGTTTGCATATCATTTTTTGGAAAATCTATCGTTATATAGCCTTTGGTCGTAAAGTGTTTTGTATTGGTTCGCAAATCTAGATCCATAATTTTTAATCCTTCGATAAATTCTGTCGAAACTAGGGGTCTAGAACGAGCCCATCGGAAAGAAATCGATGCGGAAACTTTCCGCTATTGAATACGCCTTTCCACCAAAATCATTAAGATATGCACTTTATACACTAGCACCATCTTCTCAGACAGGTGAGTAGAAATTTCTTCCAGAGCGACCGAACTGTTTTCGAAATCGGATTAAGTTGACCAACCACAGACAAGGATTATTTAATACTCACCACGACATTCCATTTGGATTTTAGATAAATAAACATGGCTGCCTACAAGCTGTAAGTGCGAATAACGTGAACGTGTATTTTTGTTTTATTTAATAAGATAAGAGTTTTCTCCACAAATACCACATTTATTTTCTATATATTAAATCAGAATCATTATTGAAATTGACTTCTCGCCAATTACTAGCATTTTTACGGCAGTAAATGTAAATGTTTTACTGCCTTGAAGTGTGAATAACTAGTATTTATTATTGTTGCAATGGATAATTCTGCATCGAATAAGAAAATTTATAAAAGATAAGGATGAAATAAAGTAATATATATATATATATATATATATATTGTTACTGTATCCAATAAGTTTAAATTTTATAATTAAAGCTTATTAATTGCATTATAAAATTTAACATTTTTGTTTAAATTTCCTTAATTAAAATTTGTGTGTACATATATTATAATAACTGATGAATTGCATTTACATGTGGTAAAGCAAACCTTATTTATTTATTTATTTATTTATTTTTCAATGAACTTATCCCTAAAAAAAAAGAAAATGCTTAAAAGAATTCTTCCAATATCTCTCATCCCATCATAAAAATATTCTGCAAATCCATAAATAATAAATCCCAAAAAGAAAAATATGGCTGTTAACTTTTCTATTTTCTTTTCTGAAATATTTAATATTAGTGTCTTTCGAATAGTAATTTTTGAATTATTTAACTGTAGAAGGTACATAAAAAAATGCAATTTGATAATTATTACTTAATCTAATGTGAAAATGAAATAGCTGGCAACTATGAAAAATTAATGTTGTGTAAATTGTTTTTGGCTTAAATTTTTTATGATTAAAAAAAGATGAGTTTAGATTTGTGTTTTTCAGAATGAATATTTATCAGTTTTATTCTTTTTTTTTCATTCTTGTATGCACTGCTTTTAGAATTTACAATATACCATAAAATATGATATTCATTGTTTGACAAATTATAATGTTTAAAATACACTGGCGGACAAAATTAAAGCAACAACCTGCTTTCTCGTTTTCTTCTTCTGTACATAATTTTTAAACAAATAAACATATAAACATAAAATGTGGATGGCCTGTTTATTATAATATTATTAACCAAATTTTATGTAACATTAGCATAAGAATAATTTTTAAGCTATTAAATATTCATTTTTCTCTTAAAAGTAAGCTTAGAAAAAACGAAAGATTTCAATAATTTTTATGGAAAGAACGCTTAGTGAAAAATGGTTTTAAGGATGCCTTACAGATAGGTGAAGATGCACACCCATGCATATGTCAGATTACAACCAAATATTTCTATTCGTATTTACTTTTCTGATTCTTATTTTTTGGGCATGTGAATAGCTTTTTAAACAATATACATACAAACATAAAAATTTAATAAGATGTTATTATAAAATTATTTATTGATTTTTTTATTATTCTAATGATGCTCATAATTTACAAATTATTAATTATACATATATTTTTTTAAGTCCATTATAAAAGTAAAAGAAAAGTTAATACAGAAAGAAAAATCGAAATTCAGTTTAACATTTCAAGGCATTTGCGTCTTTACCTAACTCTAATGCATCCTTAACACCACTTTTCATTAAGTGTTCTTTCCTAAAACTATTGAATTTTTCATTTTTTCCAAAGTTTACTTTTGAAAGAAAAATGAATATTTATTAGCTTAAAAATTATTCTTATGCTAAAGTTACATAAAATTCGGTTAATAATATGATAACGAACAGGCCATCCAAATTTTATGTTCATATATTTATTTGTTTAAAAATTATGTGCAAAAGAAGAGAATGAGAAAACAGGTTATTGCTTTAATTTTGTCCACCAGTGTCTATGTTTGTATTAGTTATAAACGCTGTGTAATTTCAAAATTTTAAGAGTAGTAAAAAAAATTACTTCTCATCGAAGTAACAAAAATTAAAACCGCTTCAAAAGTTATCTTCATTTTGTTATTGAATTTTCACACTATGTCTAATTTAGATCGTAAAAGTCAGTTATTATTATTATTATTATTTTTTTTTAAATATTTACTCTCATTTTTTGGGAGATTATTAGATTCTATTATATACCTACAAATGATTTTTGCAAGTGAATATAAAAGAGATGTTTTGTACTCTAACTTACTTAATTCAATAATAATAAAATAAAAAATGAAAATTTTAGTTGCATTGAAAATAAGTAGTTACTTGTATTTCCTTTAAATTTAAATTTTCAATAGTTTTATACACTGGGATTTACATCATTGATAGACACTTCACACTTTAAATAAGACTTTTAGTTACAAAAAAAGTACATAATTGCAGTTTTCATTAAATTTAATTGTTTTTCAATAATTTTAAATATTAAGACTTGTTATACTTAATAAATGTGCTATTAATATTATACGTAACTAATAAGAATTTTAATTACAGTGAAAAAATATATTTATTGTAATTTTTATAAAACATAATTAGTCTAAAAAAAGAACTTAAATATTAAGACATGTTATTTTTCATACTTTTTAAATAAGTATTTTAGCTACAATGAAAATGTACATTTATTACAATTTTCATTAAACTTAATTAATTTTCAATAAATTCAAATATTATGACTTATTTTTCTTCATAGATATGCTCTATTAAGACTATACGTGACATTTTATAGTAATTTAAAAAATAAGCACTGTTACTAATTCATGAAATAATTTTAATGGGCCTAGAATCGAAGCTGTCATCTTAAAATCGACTATCGGATTTGTACTTCCGCGATGTATTCCCTTGTTGAAATTTTTTAATCCAATTTCAAAAGATTTCGGTAAGATCGTTCTAGCGGTTTTCGAGGTTTATCGGAAAGCTGACGTCATATTGAAAAGTTTCCGCCAAGATCAGCATTCCGATGAGTTCTTTCTAGATCCCCTGATTCGAATACGTATTTGGTTTTATATATGGTTTCTAAAAATGTATTTGGTCGTTATATGCACTCTAATCTCCATACCGTACATTTTGAGTAACTGGGCAGATTTTCACATATTTTTTAAGTAGGTATATACAACGTTTTCTTTCTTTCCTTTTTTTTTTTTTTTTTCATTAACTTTAGTTTTTTTTTTAAATATCACAATATATTTATTTCCTTTTGATTTGTCAATTTTGCACGTGAATCTGTGACCAGAGCTGCCAAAGAAATCCGGCAAATTGTTAGCACCGCCTCTTTTCCAACACCACTTAATTTTTAGAGTCATTCTCTTCAAATATATTTACGATGAATGAAGAAAACAAGTACTCTAAAAATCAAGTGGTGCAGAAAAAGGGGCGGTACAAACGATTTGCCGGATAAGGTTGGCTCTGTGTGACATTCGCGAGAGTTGTAGTTACTTAATAGGAACTAGAAATTTACTTGAATCAAACAGTTTTTTACAACCAGTCCTCCCCCCCCCCCCCCAAAAAAAAAAAAAAAAATCCTGTTATATTACAAAAAAAAAATCTGTTGTGAAACAACAACGCTACTTACTATTACATATATCGTATGCATTTTTTGCAGATAATATGATCAGAAAACATAAAATTGACCTAACAAATTAGACACCTAAAATTTTCTGGTAAGAGAAAACTTATACACATGTAACGATATATAAAATATATTTACGCAGCGAATTCAAAAATAGGAAGAAGAAAAAACAAGAAAGAAAAATCATGCAGTGCGCATTGATTAGTAACACTTTCCAACGGTACGCAATTGTTGTATCGAATAACTATTAATATTCTTTGCCTACGTTATCGCATAACAGACAGAAGGACTGAAAAACATACAAATAGACTAATTTATTTTAAAATTACTCTTAGATATTTTGGAAAGTGTTAAAAAGGCTTAATGCAAAAGAAAACGCCTCCGTTAGATTATAATTACAGCTTTTAATCTATCTGAATATTTTACTGTAGCCCTGTAAATCTGAAAGTTAATCATATCATATTCTATACAAAACAATATTTTAGAATATTAATAATACATGTCTATGTTTTTAAGATTTTTGTAGTAGAAAGTTTTTTAAATATAACTTTTAAAAAATTCTGTCCTAAAACTTAATACATTGGCTTTTTTTTATTGTTGTTGTTGTTCTTGTCCCTGTAAACAAACTAGTTGTACAGGACCTATTAATGACATTTTAAATAGGGAACATTCCATAGGGAACTTGAGTGCAGCATTTTTAAAAAATTCTCAAAATAATCAGGGATGATAGGAGCCGGAGGCAAACAGATAGAAAGGTAGACAATCGGACAGACAGGTGCACAAATTGAAATCATATTCTCACTAAAATTATAAGAAAGTGTTAAAACATTCATGAAAACAAAAGTGCAATTTCAGCAAATTTTTATTAATACCTCTTAATGTAACTGATTATTTTTGTGTGGCCCTGTAAATCTAATGCTAACCATACTATATTACATAGAAGGCACACTCTTTTGTGCATACGAATAATATATTTCAATTGCATTAAACTTTGTGAAAAATAAAATTAAAAAAATTTGGTCTATAAAAATAACTCTCATACAACACAGTGCTTTGGAGTACTTTCAAGTGCTCCTGTACACAAACCAGTTAAAAATATACTCTATTTTACATAGGAAACATCCGGTAGGGAATTGAATAACATATTAAAATTTCATCAGATTTTCTATACATTAAGGGTATTAAAATATGATTTATAGAAACTCCTCTCATAGAACACAATACTTTCGAATACTTTTGGGTGTCGTTGTACACAAACCAGAAGAGATATCCATTCCAATTTCAATAGGGAACATCCGATAGTGAACTTCAATAAAATATATCGGTTTAAAGAAATTCCATAAATATTTACGGGAATTAGAGCGCAGAAAAACAGACAGAGTGACAGACAGACGGACACAAGAACAGGCAGACATATACTCAAATTGAAATTATAGTCACACTAAAAAAATTATAAAAGTGTCAAAAACGCTTAATGTAAACGGAAATACAATTCTAGTAATTTTTTATTAATAGCTCTTAATATAACTCAATATTTTTGTGACACCCTGTAAATCTAATGGTAACCATGCTATATTCTATGCAAAGCATTCTTTTGTGGATATAAATAACATATTTCAATTTCATAAAACTTCGTGGAAAGTAAATTTATTAAAATTTGATTTATAGAAATATCTCACAAAGAACGCAATGCTTTGGAGTACTTTTGAGTGTCCCTGTACATAAACTAGTGGTGGCATGTAGTCTATTTTATATAGGAAACATCCAATAACGAACTTGAATAACATATTTCAATTTCATGAAGACATTGTACAGTAAAGGTATGAAAATATGGTTTATAGAAATACCTCTCATAGAACTCAATTCTTTGAAATACTTTCGGGTGTCCCTGTACACAAATCAGTAGAGATATAAACTCCATTTTCAGTAGGAAACATCCGATAGTGAACTTGAATAACATATATCAGTTTCAAAAAATTCCATAAATATGTACGGGAGTTAGAGCGCGGGCACACAGACAGACGGACAGACGGACAGATACCCAAATTGATATCATATTCACACTTAAAAAAATGTTAGGAAGTGTTAAAAATGCTTAATGTAAACGAAAGTAGAATACTAGCAAATTTTTAATAATAGCTCTTAATATAACAGAATGTTTTTGTGTCACCCTGTATATCTAATGCTAATCATGCTATATTCTATGTAAAGTTCTCTTTTGTGCTTATAAATAACATATTTCAATTTCCTAAAACTTCGTGAAAAGTAAAGTTATTAAAATTTGATTTATAGAAATATCTCTCATAGAACGCAATGCTTTAGAATACTTTTGAGTGTCCTTGTATATAACACAGAGTTGGTATTTAATCCTTTTTATTCAGGAAACATCCGATAGTGAACTGGAATAACATATTTCAATTTCATTAAGATATGTGTACAGTAATAGTATGAAAATACGATTTATAGAAATACCTCTCATAGAACACAATGCTTTGAAATACTTTCGGCTGTCCTTGTATACAAACCAGTAAAGGTATAAACTCCATTTTCAAAAAGGAACATCCGATAGTAAACTTGAAAAACATATTTCAATTTCATTAAGGTTTGTGTATAGTAAGGGTAAGGAAATACGGTTTATAGAAATGCCTTTCATAAAACACAATGCTTTGAAATATTTAACGGGGTCCCTGTACACAAACTAGTAGAGGTATAAACTCCATTTTCAACAGGGAACATCCGATAGTGAACTTGTATAACATATTTGAATTTCATTAAGATTTTTGTACAGTAAGGGTATGAAAATATGGTTTATAGAAATGCCTCTCATAGAACACAATGCATTGAAATATTTTCGGGGGTCCCTGTACACATGCCAGTAGAGGTATAAACTCCGTTTTCAAGAGGGAACATCCGATAGTGAACCTGTATAACATATTTCAATTTCATTAAGATTTTTGTACAGTAAGGGTATGAAAATATGGTTTATAGAAATGCCTCTCATAGAACAGAATGCTTTGAAATATTTTCGGGGGTCCCTGTACACAAACCAGTAGAGGTATAAACACCATTTTCAATAGGGAACATCCGATAGTGAACTTGAATAACATATATCAGTTTCAAGATATTCCATAGATATTTATGGGAGTTAGAGCGCAGACGGACAGAGAGACGGACAGACAGGCAGACGGACAGACAGACAGACAGACATACAGACAAACCCAAGTCATAAACACTTTTCAACCTTGTTGGAAAGTGTTAAAAATTGGTTTAGCCATTTTTCGAAACATTAATTTCCGAAATTTAAAAGTGATCTACCTAAACAGGACGACTGATAATTTTCCTTTAATAACCAAGTAATACATAAGAAAGGATATTAGAGCTGTTTTTGAGATACCAACTTTTGCCAAAATTTGGCATACTCAATTATTGACCGGAAAACAATAATTACATACAAGAATATTAAAAAAGCGTTTAATATGACGAGTTTAAAAAAAAATCATGCAGCCATTTTTAAAGGAAAGCACTTGCGAGGTTTGAAATTGAGCTATTTATACAGGACGTCTATATATTTTCCTGAACTAACCAACTACATCATTTGAAAGTACATTTAATAAAGTGTTTATATAGCAACTTAGAAGAAAATCGTTAGAGCCATTTTTGTGATACAGATTTACGGTACCACGTTCGGCTTCCGATGTCCCCCCTCCGGTTTTCCAATTTTCACTAAATTTTGGAAAATTCATCTGTACACCAGACCTGTTACAATTCTGAAGATTGGTAGTTCTATCTTTATTAGTTTCCGACATATAATAGTCAGAAAATTCCCCACATACATATACATACATACACATACACATACGCACTGACCAATTGCCAAAAACCACTTTTTTGGACTCAGGAGACCTTAAAATACGTAAATCAGGTGAAATTTCGATATCGAATTTTTGGACCGAATACAATACTCCCATTACCTACGGCAGTCGTGTAATGGAAGTAAAAATTACTAACAGCAAAAATTGCAAGAAGATATCCATATGCTTTGGGAAAAAGTTGTACACATATATTTTCCGTAGTGCACATTTCGAAAAATACCTCACATTAACTAAAAATTGTCCCATTCGACCAAACAAGATCTAACCAGATCCTTTCGCATAGTACCCAGTCATTTTAACTCAAAGCCAGGGAATCAAGTTCCGTGTCCTTATTTAGCTCTTACCAATCCTGGTTGGGCCGCGGTAGCCCACTCGGTAGAGCGCCGGCCTCGCAATTGGAAGATTGCGGGTTCGGTACTCGAGCCGGCCAAAGACCGTCGTGTACACTAATGGTGGCTGGTGCACGTAAAATCTGTCGTGGCCGCAATGTCCTCCATGTTCCCATCAAAAATTATACCTCTGGGGGTTACCGAAGCGGGAGAGCCATCCCTTCCGCGGAGGATCAAAATTGCGATGGCATGTCTCCGGACCATCTCTAGGGGTGAGTTCCAGACCGTCGCCAATTGCCCATCTGCGCAGCATTAGAGCGACGTAAAACCCAATCAATCAACCAATCCTGGTTTGATACAAAGTTCTCCGCGCACAAATCAGAAAAAATATTTACCCACCACATAGAGTCCGTTACAGTGGTTACAGTTTTATCCGGTTACAGAAAAAATATGTCTTTTAACAGATTGTGATATAATTTTATTGTAATTTTTTGTAGTTTTAAGAAACAGATATTTTTTTGTTTTTTATCAGATAATTTTTAATGGGTAGGTCAACATTTACAAAAGCAAACTGGGGAAAAAATTGCTAAGTGTTTTATTGAAAGCTAAAGGATAAAGTATAAATTGTGTAATTTGTAAAAATGATTCAAAGTGTTTTTTAATGAATGCGATATGCAAAGTTTTTTCATTTCGTTTTAATATTTATTTTGCTAAAACTCGAAGATTTGAAACTAAATTAGCTATTTTTTTATAAAATGGAAAAAGTAACGTTTCTTAAATTTTAATTCAATATTTATTTGTGAATAAAAAGATTAAACAGGTTACGAGGCCATTTTAGAGATTATTATTTCCATAAACAAACATACTAGAGATAAATATGTAGAAAACAAACATCTTTAAAATACTAATAAAAATCGTATTATTTTGCATTTTAGCTCATAACTGCTGATAATATTATATGCATTTAGTATTTTCAATAATCTATTTTTATAATTGAAATAATTTTTAATATTAGTGAACAGGTGTAATCGCAATATAAATATTACTTTATAAATATATGAACAATAAAGTAAAAATAAAAATTGAATGCAGTTATTAGTAAATGAAGCGATTTATTATATTGAAAAAAATCTTGGTAAATATTTTTAATTATCTTTTTTAATTAGCCTCAAAAAAACTTTTAAAAAAATAGTAATAACAATAATATTTTCACCTGGAGAAATTTATCACAAAATTAATTATAAAGCCCCTATTTCTGGAAACTAATTAAAATTAATTAAAAAATTTTCTATTTTTCTTTTTTATCTCTTTTTATGAATAACCTAAACCTCATACGAATAAAAAGAATCCTAATTAATTGAATATGAAGTAATTTTAAATAAATTTGATTAAAACAACATACTATGTAATTACCAATAAACTTAAAAAGGAATTTAATTAGGAACTACTTATTAATAATTTAAAACACGATGCATAAATTCGATAGCTTTTATTAAATAAATATCAATAGGTTCTTTTACACTTCACATGTTAGGAAAATAAGTGTTGTAGAAAATCTGAAATTAAAAACTTTAAACTATGACATTATCAAAGAAAGCAGAAAGCAAATGATGAGTTTTTTTTTTTTTTTTTTTTTTTTTTTTTTTTAAATAATTTTTTATACATTAATTTATTTTATCTTTTATTTTTTTTTTACTTGAGTCTAGAAAAAATCAATATAGGGGAGAGTGTTGTACCTTGGGACTCTTTTCACATTTTAATTTTTAACTTCTAACATTGAAGTTAGATTTATATTCTAAAGACAATATTTAAAAAATCCAACAATCTCCTCTATAATACTTTTTTTTTTTGTTACTTTTAACAGTTTGAAAATAAAAAACTGCCAGCCATTTTAAGTAGGAAGTGTAAAATGTCCCAAGGTACAACACCATGTTGTGCCTTGAATGCCTTGGAATGTTGTGCCTTGCAACACCATGTTGTGCCCATGTTGTGCCAAATTCATGCTGTAGTCTTAGCCTAAACCAGTTTTATGCAAATGATTAATATATATATATATATATAAGGCATTAAATTAACTTGCAGATGCATTACACAAATAATAATAAATTCGAAAGTTCAAATCCTATTCGTAATTAACCAAGTATTAATAAAGTTTTTATTTTAACATTATATGATGTAAATTCGAGATTTCCCATTCAGACCTCAGTGGGAGTTTTACACTCAATGCCTGATAAAATATCATAATTTTCAAATCCAAAAATAAATTTTTTGCTGTACCCTGCGCAATTTAAAAACCTCATTGTTAATGACCTTCAGTACTTCAGATCAAAATCGTAAACAAGGGCTGTTTCTGGAGGATCAAACATAGAAATTAATATATTTATATTATTTATATTATTTCAAACAATTATTATGTAAAGAGAAAAAAAAATCTGTATATCTTTTTCTAATGTGTCTGTGGTTTGACCATATTTAGTGAGTGTTGTAATAATCTGTAATTGATATAATTGGTTCATCTACTTCAGATTCTGAACTGCTAATTTGTTGTGTAAGTAATTCTTTCCCCCCATTCTGGATGAGGAAGTTTTCTGCTCTGCAGTTTCATTTTCAATTTTACAGGAGAATCTGTTAAATGCAAGATTTCGCTTTTCTTCTACTGCTATAGTTTTTTCAAGCTGAAACTTTGGGAAATGCCCAAATCATTATTGGTGATGTCACATATTGAGAATCTGAAGATGAACATGCTATCCATACAGCTGTTAATTCATTTAACACAATTAATGTTGTAGATTCAAAAGCTTCATTTAACACTTAAGTTGAATCAATTGGTCTATCGGATATATATGAAGTTATACTAAAAGATTATTAATTATTATATTAAATTATTATTATTAGAATGTTACATTAAAACATACTAAAAGATATTTATACTAAAACAATATCTGAATTATTGAGAACTATGTGTATGAAATATGTTGTTCCTTGGGACATGTCCCAAGGTACGACATAGTTTACTATCCCAAGATACAATCACCGTACGGTTTAAATAAAATTAAATTGGTAGTCAATCAAAATGCAATATCATTTATTTCTCATAACCAATGCTGCAATTTTGCCAATTATTTGGCACAATATTATAAAATAGCTAATAGTTTATTTCTGAAAGTTCATTACGGTTTTTCTCCTACAATAGCCTCGTGTAATTTTTCAATAATTCCAGCTTTTCTTATTTTTCTTAGCTCCTTGATCCAACCTTCACCGGACTTCAAATTGACTTTGCTGCTGTTCACTTTATTAAAAGACTTAACTGTTGACTGTGAAAGAAAAAATATTTAAAAAACTGCTCATTGGAAAAGAGTAATAAAAAATACCTGATGATGCTTTACTATTTAAAAGCGAAAAACTTCGGATAAAAAATTTTAACATCTTTTAAATAAAATTTAATTTTACGTATTTTTAAAATATTTTCAATATAATTATAAATAACCAAAACATTTAAAAATCTTCTGTTTAATATCCATTTAAAATTGAGTAGAATAGCTTTACAAATACTAGTTAAGAAATCGAAATTAGAATAAGATAAATGTTTAAAATGAATAACAAAATTATTTAAAAATCTCTGCAAATAAATGAGACTACAAGAAGCGGGTTTCAGCAACTATAATCTTGGTTTGTTACCAAATTCTAGAAAATCAAGCGAGAATTTCTCGCAATACAAATGATTCAGATTATTTAGAGTATTCAGAATATTGTTTTACCATCTAGAAATGTGTGCACTAGAAATAATTTCGTCTATTTAGTTTATTGGCGTGCCTTATGCGCAAAGCTCGGAAATCCATATATCTAGTTAAGGGATTTAGAAAATGGCTACTTATTCATTCTAGTGGAAGGCGGTATATATTTTTTTTCTCAGTGATGTTAGATTTCTCTTTAAAATAAAGATATACCTCTGTTTTTTTTTCAATTTTTAGGGAAAAAATGTATCTGATGAGGATTTTAGGCCAGAAAATGTTTTTAAGATTTGAAGAAAAGTATAACTCTTTTTACTCTTTTCATGACATCATAACTATTTCCTCATACTAAACTTTTATATTTAACGGAAAGACTAGCTACAGTGTGCATGACATTTTGTTCCACTCCTTTTGAATGGCTTTCCAAAGTTCACAAAGCGTTGTAGGCCGGCGTTTGGATAATGCAGATTTTAAGAGTCCAAAAGCACAAAAATCCATTGGTGATACATCAGGAGATTTAGCAGGAATAACAGTGAAGTGTATGGTTTTAATTCCCGTTTCTTGTTCCATTTTTTTTTTTTCTAGAAAAGCAATTGTGGATTGTGATATATGGCTCCTTACTTTGTCTTGGTGCAATTCAACGGATTGGTGGCATTGTGGATAAATATCTGGAAATTCATACTAAAAATTGGAGTTAAAATATGTTCTTAATAGTATTAGAGTTGATTTTGACATTTTTGTCAACTTTTTTTTTTTTTTTTTTTTACTTTTATCTTGCCTTTGTATGAAAAACCAGCGACAATAATAAATCCTTTAGGAAAACTTTCTTTTGATTCTTTGAACCATGTAGCAAAATTTTTTCTCCTCTTTTACGATAATAAATTGATCTTTTTTTGCTCAAATCACTTAAATAGACACAAACTTCATCAAAACTAAATGCAAGACTGGTGTACAAACGATAAATAGACAATAAGACTTCTTCACACACCATAAATTTTAAGCCAGCACAACCGGTTTCGAAAGGTTTCGACAAACTTCATCTATTGTTACAACATTTTTCCATTTTTCTTCTGATAAATGTTTTTCATAAAGAGTTCTGAAGCGTGTTCTACGTTCGTAGATATGACGCTGAGAAAGCCAATGAACACTATATTTTTTGGCCTTTTTAAGATTTAAATCAGAGTTAAAAATTTTATTTACACTTAAAACTGAGCAGTTTAATGTTTTTGCAACATACCTTTGAGTTAGAGTATTTTCTTTCAGCTTTAAAATTTCAACTTTGCAATATTTTAGAACTGAGTTTTTTCTTTGGATAAGTATCTGGAAGAATTTTCCCTTCAGATGCCAGACTACGACGATTTTTCCTTTTATAATATTTCTTTTCGTGGATTTAGATATCGAAAAACCAGGGCTTTTACAGCATTTCTGAATTACTGACTATAAGAATAACCATTTTTGGAAAGAGCAGAAACGTATCCTTCCATACATTGCCTTTTTAAAAGCGTCATTTTGCATGTAAACAAAAATTCTAAATATCAGACGATAAATAAAAATTCCAAAAATATAACTGTTGTGAAAATAAAATTTTCCATGCAGACGATTTTTTCTAACGGCGAAATAAAATCATCTAAAAAATGTTCGAACAGACTCTGTATGCACTCACACACAGTGAATAACCAAAAATCTGGTACAAGCGTGCATGTGCAAATAACAGAGGTATGGAACAAATTAGAGTAACGCAATGTGGTCGGCAGTGTTTATGTAAGTTAACAGGTATCAGTCAAAGCTGTTAGATCTATTACTGCTGCTACAATGGCAAGATAAAAAGATATAAATATCGCGTTGTAACTGGTGCACTACGGAATCAGGTAAAACATTAAATCTCCCACATCGATGTGACCGGAAAAAAGTCGTGAAAGAACGGAACCAATGACGACTGACGAGGATCAATAAATATGATAAACGTGCGACCCTTTCTCAGCTTGCTGAAGATTTGAATACTGGGGCATCAACAAGTACAAGCGTGCCTTCAATTTAACGGATCATCATTGATATGGGCTTTCGAAACCGAAAGCCCAGTTGTGTACCATTGTTACTGCACGCCGAGGCTCTTCCATGTTATGGGAAATGTGTAGTTGGTGTGATATGGGACCCCTGATACGTCTAGATATGACTCTGACAAAAGATAGATATGTAAGCATTCTGTCCGATCTCCTGCAACCATTAATGTTATTTGTGCATCCCGACGGATTTGGACAATTGCAGTAGAACAGTGCCGCGCCCCACAAATCTAGATTTGCCTCCGAAAATCGTTTTTACCCCTACCCCTTAAACATCTAAAATTCCACAATCGCAGAAAATGATTTTTTTGTACTAAATTCTAGTCTCTCCCTCTGCAATTTCTTCACCGTGAAGCAATTTGGAGCCGAGTTATACTTTTAACCCTTTCATGGTCTAGAACGCGTATACGCGGTCAGAGTTTTTTACTTCTAAATCATTTATTCATTGCTAAGAATTTGGTAAATAGAAAACAATCAGTTTCTCAGTATTCCTGATAAATTTGTAATATTATTAGTACTTAATGACTTAAAAATATATAAAACACATCCCACTAAAATGGCTTCGAAACGAAAAAACTAAAAATGGCGTGACCATGAATGGGTAGGTGTTTCTGCCTTCTGCGACCTCCAGGTGGGAACGGGGCGGTATTTCGCAAAATCTCGTGTTAGTGGGTGTCATGATCCTAACACCAAAGTGCTCGCCAAAATTCGCGATTCCACCCTCCATAGAATAGCCACGGCTGTGTTGAATCAGTGATTCAGTGAGTCTAATCTTTTATACTTATAAAGCAAAACTACATTAGGGTGTATACAACATGCACGATATAAAGGAATCTTGAGAAATTACCCCCCCCCCCACCCTTTGGGGTGGGAGGGACAAAAAAATAAAAGACCAAATTTCCTTAGAACGGTGAATTTTGGCGTGTGGGTATTAATTAAGGGTACGCAATATGCACTTTGATGGGATTCTGCAAAACTTTCAAATTTATGCGCGGGAGGGGGAGTAAAAAGCAAGTAAAGCGCTGCCGAAGGCATTCGGTTTCCAGACTTGATAGTTACTTTCTTATTTCTTAGAAGTATAAAGAACTCTTTAAACACATTTGAGATACAGTGTGGGCAAAAAGTAAGCAAATACTTTAAAATTTCATAAAACCCGAAAAAAATAACCAAAATAACAAACAGTTCGCAGATTTATCGTCGGTAAGTCATGGGATTTTTTTTTAAATAAGAAAAAAATAATAATTCAAAAAAGCAGCCAATAGGTGGCGTTTCGTACATAAGTGAAAGAAAAGGCACGCAAATAACAAAATAATGTCACCAAATCATTTATTATAGCAATATGTGTTCCCCATGTCTACCACCACAGGTGATAACACACTGTAAGCGTGTCATAAATCCAGGAATGGAAGAGTGCAGCATGTCCGGTAGTGTACATGACAGCTCTCGGCCGAGAATCCTGGAAAATTTTTTTAATTTCCAACTTAAAAAGTGTCTCGTTACTGCATAACCGAAGAGCTCTATTGACCAAAGTTCGGAAGACTGCAATTTTATGCGAATTAGGATTAGCGGAATGAAAATTTAGATATTGACCTGTAAATGTGGCCTTACGATAAACAGAAGTTTGAAAAATGCTAGGTGAATTCGAAATGCGTTCAACGAGAACATCAAGAAAAGGCAAACTGTTATTCTGTTCTACTTCCAAAGTGAATTGAATTTCTGGGCATAACGAATTAGAAAAAGTAACGACTTCATTTTCCAGGATTTAATAAATAACGATTACCCTCTTAATTGGTTAAAACGAATCTATCGTGAAAACATTATCAGCTTCCCCCCTCCTTCGTTTCCTCCTGCAAATTCCCCCTCTACTCCAATGAAAATGAAAAATTCACTTATTAATAAAAACAGTTATATTTCTATGCCATATTTTGGTTTTCCTTCAGAATTTATTTCTAAATTACTTAAACAACATAATATTTATACTGCTTTCCGGCCAATTAAACAATTAAAAAACGTCCTTTTCAACTTTAAACCCATAACCCCTTCTCTGGATTTAACTGGTGTAATATATTTAATTCCATGTAAAAATTGCAAATCTGTTTATATAGGTGAAACTGGCCGTACAGCAAAAATTAGACTACAAGAACACAGACGATCTTTTAAAAATTGCAACCAAAATTCTAAAATTGTAATCCATTCAATAGAAACCGATCATATTCCTGACTTCGATAAAATAAAAATTTTAAATTCTGGTGTTCATAATTATAAATCGCGTATTTTCCTTGAGAGCTGGCACACTGCCAAGCATCTCCACACTATCAATGAAGCATGCGCACTGGCTCCTCAATATTCTGTACTCCTTTAAATTCCTTGAGTGTTCATGTCCTGTTTGCATATTATGTTGTAAATTACTGATGAGGAAACCCGGACGGGTTTCGAAACGTCTGATTTTAATTGTTTTTATATGTAATTTTGTTTTTTTTTAAATGTATTTTAACTTAAAATTTTTTGTCTCATAAATAAAAGGTGTTTGCTTTTAATATATATAATTGAGACGGTTTGATGTTTGTGTACGTTAAAGATTAATTTATGTTTCAGTATATTTTTAAATAAGGAGACAGGGAATGGTAGGTGAAGATGATCGCTCTGCCAAAGTTGCCTCCCTCGCTAGATGATGTGCTAACTAGTTTCCAAAGGTACCAACATGAGCCCGTGTCCACAGAATTATGACTTGTTTATTGGGATTATATAAAAGTTTGTTGAATGAGTTTATGATTATTTTAAATTTGGGGAATATATGATTAAAGAGAGATATTGCTGAGTAACTGTATGAAAGAATTAGTAGTACAGAATTTGGTTGGGTGCTTAGTGAACAGAAACAATCTATGACTTTTGTTATTGCTTAGGAGTTCTGCTTGGAAAACCGTATTTAGGTGTTGCAGCTTAATTTGTCGTTGTCAATTTAAATCTGAATTAAAAAAAGAGATAAAGGCACACGCGACACCATCCGGGGTCTTAGAGCTATCTCCACATATGATCAGAGGGTGCGAAGGAGCGGATTCTTCAATAAATAAGTTTGTAAGATGAAAATAATTTGGAAAGTTGGTGGGAATTTGTAAGAAGAGTTTATCGTGGCGAATTTAATATTGTTATACATGATGTATGAACGATTATTCAGAATTTCAAATTTCTGATAGTCTTTTTGTAATAAGAGGGAAATGGGCAAAAATATATGACAAAGGAATGGATAAGACTTTCAATATGAGAAATTTCAGGGTTGATACAGTAGCACAATCTAGTCGAAAAAATTTGTTTGTGAATCCCCCTTTACCTGCCAATTTAATCAAACGTTTCAAATATGCATATCAAATGTGCATATGCATTGCGTAGGCCAGTTTCTGAAAGTTACAGAACACTTCCGTAACAATAGTGTTGCATTAGCACCACATAAATATGAATTTTTTAAAATAAAATTACGACCTTCGATTAATTGATACTTAGCCGATATTGTCACATTAGAAAGAAACTGATCTGAAACAAATTCTGTTTCTACTCTCTAAATTTACCCTTGACTGATTATCCAAAGTTTCTACGATGCACACTGTAAGGGTCTGTAACTGCACGCATTTATAGCGCCATCTTGTGAGTCTCTGAGAAGTTATTTAAATTAAATTTTAGATTAATTATTATTTTTTTTTTTAATAGAATAGTAGTTTTGGATACAGAATTTTAATGTTCAATCTTCTAAAATAATTTATTTTAATTAATTAATATATTTATTTATTTTAAGGACTACTAAATGGTGTCAAATTTCATAAAAATTATTATTTAAAATTACATTAACTTAAAAAAAAAAAAAAAAAAAAAAAAAAAAAGGATATTTTTTAATTTATTAGGAAAAAAAAAACTGGCATTCGTTCAAATTAATTAAATTTAAGATTAAGCAAAACAGAAGGGAAAAAAAGGAGTATATTAGAGGTTAGATTATCATGTTTGCAAGTACAAGAAAACTGTTGTTTTAAGAATCGATTTTTATGTAAACTTTTTTCTCAAAATATTGAATTAGAATGAAGAAGTTTCGCAATAAAACTTGTAATTTGATCAGAATTGATTGCTGCTAAGTTTAGTCAGCCAGGGGATATAAAGAGGAATTAATGAAGTTTGATAGGAAATAAAACTTTTACAAGATTGATTTTCCACCATATTAAATATTTGTGTGTACATTTACCAAATACATTTAAAGACTATGATTTATGTAGAGAATTATCTTATACGTAAAATTATTTTATGAAAAAGTTTGGGAAGAGAGTTTTGTTCGTAATCATAATTCTATTTATTACGAAAGATGAATAGCATCATTTGTGTGTAGTTTCATAAAGAGTGCAAAATATTTATTCATTAACTAATACAGTAAAATTAAATGAATTAGTAAATTAAATTAGTAAATTAAATGAATAAAAATGAACTAAAACATGAAAGAATATATACATTTGTAAGTTATCAAACCGTAATTCTTGTAACAAAGCAGTGAAAATTTCAGTTAATTAAGGGGATAAAAAAAAACATTAAAATTAATTATTTTTTTATTAAAAATATTAAAAAGTACCTTCTTTATGCTTCTTTAATTTCGCCATAGCACTTTCGGGATACCCCCCCCCCTCTCGTCTTCCGTGGCTGTGGAGTGGAAGCTTGCTTACTTGCTTAACAGTTTTTCTCTCAAGCTGGAATGTTCCAGGATGCGACTCCAGTTATGGTCAACGTTTTGCTTCGGATAGTTACCATTACACGATTTTAATTTATACAGAATCTCGAATGTTTCGTGAGGCACGGCGTAGGCTGGATTCTGAAAATTGGCCAATTCACGAACTTCACCGAAATTTATCTTAATGTTTACATTTGCTTTTGTTTTACTTAATGCGGTGGTTAGTTTCCCAAATTTTATATCAGAGATATGGTCTTTGATCCCATTTTTACTTTCTTCTATATCAATAGAAGAAAGTATTGGATTCGTAAAAATTTTCGACCTCGGCTTTTTGATGGATTTACACGTTTTGAGAGCTGTAGAACACGATTTGACCATTTTTAGAAAATGTCTGTCTGTCTGTCTGTCAGTCTGTGTGTGTGAGAGACAAAATTTTGTGGCAACTGTATCTAAGGAACTACTGCACAGAATTTCATACAAATTGGTATGTACCTTGACATAAATTAGTGCCTATCAACTTTTGGTAAAAATTGTTTTACAGGTTGCGTTGCCATCCCGCTTTTTCTAAATGTTTAACATGGTGATATAGGACAAAATTTTGTATAAATGTGCATAAAGAGAATTATTTTTTAGTAATCATTATGAAATTTACAAGAATTATTTATAATAGAGATAGTCAACTGGGAAAAAAATTTTGTATGTGTAGGAGCCTCGCTAACCCCCTGGGGGGGGAAGTCCCCCCTCGAGGGGAGTAAATTTTCAAGATGGGTATCTTTCGAAAGACCTCGTCAATACCTTTAAAACGAATGGTTGAACAACAAAGCTGTGATAATTTAAAACAAAGTTATCGATTTTTTTTACTTTTAACGAAAAAAAAAATTAGAAAAAAAATCTTTTTTTTTTTTTTTTTTTTTTTTTTTTAACGAAATTTAACGAAATTTGGTATTTAGTTGGCCCTTGACATAAACTGGTGCTGATTACATTTGGGGATCAATCGCTCAACAGGTGGCGCGGCGATCGTATTTTTTCTAAATTTTTAACATGGCAGTATAGGACAAAATTTCGTATAAATGTGCATAAAGAGAGTTATTCTTAACCTGTGATTGTAAAATGAATGTGAATTGATAATAGTAGTAGTTAATTAGGAAAAAAAATTGTGCATGTGGGGGTATCGCTTCCCCCGGGGGGTGGTAAAATTTCAAGATGAGTATCTTTCGAAACGTCTCGTTAATACCTTTAAAACGAATGGTTGAACTAAAAATCTGCGATAATTTAAAACAAAGTTATCGATTTTTTTTACCTTTAACAAAGAAAAAAAAAAAAAAAAAAAATGTGTTTTATTTTATTTATTTATTTATTTATTTATTTATTTATTTTTTGTTACTGAGTGAATTTGTATAGGAAAATATAGAAGAAAGTCTTGTGGTGGCCACAACATTCTACTTAAGTTTGCGTTTTGTCATTCCTGTATAACGACCAGTAGTATTATTTGTTTCTTCAAACGGGATTTCCAATACACTGTTAAAAATTTCTTTAAATTTAATTAAACTGGATAAATATTATCCAGAGTCTCTGTAAATTTCCAGTAATTCTTAGTTAAAAGTGAATAATGGAGATTCTCAATCTTTATTCTGTATTTTTACCTAATTTAATTTTTTAATTAAAATTAAAAATGACTGTTTCTACTTTAGAAAAAGCATTCCAAGTCTGAAATATACTGTCACCAATAATTAATTAAATTAATATTAGTTGTTAAAATTAATGTATAAAATAAGTTTTTTAACATCTCCGTTTATTTTTCTCTGTAATTTTATGTAAAACTTAAGGCAATAGATTACACAGAGTTTTCTGTTGAAATTTTTAACAGTGTACGCTTAAAGTTTCCAGCAGATCGATTTTATCTTTGTTGTTTCTTATAAGTTGGTAAATATTTTTTTATTGGTTTGATTGGAATTTTAATATTTATTTTGTTCGCGAAGTTTCTTATTTTGTTTGATATTCCTCTGTGATATGACATTACATTTTGGGGTACACTTTGGTTTGACTTTTTGATAACTTTCGATTTGATTTAATTTTTTAATTCTATTTTTATATAATTATTCTATAAGATCTCTTTTATACCCTGCTTTAGTGATTATTATTATTATTATTATTGTTGTTATTTTGATGATTTTAAATTCTTTATTAAGTAATTTTTTTGTTCGAACATACGGTGATAGCGCGATTGACATAAGATTGGATGGTGTTTATTTTATATTGTTACGGAGTTTTGCTTTTATTATGGATAATTTCCGTCCTACTGTTTGGTTTCCTATTAACGGTATTTTCTAATTTATTGTCTTTAGTTTTCTTGATACTTACATCTTAATTTATTTTTTCCATTAATTTCGATTTCATGTGTAAACTGTATGTTTCTATCCAAATTGTTTAATTTATTTTAAATTGCTGTTATATCAAACCGATTATTAACATTCTCGAAAACATCGTCCATACATACCTAAACTAGCAGTATATTTCATTTTTGGGGGTTCTAAAAATATTTTCTTCCAATAATCTTAAATTTTGTTCGACAACAATATCCGATATATGGGACCCCATGGGGACCCCTTTTCGCTGTTCATATCGAGTATTGTTGAACACGTAGATCATAATTATAAAGAATATTTCGCTGTATTTTTGTAAAAATCTATAAATGCTAGATTCACAAAAATCTACATTGTTCGTGCACGGTAACTTATAACATTTATATAAATTTACGGCTAAATAGAATAAGGCATTTAAACGCTATTGCCGTTTAGATAATTTGAGCCCATAGGCCATAATGATAAAGATTTTTTTTTTCCTTATTTTTTTTTTTTTTTTTTTTTGTGTGTGTGTGTGTCCATAAAAAATTATAAGTGTTAGATTCGCCAAAGTCGATACAGTTCGTGCAATTGTGATCTATAACTTGTGCATAAATTTTCAGTTTATTTAAATAAAGCGTTTAGACGCTATTGCACTTTGAGCACATAGGCCATAATGATAATGATTGTTTCTTTGTAACTCTGTTAAAAGAACTATAAGTGCTAGAATCATCAATATACATACAGTTCTTGTGACGGTGACCTATAACGTGTACATATAAATTTCAGTTCAATCGAATAAGGTTTTAGACGCTATCAAACTTTAAAAATTTCGAGCCAATACTTCATAATGATAAATAATTTTTCTTTGTGTCCCTGTAAAAGAAAAAAAAACTATAAGTACTAAATTCACCAAAATCAATAGGTTTAGTGCTGTTGTGACCTATAACATACGTACTTTTTTTCAGCTCATTTGAACAAAGCATAGCAAAAATCAAGTAAGGGAACCTCAAAACATATAGATACTCCAAGATCTCAAAGTCGATTTCTTGTCATAATTACAATACTTTCCTTACACCTGTATGTTCAGCAGTTAAAAATAAGCTACTATTAATTTAATAAAGATCTAATATTAAAACCTCCCAATTCTAATATTTCTATAAGGAGTACAAAAAACAAAACATGATTTTCTTTTCTTTTCTTTTTCTCTTAGATACGGTTTATAAATATTATTCTATTGTTTAATTTATTTAGTTAGTACCTTATACAAATCCTTTTATAAATGTGCACGACCAGATCATATTTAATTGTTTAAAAAGGATACCGTAAAGGATTATTGAAGGGAGGGTTTAATTACTAAAAATAATGGTTAGGCACATTTATAAAAGGATTTATATAAGACATTAACGTCTATAAATAAAGATTTTTTTTTTTTTTGGAAATAAAGAAACATATAAACTATGTGTTAAATTTTAAATAGCTTGAGGAACAAACCCTACATTATTCTAATAAAAAATATGGAACACAAGATTAAAATAAAAAGTTAGCAGATAAAATTTGAAAAAAAATTAAAAAAATAAATAAGTAAATAAGTAAATAAATAAATAAAAATAATAATAATACATAAAATATAATCTGGTGTGTACTCATACGACTTTCTGAAATTTAATACTATAAATACAGATTGGAGATTAAGGTGTGTGACAACGAGTACTGTTATGTAAACCTATGTTAAAACATTTCAAATTAGGCTTCGGAACAAAAACCAAACATGATTTTATTTAACAAATAATTCTATGTGAGGGGGCTACAGGCCCCCTCTACCCCTCATTTTATTAATGTACCTACATTTATATAAAAATTCAGCTTTTTTTTAAATTTTAATAATTTGAAAAAATTCTTACAGGACTGCTATTTTTAATTATTAAATTCAGGTTTTTCAGAGTAATGCGGAACACATTCAGGCGGAACACTCCTATTTTTGATTGGTCTAGATTTAACTACGTTAGTGATGAAAGTCGGCTACTTTTTTCTTTTCTTTTTTTTTTTTTTTTTTTACTGATGATTTTTTTTTCAATATACTGCATAGATGTTATACTTTTTTAAAAGAGCTTTAAAAACTGTTCATTTTTTGTGAGAACAAACACTATGTACATCAAGTTATTAGATTTAAGATATTACGTTGCAAAGTTTCACTATGCGATATCATTCGATTGCTTTTATCTTAAAATAAGAGTCTAAAATTAAGCAAAAAGTAGTCTAATATTAAAGCATAATGAACAACTTTTTAAAAAAAATTCAGTTTTGGAGTTCTAAGAATTGAAATTTTTAAATTACAGCGTGCGTATTTCCCATAGATAGTTCATTAAATTTGTGAACAATTGTTTATTCATTCTTGAGAACCATTCACATTAGATCATAGATTATTGTTGCAAAACGAGTGCAAAAAGGAAGAAATATTTAATTTAATTTGTAACATGTTATTTTCACTTTTTGATCTTAAAAGGAATTTTTAATTATGTTACAAAGCCCAAAATGTGATATAAAAAACAAATAATGATTCAATTCTTTTGAAAATTCATTTAAATTTAGTGACCAGCGAAGCGGGCGTAGCCTGCTAATATTTAAATAAAAACAATTGTTTCATCTTAGTATCAAGTAACATTAAAGAAAATTATTTTTTAGTTACATTGATCGTAACAATTAATGATATCTAACAAAAGCTGTCTTTATCAATAACAGTATAATGATGTATGTTTCTAAATGTGAGTTAAGAAAGAGTATAATCCACATGGTGTTGCCATCTAGGAAACTTCGAGAGATTAAATGAAGGTCACATACAAATCTGGCAAGAAAAATGACACAAGTCATAAAACAGCAATTTTGAGTTTATCATTAAAAAATGCATATGAAGTATCCTGACATGCAAAAAGAGTCACATCTCTATCCCACAATCTATCCATATGAGAATGAGACGTATTTGTGTCAGTTTTAATATGGGCTAACCAATACTTTGTTGTCTTTAAATTGATTTTTAACAAATGCTGCCTTTCTGGTTGCTTTATTATTATTTAATTTATTTATTTATTGAGTGAGTGAGTGAGCGCGACAAGATAGCGTTATATAAGAAATTTTATGTGATTATTAAGAAGCCTAACAATTAATAATTTTCTTTGATTGTGAATTCTGCATTACACCACTATTTATGTACAGTAATATTTTCTAATATTTTTCTACATTTAAATAAACTCCGGTTTCTGAATAATAATTCTTTTTCATAAAATTTTTTCATAATTAATATATATATATATATATATATTACTAAAGGTAAATGGTATTACTGAAAAAGTTCGAAAAAAAATTAGGTGATTGACACTTGAATATAAGAGTAAATCAGCCAGCCGGATATTCGGTATTCAGCCTAAACTGCTATTCGGTGCATCGCTAGTTTTCTCCTGCGGCTACAATATTTCAGAAAACACAAAAATAATTAATAAAAAAATTAAATATAATGAAACCCAAACCCTGGTTATTTTTTGTTTAGATGTATTACTAGTTACTATGGAAGATATGTAGACGTATCTAGCAAGCTATATATACATAGCATTTTCTGTTATGTTCAAAGAAAAATCATTAACTTTTTTTTTTCTTTCTGAGAAAACATGGTCTGAATGTTTACTCCTCAATTCCTAATTTTTTGAAATGCGAATATATTAAGAATTTTCATAATTAAAATATTTATCAATCGAAAATATGCATTAAATATGTTTCGGTAATTTCATTCTACACATAAAA
Organism: Salticus scenicus; assembly: GCA_963930645.1. Classification (NCBI taxonomy): domain Eukaryota; kingdom Metazoa; phylum Arthropoda; class Arachnida; order Araneae; family Salticidae; genus Salticus; species Salticus scenicus. Next base: position 112,936,818 of record OZ005654.1, on the reverse strand, counting down.
AAATATAAGAAAAAATTAAAATTAAAAGAATAATCTTTTGGGAAGATATGAAATAAAATTTGCAGATTAATTTAACATTAGCGTCCTCGGATTTTGACAACTTATAACTCTATAAAAAATTGAGAGAAATATATAAACTGTACCAATTTCCAGGATGATTTGATTCAAATAATAATAAAAAAAAATATATTTATACCAGTTTTAATGTGTAGAGTAGACTAAGGGACACAAAAAAAAAAAAAAAAAAAAAAAAAAAAAAAAACACTTTTCAATAAATTTATTTTTTCTTTGAAAAGTGGCCAATTTAACCATTTAAAAATAGGGATGAAGCGTATATATCATATATTCGTATACAGTACACAACAGAATTCCGGATATTTGATATCCGTCAAAATCTCTATCTGTTACAGCCAAACATTTAAATGTTAAAATCGGTAGCTTTTGTAAGGAGAAATAAGAGTATCCAAGTGAGGGTTTTTTTTTTTTTTTTTTTTTTTTTTTTTAATTCCTGAGTGTAGATGACCCACTAAGCAAAATATAAGTATTCAAGTATTAACTGGACTTTATTACTATTCGATTGGTACCACCCGCTTGTTAGTATGAGAATTTTTGGCGAATTTATTCAGGAGGTGGCAATTTTTTTTCTCCTATGACTGTATATCATATCTGCCAATTTTCATCCCATTCGGATAACTCTGCATTAGTGCGTTTTTTTTTTTTTTTTTTTCCTACTCTTTTTAGGACGGAGGACTATTAGTTTCTATCTGGATTTTTTGTGGATCAGTTTTGTGTAACAATAAAATAAATTAGAAATATCAGTGCTGAAATATCAGCTACAAATTTTATACCAAATGAAAGGGACTATTTTTCTAAATCCAGGAGAGTAAAAAGTTTTTCGACACGACAATTAGATTTTTTAAAATTAATTAAGGTATGAAATTTAGATGGAAACATTTCATTTTAATTCATATCAGTCATTTTAAAAAGTACGTGGCCCAGTTTTACGTTCAAAAAATGAGATAAAAAATAAATTAAAAATCGAAAATTGAAATTTTACAGATCAAAATTAATAGTCTTCCGTACTAAACTAAATTCTACCTTTGACAGAATTTTATTATTTTTTTTTCCTTTGTCTTAGAGTGTATTATTTGTTATACAACACACACAAGGTGTTACAAATATATAATATGCGCTTAATTATTTTTCTCCTAATTAAAATAATTCAATTATTAAACAACATAAAAATTCTCATCAAGTTATTAATAGCTCTAATTTATAATTTCATGATTCATGATTCATAAACAATAAATTCTTTATATAGTTTTATTCTGACATTAAATGGAATTTTACCGATAAAAAACTGTCAGCTGTTAATGAAACAAGTTTTGCTGATTTAAAAGTCGATACATTGCTTTCGTTTATTACATAAATATATTTAAAGTATAAAAGATGCAAATAGCGGCCTTTTCCAGTGAAAAATTCTGAGAAAGTAAAGACATAGACGTCAAAATGCTTTTCAAAATTTGACGTAATTCTAAAAATTTAAGGAAAATTGATGCATTCGGGATGACATGTTTGTTTAAAAATTTGAAAAATAACTTTTTCCGGAGTTATGAAAATTTGGAGAACTGACGGATATCGATGGTAATAGAATTTCAATAATGTATGAAATATTTCTAAAGTAAAAATATTTTGTTTTTTAATTAATTTTAAAAATATTAAAATATTAGAATGTTGACGCCACCACAAGTCTTTCTTCTATATTTTCCTATACAAATATCCGCAGTGCAAATTAATTATTAAAATTATTTTTCAATATTTATGAAGACGATTTTTCTTTCCCAGACATGTCCCACTAAATGCTGAAAAAAAGTCAATTTTGTGCCGATAATCTGTGGAAATAATTTTTAATATTATTATTATTACTTTCTTTTATATTCAATAGAAAAAAGTATAGTATTCTATCATAATTTAGAGCGTCACCAATATCATAATTATTAGGTATTCCTTAAACCATGCAATTTAATTTTATTTCTTAAAAGTAAATTCTTACAATATCATAATTACATTATGTTCTTATATTAAGTAGTTAATGATGTTAGTGTTAAGCCTTACGTATTAATTGTGACATATTCATTAAATTTAGTCTAATTTAGTTTAAATTGATTATTTATCATTTATTAAAATTAGATTTAATTACATCAAAAATTGATCATATAGTTGACATTCCTAAACAAACAGCTTAACAAACAAAACGGAAAAAAAAAAAAAAAAAAAAAAATGGCGTTGTGTTTTCTAACCAAAAGGAAATCTAATTAAAATTAAATTTTTATTTAACAGGGTCGTAAAAATAACTAGGCTACGCCTAGTTATAGTTAAAATTTTAAATCTTTTTCAATTGGAATAAAAAAATAAAAATAAAAAATAAAAAAATAAACATATTTCTCTCATCATTAAAAAGGACAGATACCAAATTTAAATAATTTACAAAATTTTAATGGATAATAGTTCCTTTAAATTTACAAATATTGAGATGATTATAACAATAAATTATGATTTAAACTACTATTCATAGATAATTCATTAGAAACATCCAACAGATATACAATTTTTAAAATATTTACTTAAGTTCTTAGCAGCACCGATTATTATTTCATCTTGAACAAAAGATAATACATATATTCAATTACTCCAAATTTTTAAGCTTCATTAATAATACAAACAAGGAAGTATTCCATAATTTAACTTACGTGTTTTCTTTCAGTCCGCTATGACAGCTTGGCCGAATGTTGAGGTTATAGACTTTTCATTAAGCAAGAGAACACCGGACTTCACCAAGGGACAAGAAAAGAGTATTCTTCGGACATACCAGACAAAGGGTAACTTCATTCTCTCTCCTAGACATTGACTTACTCAGCACAAAAATAAAACTGTTCCGGACAACAAAAATAATCTTCTTCTCTCAGAAGAATCATCGCAACCGAAGTCTATATACTCAGAGATTCATAACAGAATTTTCTAATCTCGGAAGCCTATATAGCAGCAACGTATAATCATCGAAGAAGGAGAATCCCATCTGTCAGTATCGAAGAAATAATTCCCAATATCTAAGAAGAATTAAAGTGCTCTCTTACAAGTTAAAACAAAAGTACCATTAAACATGTAGCTCTAAACAAGTTTACACATCGAGTCCAAAATCTCAAAACCAGATGAAAGATTCGAACAGTAAGTCGAAGGCGAAGACCCTACATAAAACAGGAGCTCTGTATATATCGAAGCCAGGGGGGGGGGGGGGGGAGATGAAAACAAAACTGTCCAACAAGCCCCGACACTCAAAGTAAAACTATCGCAAGCCAATGATCTTAAACTTAAAACACGTGGGAAACATGTTGCGCAACAGTGGAACAGCCCATGGTAGAGTCTTAGCCCATGGCAACAGGAAGGGTCCTGATACAAAGTTAGGAGCCTGACGCCACACCCACGTATTATAGGAGTTCTATCAAGAGAAAGGTGACACGCAACCTTGCAGCTACAATTCTAAGAAAAGCAAAACGTTCTCCTCCGCATTCAGGAAGAAAAATCGTAGAGATAAGAGCTAATCATTACTGACAATTATCAATCAGTTTTGAATACCTGAGATACAAAGAAAGTACATAGAGACAAAATGGTATTTCCAGTCTGAAAGAGAGGACAGACTCAAAGGAATTAAATAGTTGGCAAGAGTTGCCCAAGATATCTAGCCTTCAATCTATGTAATAAAAGTTTTTCTATCTTAAGCACATGCCCAGTGAAAATTTTTTTCATAAAAATGGTCATATTTTATGAGATATTTAAGATATTTGTATTCCAATTGCAGTACATTGTCTCAAAAGTGTTTTTTTTTTTTTTTTTTTTTTTTTTTTTTTTTCCAATTTATCTGAAAGTGGGAACAATTTTCGCTAAAAGTCTGTATATTATAAGTAAAAAAAAAAAAATGCTATTTTTTTATAGTTTTAAACAAAATGCTTATATCCCCGTTAATTAACTTGCCATTGTCTCACAAATCCATCCACAAATTGTACTTGAATATAATAACATATCTTAAAGTTACAGATCATTTCGGTCATTTAATGATATAGGATGATCACAAACATTATTGATTTTGCTCAATTTGTTACCGGGTTCTTAAATGTTGTCTTAAACCAACCTTCACTGAAAAACATGAGGAAGACCCAGTTCTTTAAATGCCCAATGTTTGAAAACATTTCATCAAGAGATAGGTTTTTAAATTGAAAAAACAGATCGTTTGCAAATCTTGCTATATTTTTGAGCAGGTGTGTACATTCACTGCCAAATGGAGGGGAAAAATCAATAAAGACACAAGCACTAAATAAATTTGGAACTTATTATTAAAAGGAAGCACAATGTAAAAGTACGGCATTACACAGCTCGTCTAAAATTTAGAGACAGGAATTTTTTTTTTTTTTTTTTTTTTTTTTTTTTTTAGAAGAACAATTTTAAAATATACTTTCTTTTAAGGCAAAATCACACACAAAATACAGCTGAAAAAACAGTAAAGGTAAAATAAAATAACAGAAAATGTTTAAAATACTGATGGAATTGTCTTAAATAAAAGTTAAAAGAAAAAAATGATGATTCAAAAATATGCGAAGTAAATAAATAAATTGAACTATTGCAAATTAAAATACAGATAACACACACACACAATAAAAAAAATAATAGAAAATAAAAAATAAATAAATAAAACTATAACAAATAATTAATTGGGCTGAAAATATCATGGCAGTAATTTCTAGACATCAAACATAAGAAGTTCTAAAGGAGACCTAAATGGGACAAGAAAAAGGGGAAAATGATAATACTTTACATGTGAAACAGTGTATAAATCATTTTTTAATAAATTATGAATTTTTTTTTCTAACGGAGCGGCGCATATGCCACAAGCATGGCTAAATTGCTAAATGTATCCAATACCACCAGAAAACGAAGGGGATTAAAAATATGTTCCTAACAATGCTCTGATGGCTCGCAGAAAAGCTCATATTTAATGGATAAACACATTTTATAGAAATTTTTATAATTATTTGAAAAATGCAATGTAAAAAATTGCAGGTTTTTATAAATGATGACATTAAAAATCTGCAGTATTTTACATTGCATTTTTCAAATAATAATAAAAATTTCTATAAAATGTGTCTATGCATTAAATAGGAGCTTTTCTGCGAGCCACCAGAGCATTGCTAGCAACATATTTTTAATCCACTTCGTTTTCTGGGGATATTAGATACATTTAGTAATTGACAGTGGCTCTAGGCTATTTACAGCTGCATGTGCTGATGGGCGACGAAAAAGTTTCTGGGAGAAGGGAAATAATTCAGATAACATAACTACCTCCAACCTATTGTTCTGGCTACTAAGTTTAAAAAGGTAGAGTGTTGCATTCATCCCATATAACGTGTTCCATTTGGACCCTTTCTGAATGAGACTGATCTTCTCGTACATTAACGTCAACGTTAGTACTTCGGAATGCTCGCAAGTGTTTACAATCAGTGCTTATCTCTATCGAAAACTTAAAAATGCATAAAAATAGTTTTTCGGAAAATATAAAAATCCCAAAGCGGTTTAAATTTAGAATTTTATTTCTGAAAACAATCTCTGAAAAAGCAGATACTAGTCAGCATTCAGCATGAAGCACAATGAGCATAGGGTGAAAAAATCAAAACTCTTTGAAGGAAAAAAAAAAAAAAAAAACTAAATTCGAAAGAAAACCTATCACATGCGTTTACGAGACGATCCTGGACGACAAAACAGAATTAAAACTTATGACCTTCGTGTGCATAATGGGTAAAGAAACTTAAACTTGGCACAGACTAACGCGCAATGCGGCACATCACAATGTCATTTCTATTCAAAATCCTTTTGATATAGGATTTGTATAATATTCTTCAAGGAGCAATAAATTTGATTGTAAGCATGTCCAAAAGTTCAAGGGATGGATGGATGGTTGGGTTTTATGTCGCACTAGTGCTGCGTAGATGGGCAATTGGGGACGGTCTGTGACACACCCCTAGTGGTTGTCCGGAGACATGCCATCACAATTTTGATCCTCCACGGAAGGGATGGACCAAAAGTTCAAGGGTCACTTTCTGGCAATGGATAATTTACGACCATTTTGTGCGTCGCATTGTGTTCAAGTGTGAGCCAATCTTTAGTAATAAGGACGGGATTCTTTTTTATATATGGCCTTGGTTCCAGTAACTCTAAGCATCATACCTGCAAGGAGCCTGACCTGACAAGGAAACATTCTTAAGCTAAACTCATTAGAATTCAACGAAAAGAAATACAGGTGACAGAAGATGGCTCAAAATATCTACGGCGAAAAAATTAGCTGCTTAATTGCAACGGAAAAGCGATAAAAAAATTAATAAAAGTCAATATTTTTAACGTCAAATGCTACCCTACTTGGCGAGGATGCAAAGAAAAGCGCCAAGCTCTTAAATGAACTGCCCATGTGTCCTCCGTACCAGTTTAACGCGGTTTCGAAGTCACTTTTTGATATTTTACTTTCAAAACTATTCGAAGTTCAGTTTGAATAGATAGTGTTTGTCTAATCTGTATATTTTCTACCCTTTTATTTAAAGTATATATTAGCGAGGTGCTATAAATATTAGTTTTTGTTTAGTTCAAGAGCTGGAAAGTCCCTCGCAGGATTTTTTTAAATGTATCTCAATATTTTGAAATCTATTTGCTTAACGAAACAGTGACTTTTAAATAGAAAATGCCACCACATATTAAACTCCCCCATCGCCTCCCAGAAGAAAATTCTAGTTATGTCACTGAATTACATTTTCTTAAAAACGTCAGCTTTCAAGAATTCGAAGTCCCCAATTGATGCTAATTCTGGTAACCCCGATTCAATTTACAACATTGTTCTACACTTTTCTTAATGAACTTAAGCAGCTAATTTTCAGAGTAGGAATTTCCTATAAGTTCTTCTAACACCTGTACCAATTTCATCGAATTCTACAAGTTTAACCAAAGAACGTTTCCTTGTGAATAAAATGGCTGTCGCAGTGGTTTTAATTTCAAGTTCCTGCAGAAAACTCTAGCAGAATTGATGTATGAGAGTTAGAAAAGAGAGTCAGAATGAGAGATATAGTAGATGAGAGATATCATGAGAGATATCATGAGATTCAGAATGAGAGATATTGTAGATGTTCGCGTCATCTCTTATTTTTTTTTTATTTTTATTTTTTTTTTTTTTCAAATTTAAAATGTGTTTTAGAAATATTTTATTTTAGAATTTCTTTATGATTCTGCTAATATTATTATATATTTCTATTGGTTTTAAAAGCTACATTTAATGTATTATAAATATTTATTTTCATTATGTTTAACTGCAAATATATATCATAGCTATTAATTTTTAAAGTGATTTAAATATTAAATTGTTTGAAAATGAAACTAAAAGTTACAATTATTTGTTTAGCCCTAACCAATACATATTTTAATTTCTGAATTTAGATAACCCAAGAATGTTAAAAAAAAAAAAAAAAAAAAAAAACTGCATATGATTTTATTACTGCTTCTTATGCATTTTTAATAACAAAAATAACAGTAAAGAAATTCCATCACTTCATTTTTTCAGAACACATTATTTTAGTTTAATTTTGTGTGAATACTAGAAATCTAGTATGGTATCCCTGATCATAAAAATGCCATGACCTAACATTGGTAATACAACCTAGAATGTCTGTAAGGAGGAAGGAAATTAAAAGAAAGAAAAAATGTTAATAAAATAAAATATAAATGAGTAAATAAAAGGCACAAATATGTCATATAAATATATTAAATATATTATAATATTTATTATGATAATATATTATATTACCATATAAATACATTATATATTATACTTTTACCTATATAAATAAGTAAATAAAAAGAACAGAAAAATATTATTAAATTATTTTTAAAATATATTTTTAGTCTTAATGAAACCCATACTTTTTCATTGGCTTTTATTAATATTGAAATTACATTCTTCCATTTTGTGACATTAAAAAGTCTTTGACATTATATTCATGATATTCTTAAAATTAAAAAATATATTTATTTATTTATAAACATGATGAATGTTTAAATGTTTAAAACATATATTTACAAGTATTTACGAAATTGCACTTTTCTTAACTGTGATTTTAGCGGAAACATATTCTAAAAAGCCTATGCCTAAAAACTTTAAAGTAGCTTGTTATGAATTCTTATTTACGAAGAACGTCTGGAACTTTAAAAATCCTTTTAAAAGAGTTTGTAGTTACTGTTTGCAAAACACTTGCGATATAAAAGAGAATTTAGGAACGTTTCACAGAAAGGAAGCAAAGCTATTTGATTTATCTGAGTACTTTTTCTGAAGAGCAGAGAAAAGAAGATAAAAAAGTTCCATTTCTTATGTGTTTCGTGAGTAACATTATTTTCAAATTTATAACGAATATTTTTCTTAGAAAATGAATTGTAAGTAAAAAAAGTAATCGCTACCATTTCTTCCATAAACAATACTACAAAATTAAAACTGGTTAATTAAAAAATATTGCTTACCCTTATAAAATCATGATATTTTATATATATATATATATATATATATATATGTTAAATAAATTTAAAAACAAAATTAAAAAAAAAATAAAAAAAAAATAAAATAAAATAAATAAGGAAATAAATAAAAATGTCTTTTTTCAGCTTCTTTAGGTAAAAGACTTTTTATGATAATTTCAGAGTTCTTAAGCTCTTCATAGAAAGGTGGGATTTAGAATTTCCAAAAAATAAAATGTATGCAACTTATAAAACATTTTCTTCATTTAATCTATCATCATAAAAATCATTTCCATTTTCAAACTTCCAAGTTCATTAAATCCAAGGAATGTGACTTAATTAATACATTATGCTTCGAGAATAAGGTACAAATTTCATAATATTATTAACAATTGAATATTAAAAATACCATATTCACATCTATCTACTTATTAACAGGCTTCAATGTAGAAATTACTTAAAAAGACTATATCATATAGGAAATGAAATAATTTTCAGAAGGATTTTTCAAATCTCGATAAATTTATGATTTTTGCTTAAAGATGTAAAAATATTTTATTCATTATAATAACAATATGACACATTTTCCCCCGATTTACGATGCTTAGCTCACATTTTAATTTTATACTTTCTTTTCATTCGTTATTTGATTAAATTTCATGGCAAATAATTATGACCAACTAATTCTTCATGTAATTAAGCATTTACAGGTGGATGAAAATTATAGAATGATTGCGAGTTGTTAGTTTTTTTTTAAATCATATTTTAATACATGCGATAAATCAAAAGTAAATAAATAATTAAATAATTTCTTGATACAATTTGTTGATTTAGTATACCTTCTTCCTGTAAGAATATTTTAGAAGATATTTTGATACTTTCCAAGAAAGTTTTAAAATATTTAATTGGTCTCAAATTTAAATTTACATTAATATTGTTTTCTGGCCTTGCTTTCACTTCCGCGGTAATGTGTTTTTTGCACCTGAAGAAGAAGGGCTACTTCCTTTAGCGTTTACCTTTATTTTATGCTTCGTGAAAAAGTTCTAAAATTTAAATATTTATTGCACACTAGTTTTTTAATTTACAATTATCAAATTTTTGCTAAACTGTTGCTGAATAATTTTAAATTCATTACTGTTTCACGCATCTGCATTAGTATTTTAATGTTATGTTATAAATTAAAGCAACAGCTGTAATAAAACCTAGAGAGCTATTTTGCGCAATTTCTCCTTACTGGATAAGAGCAATTGCACTGTTAAAATTAGTTTCTTAAAAATGAGCAAAATTGTCTCAAAATAGCTCCGAAACAATATATACTTAAATTTGAAAACCCATGGTATTTTTGAGTATATTGACATGTTCAAAAATGGGATTGACCAATAAGAATCCCAATATCCCCATGTTTGATATGCCAATATACTCAAAAATGAGTACATGGCTTTTCAAATTTAAGTATATATTGTTTCGTAGCTATTTTGAGACAATTTTGCTCATTAAAACAGGAATAAACTACTACGTCAGAAACGCCAAAGAAAAATTATTGTGGTGCATACAGCTGTTTCGGTAGCCTAAAGCGTACCGTCATCAGTGCAAAAAGAATTCTGAATCTTGAGAAGTGCTCGTATATATAGGAGAGGGACCGGATTTAGTTCAACCAATAGGAATACGGAAGAGGTGGAGAGTGTGGCCAATAGGAATTAAGGAATGTGTAGCTGTGTAAACAGTAGAAAAATTAAGGAAATGTGGACTGAATGTAAAATTTCCAACAATCAGACAAATAGGGAACAGCGAAATCACAATTTACAAGGTTTTTAAAATTTTTATAAATATGAAAAGCTTCAAAGAAATCGAGTTCATGAATGGATTTAGGTCTGCAAATTATTTTAGCTGAATTAAATTTAAAATTATGATTTTCCTCCCAGCAATGTTTAGAAATAGCCGATTTATTGGTTTCTTGTTTGCGGACGTAATTCATATGTTCTTTTAGACGAAATTTAAGACAGCGTTTAGTTTGGCCAATATATGATAAACCACACTGACAGGAAATACTATAAATGCCCCAAGAATTATGCATATCAATAGGATCTTTTAACTGAGAAAAGGTGAGTTTATTGGAAGGTGAAAATATTATTTTAAAATCATATTGTTTAAGAATTTTAGCTATGGTTTGACTGGTTTTAGAAAAATAGGGTAAAACAATACTGATATTAGATGTGACCGATTTAGTAGACGAAATACGAGGGAGTTGTAATTTTTGGATAGCTTTGTCTATAATGGAAGGGTCATAACCTCTGTCAATTGCGATGGCTTTCAGGTATTTAATTTCAGATTTCAATAAAACAGGATTTGAACAAATATTAAGGGCTCGTGCCCTTAATATTTGTTCAAATCCTGTTTTATTGAAATCTGAAATTAAATACCTGAAAGCCATCGCAATTGACAGAGGTTATGACCCTTCCATTATAGACAAAGCTATCCAAAAATTACAACTCCCTCGTATTTCGTCTACTAAATCGGTCACATCTAATATCAGTATTGTTTTACCCTATTTTTCTAAAACCAGTCAAACCATAGCTAAAATTCTTAAACAATATGATTTTAAAATAATATTTTCACCTTCCAATAAACTCACCTTTTCTCAGTTAAAAGATCCTATTGATATGCATAATTCTTGGGGCATTTATAGTATTTCCTGTCAGTGTGGTTTATCATATATTGGCCAAACTAAACGCTGTCTTAAATTTCGTCTAAAAGAACATATGAATTACGTCCGCAAACAAGAAACCAATAAATCGGCTATTTCTAAACATTGCTGGGAGGAAAATCATAATTTTAAATTTAATTCAGCTAAAATAATTTGCAGACCTAAATCCATTCATGAACTCGATTTCTTTGAAGCTTTTCATATTTATAAAAATTTTAAAAACCTTGTAAATTGTGATTTCGCTGTTCCCTATTTGTCTGATTGTTGGAAATTTTACATTCAGTCCACATTTCCTTAATTTTTCTACTGTTTACACAGCTACACATTCCTTAATTCCTATTGGCCACACTCTCCACCTCTTCCGTATTCCTATTGGTTGAACTAAATCCGGTCCCTCTCCTATATATACGAGCACTTCTCAAGATTCAGAATTCTTTTTGCACTGATGACGGTACGCTTTAGGCTACCGAAACAGCTGTATGCACCTCAATAATTTTTCTTTGGCGTTTCTGACGTAGTAGTTTATTCCTGTTTTAATATTCCAACGCCAAGTCTCCTGCTATAATTTTGCTCATTTTTAAGAAACAAATTTTAACAGCGTATACGCTTCATTATAGCAACAATTAAATTATTATCAATAACACAGGCGAGCGAAATCGTATTTTCGCGTTTTTTCTGCACTGTGTTGGGTGTCTTTAATGTGTTTTAATACACTGAATTCAGAAATGTTTCTCTTTTCTTCCTATCACGTAAGGAATATTCACAAAGTAAGGATGAAAATCGAAAGATTTCAACCAGAGACTATAACAAAATCGAAAAAATTAATGTATAAAATACGTTAAAATAGTATATTATTTACACATTATCTTTTAAATGTGTTTTTTTTTTTTTTTTTACATCGGAGCTCTCTTTAGAGCTCTTTAACTTGTGCGATGCTAGGGCCTTGTGGAGAAAGGGGATTCTCTATGCAGCATCCAACTATAATCTGGTAACATATTAACACTCCATCGTCCCTCATACCTCCTCTACACTTTTTTTTTAAATCTCTTGATAAAATAGGATTCCTTATTCTTCAATCACATCGCCCAGATTTTCCGGGAAATAACTTAAAAGGAAGTTGAAAAATTGGAGTTTTAAGTTAAGACAATCCCATTTTTATTTTTTTTTTGTCAAAATTGTACGTGATGGAAATATTTGAATGTTTTTTCCTTAATCAGCATCCAAAAATACCCCAGAAAAACACATCACCTTGAAGAAAAAAATTTCATCATCGACCTGTGTAGTAATTGCACTTAAATGGCGTCGTTGTCTTTTCTAAACAAATATTTTTGTATTACCAGTGGCTATATAATTTAATAACAATTAAAAAAAATGTGATAGAAGAAATTTTAAAAAAATTAAAAATTTTTATTTGAAGGGGAAAAAAAATTAAAAACCAGAAAACAAAGATCAGATAAGAATAAATATCATTTATTACTAGACAACACGTTTAATTTAAAATTAGTACAGCTCCTTTTCAGTTATGGTGATTTTTTGTTTGCTAACCTGATCTGTCACTTTCCACAATCATTGCACTTATTCTTGTAAATGGTGCAGCTTTCGTGCAACCACCTGCCATAAATAGATAAATCAGCTAATAGCATAGATAAATCAGTTCATGAGAAATCGTTTAATAAAAAAACTTTTCGTAACACTATCATTCTATGGAAATTCCTAGAAAGAGTTAAAAAAAAATTCAAGCAATCATTTTTGAAAACGGGATAAAATAACAACGTTTCATCTTACTCGCTTGAAACAATCAACATGCACATTATAGTCGGCACTCCACTATTAATGTTGTTCAACTACCTAGATTCTCAGCGCGCTCACTCTACTACTTCCCACCGATCCCCTATGTTTGCAATCTCTCTTAGCTTTACCTTAATAGTATTATACACATGATTTTTTTTTTTTTAAATAATAATTAATGTTAGTATATTATTTTTATGAAAAACAATGCATGTTTACCTTAAGATATTATGAAGTAACACATAAGAATTAATTATTTTTTGTATTTTTAAATCATTTATGTTTTAATTAAACATACGCATGAAACACAGATTAATTTCTTTACAAAATATGACAGTGACAATTATTGTAACAGTAGTTTTAACTCCATGTTTGAAAAATATGCATTCTTTGCTTAGTTGTATCATATTTAGACATGTCTTACATTATAAATTTAAGCAACTCCGTTAATTACATTAATATTATATAGATAGCTTTTTTTTTTTTTTTCTTTCTTTCTTTCTTAAGAGAGCTAAACCTTCCAAATATTCATTATAAAAAATAAAAATCTGGTGTGAAACAACCACACGACTTCCATTACCCGCTATTACATGCATTATATGCATTTTTGAGAGATAATGTGATCAGAAAACATAAAAGTGACCTAAAGAGAAAATCGTTAGAGCCGTTTTTGAGATACCAACTTTTACAAAAAATCAATTATTGACCGGAAAAAAATAATTACATACAAAAGCATATTTAAAAGTGAGTTAAAATGGCGAGTTTGAAAAAAATCTGTACAACCGTTTTTAAAGGAGCGCCTTTGCGAGGCCTGAACTTGAGCTATTTATACAGGACGCCTATCAATTTTCCTGAACTAACCAACTATATCATTCGAAAGGACATCTAATAGAGTGTTTATATAGCAAGTTTGAAGAAAATCGTTAGAGCCGTTTTTGAGATACGGACTTACGGTCCCACTTCCGGTTTCCGATGTTCCACTTCCGGTTAAACTCAATTATTGACAGGAAAACAATAATTACATACAAAAGCATATTTAAAAGTGAGTTAAAATGGCGAGTTTGAAAAAAATCCGTACAACCGTTTTTAAAGGAAAGCCTTTGCGAGGCCTGAAATTGAGCTATTTCTACAGGCCGCCTATCCATTTTCCTGAACTAACCAACTATATCATTCGAAAGGACATCTAATAGAGTGTTTATATAGCAAGTTTGAAGAAAATCGTTAGAGCCGTTTTTGAGATACGGACTTACGGTCCCACTTCCGGTTTCCGACGTCCCACTTCCGGTTTTTCAATTTTCACCAAAATTTGGAAATTTCATCTGTACACCAGACGTATTTCAATTCTAAAGTTTCGTAGATCTATCTTTATTAGCTTCTGAGCTATAATAGCCAGAAGATTCTCCACATACATACATACATACATACATACACACACACATACATACACACTGACCAATTGCCAAAAACCACTTTTTTGGACTCAGCGGACCTTAAAACGTGTAAATCAGGTGAAAACCCGATATCGAATTTTCAGACCGAATACAATACTTCCATTACCTACGGTAGTAGGGTAATGGAAGTAATAAAGTTTCTAAATTACTTAAAAAAAAAAAAAAAAAAAAAAAAAAAAACTTTTTTATGACTCTGGTTTGTATTAAACAATAAAATATGGATAATTTTGGCTGAATAGTTGTATTTATTTCTTACACACTAATTTGAAAAAAATATCTTTGTTTAAAAATCCATTTACAAATAGATAATTCACTTTTTAGAATGAACGACATTTATTGCACTTTACAGGAAAAACATATGTAACATTTTCGTTAACAGTTAACTTTAAAATATCTGCACGCAATTTATGAAAGCTATTTCTTTCAACATACGAAGCATATACTGTTTTTCTTCACAACTACGGGTACATTTAATTAACTTTATGGAACAATTTATTTTTTATTTAGCACTACCTTAATGTATTTTGCTCATTTTGATTATCTTATTAAAAAAAAAAAATTATGTCACAATAATTCCTTCGGTGAAAAGAAAATTAAATTTTGAAGATGCAATCTAAGAATTAATGAAAAGAAGAAAACGTGAAAAAGAGATTTATTTTAAATAAAATTCAGAAAAATGTAAAAAAATTTTCAATTTAGCTAGCTTTTTTGGTACAAAATAATAGTCGTTTTACACGTTTATGACAAGTTAGTGTGTAATAGACATTTTTTTTAAATTATTATTATCAACAGAAAATATGTAATGTACGTAATAGGGTTAAGTTTGTTTTTGCAAAATAATTAAGGCTATTTTAACAGTGGATCCATTGTAGTTAATTTAATTTATTTCTATATCTCAATAAATTTTTTCGGAATGATTAACTATTATTTAATAGGGTACGCTTTATGTTTTCAATAATTGCGAATATTAAGTTATAAATCCATTTATGTTTCCGTAATAGCATTAATAATACCCCCTTGTGAACGTACAGTCTGAAATACAATATCTAAATGTTTTTAAAGATTCCATTGATAAATTTTATTATCTCTTACAAATTATGCTTTTTATTTAAATGTATTATTCTCTTAAAATACTTTTTATTTCTATAAATACATATTAAAGGTAGTCTTTATCTAGTAATGACTGACAAATTTCTTACAAAACTATTAATGTTGCTTATAAAGCCTTTCAAAAATGTAAACAGATAATAGCTTTCTAAAAAAAATCTAAGTGCTTTCCTAATAACATAAATATAATAATTATTTATTTCGAAATGAAACAAGACACTAAAATGCTTTTAAGGTATTTTTCTCAAATTATTTAAGTTTAAAGGAAGACGTTTTTGCAATTATATCCTATTGTAACGTTAAATGAAATAGTATGAATGTTTATAAAACAATCATTTATTTTTTCTAAATAAGTAGTCAATGACTAAATTGTTAACCACAAATTAGGTTATCAACTTTAGTATAGCTTTAAAAAACCAATAAATTTTGCCATGTACTTATTTCTAATATAATTTAAAAATACTTACCCCATCTAATGGAAGAGGAGTTAAATTACGATAATTTAGTACTTAAGGTTCTTTGAATGGTTTTATATATTCTTGGACTTTATGTATTTGATAATATTTTGGAGGTTTGATTGCTAACGGAATATTTATAAAAATCCATAACTATTCTTAAGCTAAAATTCTTGCATAAAATACTATTTTAACATTGTACCGATATATATTGCACAATATTTTATGTTACATGTCTCTGAAATCTGTAACATATCAAACATGCCAAAATTTTAATTTATTTTTGAGAATTAATAGTACTCGCCAATTTTTTTACACCGCTTTTCTTGAAAAGTATTTTTCTTCCTATTTAATCGTAATTACACATTAGAGAAAAAATTCAATGTGGGGGTACTAAGAATGTTCAAAAAATTAATTAATTAATTAGTTGGTTATGTAATAAATAATACTAACAATAATAATTGCGCTACGTCTACGTATATTTCAAAGTTTTTTTAGTTTTTTTTTTTTTTTTTTCGAAATTATACTTATAGGTTTTAGCTGTTTATGTATTATTGTTTTAATATTACCCACATTTACATTGAAATAATTCTGTACTGATAAGTATAAAGGATTTAAGTCCATATTCTTGGTTTTTCAGGAGACGAAAAATAAAGTTAAACTAACTAAAAACAAATCGGAAGAATCGATCAGGAAAAAGGTATTTTGTTGACTTATACCCTTTATACCATTCAGTGGTTGTCAACCTTCATTTAATAACGGGAAAAATTGAATTAAATATTTTATACCATACATGAATGGTAAATTTCTGACTTGAACCATTTTTTACCAATGGGTTTTCTCAAAGACTAAATAACATAGACTTAAATCCTTAATACCAATCGATTGAGAATTTTTTTCTGAATCTGACTATGTACTTAACTCAAAATCGACATTTTTGGACTTAAATCCTTTATACTTATCAGTACAGAATTATCCACCTAGAATTCTATTCATGTTGCAAAGGTTTCTCAGATTTCATTTAAATGGTATATTGTATATTATATGACTCTTTTTGGAACTGATTAAAAAAATTATTATTTGGAGATATGTACGATGAAATTAAACAAAAAATTTTCAAGATTCGTTCTACGATTCTATTTTATATTCCTTCCATATAAAGAAGTTGTAGAAATTTACTTATCATGGATAGATAAGGAAAGTGGCTTGAGTGAAAATGAATTAAATCTTTATTAAGTAATATTGTAAAATAAAAAACACGCAACAATATTTTCAGATCGAAATAATTAAGCACGTTCGATAATGAAGCATAAAAAAGAAGCTTTTCTCACTGCATAGAAGGCTTGTACCAAACGTTGTATTTAAAGCCTGCAAATTTAATGTAAGCCAAGACTAAGCATTCAAGTTCACACCAATCAAGCTTGCTTCAAACTTGATAATTTAAACCTGAACCAATACGTATCAAGCATGCACTATGCTTGCTACAGCATACTTTATTCCTATAACACGAACTAAATGCTTGTAAAACTGTTTTTGAATAAGCCTCCCCCCTCTTTAAAAAAAAAAAAAAAAAAAAACCTTTAGCACATAAACTTATTTATTCTACATTTTTAAAGTTGATTCATCTACCCTTTTATTGAGAATAAACTAAGAAATGCAGCATCCAGCTTTTGACGCTTGGTTTCAAGGTATTTTCTAGCTTGTAATATGTTTGATCGATCAGATGTAATTTCCTAAGCATCTATCTGGTTAAAAATACCTGCTTGTACCTGGTTAGAAATCCTGCTTCTATGTGGCTCCTTAATTACGAAAATCAGGCTTTTTTCAAGCAAATGTGTTCGGGTTAGGTATTCTCTTTCTGCACTTTCGCCAAATTTAATTTTAATTTTTTCCCTTTGATGAAGGCTTGTGCTTCGTTTTCTCATCTCAAAACAACGTTTGTGTACCTTAAATAAACATTTTAACACATGTAAAAAAATTTTAAATGTGATCTTTAGCCCGAGAAAACGACTGCGGATATTTTTGAAAGTGTAAAATAATTAGGAGGGGAGGGAACGGTGGGCGAATGAATACGCACACCGCGCGCGCATGTATACGCTGCCGCACGCAATGGGGGTCCGGACCGCTTATTAGACCGATGAGAGAAGAATTTTTTTGCATTTTATATTTATGTTTTTCCCTTACGGTAGTATAGTGATTTCTTAAGAGTGAAGAATACAGATGCGCGTGCGCAGCGCACAGTGGCCTGTGCTACCGAAGACAGTGGGGACCCGGTGCGACATTTTTCAAAATCAGATTTTTTTTCTCTCTTTTTTTTCGCATGACAAAATTTAATGCAATTTTGAGAATTCATTAATTATAGTGATTTGTTTTAAAAATAATGACCAGCGAAACGGTAATGGCCTGCTAGTTTATATATATATACATATATATATATATATATATATATATATATATATATACAATATATTCAGGGAAAAAAATTAATTGCAAATTAATTTTTTCAAAATATTTTGGCTGTCTAATTTTTTTTTTTTTTTTTTTTTTTTGGGGGGGGGGGGGGGCATAATTGTAGTTAAAATTTATCTAAAAATGTTTAAAATTTGTCAGTATTACAAAAAATTAATCAGTTTTAAATTAATTTATTACATGTTAGAAATAATAATTAAAAGAAAAAAAATAGGGTTTTTTTTTAATCTTTATTCCTTCCTTTTTCAAATTTTTGGCGAATAAGCCAAATTACCCAAAATTTCATTAAAAAAATTTGGAAGTTTCAGGCGATAAGTTCTGGTTTCTGGAGGTGTTTTAAAAAAGCGGTAGACACGATTTCACAAAAATTAATAAACATATATTATTTATTTTCTGCACAATTCATCAAAATGAAATTAACTAGTCAGGGTTGGAACTGACTAGTTTTTCTTCCCCGAATCTCCCACTAGAATTCTGAAACAGTAGAATTCATCTTAATTTTATATTCTTATTTTATAACAAAAATCATTATAAAAAAAATTACTAGTGTAAGATTCAGGGGAAAAATAGAGCCCGTATACAAACCATGGTAGAGCTTGACCGAAAGGTATATATATATATATATAAATTATTAAATGTTAAATTTTTGGCGGAGAAGTATACAAAACAGTACAAATTTCGATACGTTTCACTAGTCAATTCTATTTTTAAAAAAAGTGCAAAAATTCATCAAGATCTGTGAATTAGATTTTGAGAAATCGTATCCACAGCATTTGAGAAATGTCTCCTAAAACCAGGACCCTCCGGCTGATTTTTTCAAATATTATTAACAAAAAGTTTAGAAAATATTGTCTAAATATCACTCTTTTATATACTAAAAAATTTTAATAAAAATTTTATTTATTATATTAGAAAAAAAAAAGAGAGAAATAATATGCTTTTTTAATCTTTAATACCCATGTAACTCTTTAAACGAAGAAGCATTTGTTTTAAAATAATCAAAAGTAACCAAAAAAAATTTGAGATTTTTGAAGCACTATTCACGTATATTTCTCTATCTATTGATTCGACTCATAGTTTTGACATCTAAAGTCTTATCTAGATGATCAATAATATATAATTTGAATCTATAAAATTTTAATTGCACAATTTTACATACACGTGTGGACTTAGGAAAACATTGTTGCATTAACAGTGATTCGGATAAAAAAAAAATATTTTGTTCTAGAATTTAGCCATTTTGCGCTGCAACCACAGATAAGGCCACGACTGACTTTCATAATGAAAAAATCACTTTTTCACCCAAAACGTTTCTTCAAAAATTTTGTCGTTAATTTGAAGCAAATGAGGTTTTTTTTTTTTTTTTTTTTTTTTTTTTTTTTTTGGGGGGGGGGGGCATAATTGTAGTTAAAATTTATCTAAAAATGTTTAAAATTTGTCAGTATTACAAAAAAATAATCAGTTGTAAATTAATTTATTACATGTTAGAAATAATAATTAAAAGAAAAAAAATAGGGTTTTTTTTTTATCTTTATTCCTTCCTTTTTCAAATTTTTGGCGAATAAGCCAAATTACCCAAAATTTCATTAAAAAAATTTGGAAGTTTCAGACGATAAGTTCTGGTTTCTGGAGGTGTTTTAAAAAAACGGTAGACACGATTTCACAAAAATTAATAAACATATATTATTTATTTTCTGCACAATTCATCAAAATGAAATTAACTAGTCAGGGTTGGAACTGACTAGTTTTTCTTCCCCGAATCTCCCACTACAATTCTGAAACAGTAGAATTCATCTTAATTTTATATTCTTATTTTATAACAAAAATCATTATAAAAAAAATTACTAGTGTAAGATTCAGGGGAAAAATAGAGCCCGTATACAAACCATGGTAGAGCTTGACCGAAAGGTATATATATATATATAAATTATTAAATGTAAAATTTTTGGCGGAGAAGTATACAAAACAGTACAAATTTCGATACGTTTCACTAGTCAATTCTATTTTTAAAAAAAGTGCAAAAATTCATCAAGATCTGTGAATTAGATTTTGAGAAATCGTATCCACAGCATTTGAGAAATGTCTCCTAAAACCAGGACCCTCCGGCTGATTTTTTCAAATATTATTAACAAAAAGTTTAGAAAATATTGTCTAAATATCACTCTTTTATATACTAAAAAATTTTAATAAAAATTTTATTTATTATATTAGAAAAAAAAAAAGAGAGAAATAATATGCTTTTTTAATCTTTAATACCCATGTAACTCTTTAAACGAAGAAGCATTTGTTTTAAAATAATCAAAAGTAACCAAAAAAAATTTGAGATTTTTGAAGCACTATTCACGTATATTTCTCTATCTATTGATTCGACTCATAGTTTTGACATCTAAAGTCTTATCTAGATGATCAATAATATATAATTTGAATCTATAAAATTTTAATTGCACAATTTTACATACACGTGTGGACTTAGGAAAACATTGTTGCATTAACAGTGATTCGGATAAAAAAAAAATATTTTGTTCTAGAATTTAGCCATTTTGCGCTGCAACCACAGATAAGGCCACGACTGACTTTCATAATGAAAAAATCACTTTTTCACCCAAAACGTTTCTTCGAAAATTTTGTCGTTAATTTGAAGCAAATGAGGTTTTTTTTTTTTTTTTTTTTTCTTTACAGAAAATTGTTAGAAGTTGTGTTGAGAAAATACTGTATATATATATATACATATACACACTCCTACTCAAAATTTAGAAAGATTTGCAAACGAAGATTTTCAAAATAAAAAGATTATTATTAATCATGGTAGCGTGAGGATTAAAGCCAATTGACTGCGCTAAGGGTCCTTGGCCTCAGGGGGTGTGCCATCTGTGGAGACCTTTCTAAGGGGTGCTAGCGCGAATTTACTCAAGTTTCGGCGAAAACACAGAAAACTCCGAAAGGCTAGGCCGACGAGCGCGACCTCACGTCCACCAGCTTGGAGGACAGAACCTCTCGGCCGCTGGTGGGCCGATTAATTACGGTATTTGTAACAGACTTTTAATAACTATGCATATATTTCATTATTTTTTCCTATGGTAGCAGAAATATGTTTTATATTTCTGCTATATTATATTATATAGTTTTTCTGTAAGTTTAAGCCTATAAATTTAATTCTTTATGCATAATTAAATTTTTGTAAATGACAGGATTTTAAAAATTACAACAAATAATCAATTCTAAGAATTATTTGTTAGTTTTCATTTATTTTGTGAAAGTTTAGATAGGCAAATAAGTTAAACAAACTAAATTGTTTTCAAAATTTAAATTTAAATCGTCATCTAAAATATTCAGAATATTTCTGCTAGATTAAATCTATTAAAATGTTTGAAACAATTTATTTCGCCCATAATGCTTTAACAATGTTATCACATAATTAGTTATTGCAAGTTATCAAGAGTAAATTTTATGCAAAATCTAATCTCCAAATGCGCATAGAAAGGCATAATTTCTATGAGTTGAGAAGCGATTGTAAGTTAGTTATATTTCAGACATTCACATTCCGACAATTATTTATCTAATTAACATTGTGTCGTTATCGAAAACTAATTTAATCAGCTGTTGCATGAAATTGATTTAAATGCAAAGCTTGCTGTGTCAGTATTTCAGTCGGGATTAATTATCGATGATTTCGATATCAGTTATAATCTATTAATGTCTGTAATTTTTAGAAATTTAACAGTGCGCTTTTATGATAATAGACATGATTTCATTAGGGGCTTTGAAATTTGTTTAACCAGTACGTAGTATCTTATTAATATACATTGTTATCGAAAACTAATTTAATCAATTTGCTCTCTAAAGTAAAGCATATTATATTTTTTTCTACGAAAAACTTTAGCATTTTCCATAAAAATAAAATGTTAATGTGAAATTTAAATGTACACTGTGAAAATTTCACACATTAGTTAGGGTCAGTGACCAGCAAAAGTGTTCCATTCACTGACTGTAAAGACAAAGTCCTGTCCGTAAATCTGGCTTTTTTTTTTTTTTTTTTTTAAGAATGAAAGTTACTTCTAATAAACGGTCAATACTCTTAATTTTAAAGCTATTTGTTACAAATACGGATACAGGTCCTTTTTCTCGAAAAAGGGAACTGGCCGTGAAAATTTACGATCAACTTTCTGAATTTTACGGGGGCTGCGGTAGCCTAGTTGGTAGAGCGCCGAACTCGTAATTGAGAGAATGCGGGTTCAATACTTGTGCCGGCCAAAGACCGTCGTCTACACTAATGATGGCTGATGCACGCAAAATCCGCCCTGGGTGCATTGTTCTCCATGTTCCTATCCAAATTATACCTCTGTGGGCAGGGTTGCCTGATGAATATTACAAATTTATTTTTTAATACCACTAAATATTTAGAGTATCATTCTATTAGTTCAATTACACTTCTTTTACTTTTTGTATGAAGCGGTTTCTCAAATACAAAATTAGTGGTGTTAAAAATTAAAATTTTAGTTTTCCTTTGACAACCTTGTCTTCGTGTCACCGAAGCGGGACAGCCATCCCCTCGGTAGAGGTTCAAAATTGTGATGGCATGTCTGCGAACCATCCTTAAGGTGCGTCCCAGACCGTCACCAATTAACTATTGCGCATTACGAGTGTGATTTATAACCCAATCAACCAACTAACCGAATTTTACGGAAATATCTTTAGAATATCTTTAGAATTCATATAAACCTATTATTGTAGTATAAATGTATGTATAAAAATAACCTTGTTGATAAGCAGTTATAACTTGTATAATAAAAGTCAACAATTATATTGGTTTGAAATAAAAGCGAGAATTTGAAATACAAAGCAAGCAGCGAAAATTTACGAGAAATGTGTTTACCTAATATTCATCCATTTGGGACGTCAAGCGTCATTACAGTTAGTTATACTTACTTTTGTCTGAAATTAATGTTGGCAGGTTTATATTGAACACTGTCGGAATGAAGAAATATTACATCGTGTTTAATTACAAATATCTTGTTACTTTCTGCTTCTATAGCAAATATAAAAAGTATTGGATTTGTAAAAAAATGGATTTTCGGTTTTCTATGGCTTCACGTTTTCATAAATCCAGAACACAGTTTGACTCATTTTTGAAAAAGTATGCCTGCATGTAAATATATATACAGTAGTATCTCGTAGAACGCGCTCCCACAAAACGCGATTTCGTATAACGCGAAGAAAAATCTGTGACTATTACTCATACAACGCGATAAAGAGTCTCGTATAACGCGTAAAATAAAGGAAGCACGTGACGACAAATTTCTACTTCCAACCTGTTCAAGGAAGGATTGCTCCGTTACTATGCCAACACCCGATGCTTTTGGTCTCATTGCGGAATGAAATCGTCTGCTCAATGTATGTCTCCCAAAACGCGATTTTCTATTACGTGGAACGTATCCCCCGCGTTATACGAGAGTCTACTGTATATATATAGTGGCAGTTCTACAACTGGTGCACATATTTTTGTACAAACTTTTGTACAGTTGCACATTGACATGAATTAGAGCCTACCAATTGGTGGCGAAATTCGCCTAACAGGTTTCGATCCCATATTTTCCTAATTTTCAATTATAGGCAGTATAGGACAAAATTTCTTTTAAGTATCATAATGAGAATTAACATAATTATTTATAGCCAATCACTGTGAAATTAAAAGCATTTATCTATAATATCAGAAAAATTGCATTGCAAATGTAGGAGCATCGCCTCTCTCCTGTGGGATGTAACATATCATATTTCAAAATGAATATTTTTCAAAATAACTCTTCATGATATCTTTAAAAAAAAGCTTTGGAACGCAAATAAGTAGCAACTTGAAACAAGATTATCGATTTGTTTCTTATTAATAAAAAATAAAATAAAATAAAACAAATCCTGTAAAATTTGAATTTTTTTACATGTCGTCTGGAGGGCACATAATTATATTTCTTAATGATAATTAGTGCTATATGAAAAAGTCTATGTTCATCATGGGAAAAAAATATTTTAATAAATAACAAAATTAACAATTTTAATAAATAATTTGCGCATTTTTACTAATAAATTTGCAGAAGAAAAGGTAGAAGAAAGTGCTACAAGTGCCACAACATACTTTTTTTTTTTTTTTAATTGCTTTTTAATAACATTTCCGTAATTTATTTTTCATAAACGTACTGTGTGCTGTGTATATACACAGCCGATACTTTTCTTTTACACTTATTTCAATTAAACAGTTTAACAAATGTGAAATATAATTTATTTATTGCCCTATAATACTTCATTTATTGGACTATAAAATTAAGGAATACATTCTCATGCAATAGTGCTAAGTATTCCTAATGTTATGAAAGTGCAATAAAACTTAAAATATTCGATATATAGAGATATATAATAAAGATATTTCAAATAATAGTAGAAAATTATTCTAGGTAAGTATATTTCTCGCATTAAGAAAAAAAAAAAGAAAAAAAAAAAAAAGAAAAAAAAAAAAAAAGAAAATCCGCTTCAGCAAAATTTAAAAAAATAATAATAACAATTTGCTGAGATATATTTGATTTCTTATTTTCAAGTACAAAGTTAATCTCTCACTGTCAATAATATAGAGTTAAATTAGCATAAATATAAAATTAGCATAAACGTTTAAAAGTATAATGTTATATGGACAAGCATCGGAGTCCAAAAATTTTTATTTATTTATTTATTTATTTATTATTTATTATTTATTATTTTTTATTATTTTTTACCTTGAAAAATAATTGGAAAACCTCCAGTAAGAAACCAAAAAGTGAATATAATTCAACGATAACTTTTTATAATATAAGGTAGACTATTTATTCTTCTGTACTTCTCTGATATATTTGCAACAAAGTTTGTTTTGTAATTAATAATATTGCAGCAATTTTTCACGTTATAAAAGGTTTCAGAAGCACTCGCTATATTAAGAAAATATCTTTATTACACTCAACCTATTAATAATATGAAATACTAAAATTCTTTCATTACATATTAATATAATATTATACTAACTTAGAATTACTCCGTGCAAAAGATAAGTGTAAAGAAATTCAGTAATGAAACTTACTAATTATTATAAATTACTGCTGAATAGATGTGTACAAAGAAAAAAATAATGGAAGAACGTCTAACAAAGTTTATCAAAGTTTTCTTCAGAAATAATTCAAATGTTTATAAATATACTTAGTATTAACGCATATAACTGAATATGAATGATTTGGAAATTAGTAAGTTTAAGCAATTACCTAGTTCCGAGAAGCTTTATCAGTAGTTTTGATCGTAAATTTAATGCTACATCAATAACAAAAATTCAACTGCATATTCATATGTTAATGTATTTATTGAAGAGAAATAATATTCTATTTGACTGGTTGTAAGCTAAAATTAATTGATAAAATTACTTAAATTCTTCCTGGTTTTTGAAATATTAGTCAACTGTAACCTTTTATTTTATATTTATATCTACAGTTTATAAAAGTTGTATTGCAAAATATGCATATAATTATTTTGTTAAGTTTTTCTCTTTTATAAAGTGTAAATATTAATTTAGAAGATAAAGGCAAATAACAATAATGTATATTTAATTTTCAAAATTAAAAAACTTATAAACTATTGAAATATGTAATTATCAGTAAAATTATTATGTACATTACAAAAACATATGCTAATTTGGGTCCTGAGGCACAGAATCTCACAGATTGTAGAATTTATTCTATTATAGTGCCTTTTTTCAATATTCCAGCTAACTTCAATTCATTTAGTAAGGCACTTCAATAAAAAAGAATATTTGAAACATTGAAATTTAAAATTTGGCTATCAGAGCTTCATGACATACCCTGAAACTTTTCGTTATATTACGAATAACTTTCATATAAAAATATTATTCATATATATTTTAAAACATTGCCTAATAAGAGTGAAATTTTTGGAATTTTAAAGAAATAATAAAGCGATTAAATCTGCGCTACTTTGGTTTTGATCAAACATTAATCGTACGCTATTTTATTGAAAAGGTTAATAATATTTTTTTTTATAATTAATTATTAACATAAAAAAGTTTTAAAATTCTCAAAAATATACTCTACATTTTTAAAAAGATAGAAATGATTTGCAATTAAAAGTAATTTTATTAATTAAATGTTATGTATATTATAAATAAAAATATATTTTGGATTAACCCTTTAACTTCCAAATTAATTTTGAAAAATATTATTAGCTGTTTATTTCACTTCTAAATTAATATACACAACTGACAGTAAAACATATTAATTTAAACAATTCCTCTGATAGTTTTAAATTTAAAGCTTATCCTCATTTATTGACGTTTAGTTTTCTAGCGAGTAAATTTTGAGATAGAAAAACTTTGAGATAACAGATTAATTTTCTATTATATGTTGACAAAGATGTCGAAAGTAAAGTATTATAATATATATTATTATTCAACTTGATTTTAATTAATATACCTGCGCAAAAAGCAAGTATATGTGCGACGAATGAAAAATCCTAAAATGACTCTCCAAATTATGAAATAATAATTAATAGTAGGCACATAAAACTTTCAGGGATCATTTAGAGTGACGCTATAAACTGTTACTAAAAAACAGAAATCATTCCAAGAAACCACAAAAAATATACGTGCCATTTTATTAGCTGTCCTCAAATGAGGACACTGGGCGCTAACGGGTTAAAAACTAAAGATCTTCTATGAGTTTTAAACAACTGACAAAATAAATAACACTTTCATTTTTGAAAAATGTTTAAAAGTTTTTATGACTTCGGTATGATTCGGTACAATCTGAAGTCATTAACACTTTTCAACCTTACAGGAAAGTATTAAAAACATTCATAGATAAAATCATTAATAATAATAATAATAATAACACTTTGTATTCCAAAATCAGTAAAAATATTAACTCCAACTTTGATTGCTGTAGATTAGCTGTAATAAATCAATTAACCATTTAGATCAGTTGATCTTATTTAAATAAATCCGACTTTTATCTCTCGGACTAATCTATGTCATTCTGTTTAGAAACGCATGTTACATAAACAATGGAGTATACTTATATTAATAACTAGTAGGCTAAGCCCGCTCTTCCGGTTACTAAATTTAAAATAATTTTCAAAAGAGTTGAATCACTATTTATTTTTTATATCACATTTTGGGCTTTGTAACATAGTTAAAAAAATTCCTTTTAAGGTCAGAAAGTCAAAATGACATATTACAAATTAAATTAAATTAAATATTTCTTCTGTTTTGCACTCGATCCCTTCCGTGGAGGATCAAAATTGTGATGGAATGTCTCCAGACCACCTCTATGCGTGAGTCCTAGACCGTCGCCGATTGCCCTTTGCGCAGCACTAGTGCTGTGTAAACCCAACCAACCAACCGTTTTTCACTCGTTTTGCAACAATGCTCAATGGTCGTATGTGAATGATTCTCAAAAATGAATCAACAATTGTTTACAAATTTAATGAATTATGTATGGGAAATAAGTACGCTGTAATTTAAAAATTGCAGCTCATAGAACTTCAAAACTGATAATTTTAAAAAAGTTATTCATTGTTCTTCAATATTAGACGTTTTTTTTTTTTTTTGGGGGGGGGGGAGGGGGGTTAATATTAGACTCTTATTTTATGTTAAAGGCAATCGAATGATATCGCATTGTGAAACTTTGCAACGTAATATCTTTAAATCTAATAATTTGATGTATATAGTGAGGTATAACATCTATGCAGTGTCTTTTAAAAAAAACATCAGTTTTTACTAAAAGTAATGGCCGACTTTCATCACCAAAGTAGTTAAATTATTTAGACCAATAAAAAATAGGAGTGGTCCACCCGGATGTATTCCGCCGACAAATTCTTTGCTTTATTTATATAGATAGCATTACTAGTAGTATAAAACTGTAAGCTGTAACAAATTTCAATGCGGATTTAAATATCGAATGTTAATTACATATACGCATTTACTGAATTAATTTATAATTAAGACTTCAAGAATAAAACTCTAATAACAATATGATGTATTAAGAAAGGAATATAAAATCTGTAAGAAAATTTTAATCTAGGTTTAAAGTTAAATTTGAATCTATATTTGTTCTGTTTATTTGAAGAAATATTAAAATAGTTAGACGAACTATTGTTATTCAAATTAATCTTTGAAAATATAATTCTTGATTTTTTAATTTATTATTTACGCAATCAATAAATACGCAAATTTTGACTTAAAGCGAGGATTAAACATATTTATTGCAAATGAATGTAAATTTGTTCCTTTCAAACTGTTGGAATTTTAAATTATGTTTTGTTACGTTGGATGATTTTATTTAAAATTTTAATGAAAATTTATAGTAAACAAACAAATACCAAGCTTTTATCAGTAAAATGATGAATTATAAATGAAATTTGAATCTTTCCGTGATTCGTAAGCTAATATACAAGTATTACAATAACAAATATTTTATGAAAATTGTATTATCATTACATAAATGGCTCTGTTTTTATTTACTCCTTTAATGAGATATTTCGATGCTACAGAAAATTTCTGACATCAAACTTATAGAGTTTAAATTTGCAAGGATATAAAAATTTATTTAAAAATTAACTAGGTGATTTTTTAACAATTATTAATAGCAGAAAAATATGGAAATTGTTAAAGCAACCACAAAATTATGTTATTTTCAATATGAACTTACAAGGAAACATTCAAAAGGTGTCGTCTTCAAAAAATATTGATAAAGATATATGTGATTCTACTCTTCATAAAACACCAGAAAGTGAAAAAAATTATCGTCTGAAATGAATTCAGCGACCACAAAAAATTATCAAAGTTAAGCATATTTGGCAATATCATATTCTTAGGCGATTGATTTTGAGTACTTGAGAAGCAAAACATTGTTCTGTTTGTACACGGTAATCTCGGTGCGAGCGAACTTATCGCCTAACAGTGCTAAATCGCCAAAAATTCTTAATTTTGATAATTTTTTGTGGTCACTGTAATACATTTCTGCCGATAATTTTTTCACTTCCTGGTGTTTTATGAAGAGTAAAATCACATATATATGTATATATATATATTTTTTTTTATTTTTTTTGAAAACGACACCTTTTGAATGTTTCTTTGTTATGTGCATTTCAGATTGCTAGATTGACAGCAAAAAGAAGCATTGAGATAAAAATATACATATAATATTTCATAAAACTGACAAAAAAAAAATAACTTAAATATGAAATATTGAAGTAGATATAAAATAAAAATTTTATGTAAATTCAAATTCCTTTATAGTAAAGGAACATTTTGTATTATTGCTAAAATTTATTTCCGTTAATATTAATCCTGTCCTTCACAGATGCAAAGATATTCCTCTTATTACTACTAAATTAATCATTGTTAATAAATTTTAATCACTAGTAATAGCTAAGCGAATGTGTAGTTGGTCTTTTATTTAAAGTATAAATCAAATAATTCGGAACGAATTTAATTCAAGATTATAGCACTACAAAGAACTCTCGAAAACTATCTCAAGCAGACATTAATTTTCTCATACATCAATCTCAAGAATCCTTGAACGTATTATGTAGACTTTCTTTTAAAATTCAAGTTTGCCTAGAAGAAAGCAATTGTCTCATTTGGAAAAGTGCCCATTCTGGACTTGAAATAATTTGAAGAACTTTACGAACTGTGTTACGAGATAGGTGGAGACTCACATTTTTCCTTTGATTCGAGAAATATTAAGAGAAAGGGATAATATTAGGAATTAAAATATTAAAAAAAATCTATTGAAAATATCAAAAGTACTTAAAAAGTAATTATTTTATTTTATTTTTTATTTTTATTTTTTTAAATATTGGGATAGTATATTTTCTTTTGTTCTGCAGTTTTTTTTTTTTTTTTTCAAAATTAAATATTTATCAAGCAAAACTTAACTAGCCTAAAACAAAACTGCTCGAAAACATTTCGATGTAATTGCATAAAAACAATTTTTTGGCATTTTAAACACTATTTACGAATATTCTATTTTTCCCAAGAAATTAGGAGTGTATTAAAAATGAAAAGCTACGTTTAAATAAATTTATGAATGTTAAATTTCACAGAATATTCTTAATTGATTTTACATTTTTTTTTTCTAAAAAAAAAATGATTTTACAATTTTTTTTTTAATAAAAAATATTTATTACTGATGATATAATATTTAATATGATAATACAATGTCCTAAAATGTAAAAAAAAAAAAAAAAAAAAAAAAATACGTTTCTTAATATACGTTCGTTAAATATACGTTCGTTTAAATAGGCGTTTTGTTAAAATAAAGCGTATTTAATACATCTAATTATTATTTAGAAAATTCCTGTTCAAAATTTGTTACCAACTGAAGATCAGCAGTGTCTGAAATATTTAATTTACAAATTAACTGATTAAATGCTCTACATAATAATTTACAAGAATATTTAATGCCTTTTAATGATTTAGTATTTTTTCTTAGAGAAGTTCAGAGACACTTGAACCTGTTTACCAATCACTCTCATAATACTACCAAAATTACGTTACAGCTGATGGCCATAATTTTGAGAGTTTGGTAAAAATATTGCTGTAAAGAATTCTTTACGCCAGTGTCATAAGTAAACGTTGTTTAATCATATCATGTCTCCTTTTGGGAGTCTGTGCTTCTACCTGTCATTTCTGTCCTTATATTTCTATACTGAAAATGTCTGTTTCAGTGAGCAGCAATATTTCTGAAAATTCTTCTTAGAACAGCCATATTTATCAAGCTGCGATCCTCGTCTTTGCTGCAAAAAGAGTTCGTTAAAATAGTAATTACCTAAATATAGTAAATAACAATAAGCAGAATATAAAAAATCAGTGACTGGTAATTTAGTACTTGTTATAAATAAAGTCCTTTTTAAGCAAATAACATTATTTTAAATTAACCATTTCATATGTAATTAACGCTTAACTAACAAACTGTTTAATCACTTGCCCGTCTAGAAAAGGGGGAAAACGTAGTATTGTTTTCACTGCACAGTTTTATAATGTATTAAAACGAAGTTTATATCACCTTTCCATAAAAAACATAACTATGTATATACCTAATAACTATTATATATAATATTCACGTTTTAATACAAGCAAAAGAAATAATTAAGTAATTTTAAACTATTAATGTATTGCGGAAAAAACAACAACTTAGTGAGCGGCATCCGATAGTATGCTTGTCGGGACTATCTTGCGAACTACTAAATGTAGAAAGACGCAAAATGTACCAAAGGATGCGAAATAACCCTAGAATTTCGAATATATTCCGGTCATGGCGGTCTGGAGTTTTTAAAAAGAATTAACGCATGCGCTCATTGAGAACTTATATTTTGATATTTTAAACACTTTATATTTGTTATTACAATTAAGAATAATTCAAGACTATCATTGAAATTTAATTCATTGTTAAAATTTCATATATTTTCTTATAAAATTCTGGTAAAAAATAATTTTTAAATAAATCAAACTGTTTAAATATATAATCTGATTTAAAATGTCAAATTCAAATGACATATTTAGGAACGTATTCTGAATAATTAATTAGATGTTATCAAAGTAGCAGCGGGATTTTATGCAATTATATGTTTCGTATGCTAATATTCTTCAGAGAGATATAATTTCAACAAAGGTATTCTAAGTCAGATATTACCCACTTACTCCAATTTAGTCAGCTGTTACCAATGCGATGATGGCCGTATCAAAATTTAATGAATAATTATATTTTATTACCTTTATGATGAAGCAGAAATTTAACAGTTAAGTAAATATCTGTAATGTTTATTTAAATAATAATGCAATTAAACTACGTTAGGAGTATTTATTTGATTTTGTGTTCAATAAATCCAATCATTGCTCTATAAAGATCGTTGTTCTAAGTATATATTTTTAATAAGTTTTCCTTTGTAACAAAATTAGTTCCAAGTATTAATTTTTTTTTAAATATAAAAGTTTCTCGAGCATTTAGTTTTAAAATATTTGTGTAACAAATCAGAATTTAATGTCGATGGTTATCGTTAGTATTATTTGCTAATATGCTTAGATAAATAATAATTTTCTTCATGTTTGTGCACTATCTTTGCATATATGGGTCAAAGCAAAATCTATGCAATTTCCCGTTCTCTAATAGCAAGTCTTTCATATAAAAAATTCACATTGCCAACAATTATCCCGGCTATATAAAACATTAAAAAAGAAATGTATATTGTGCACTATCAAAGTTACAATAGAAAAGCTACTGTAATTGTTTTATTGTAAATGTTATGGTAAACTACGCAGAAGAATAAATTAAAATATGTGTGAAAAAATATTTTATTTATAAATTTAAATTGTAAATATTATTTTGTTAATTAGCAAATAATATAGTGATTATATTAATTTTTCCACAATTAGAAAGATTTGTTCGTAAATTCCATAGATAACAAACCATTAAAAAAATCTGATTAGTAATAGCCAAATGACTTCTATTTCCCTACACAAATTATAAGCATTTTTTGGAGGTTGTGTGGATATAGTGGATAGTGTTTCGATATACTATTACGCACACAAGGTAAGCAGAAGTGGTCTCAATCCTGCAACACTGCGAAAATAAGCGTATGTAGCATCTTCACCCCATACTTGGGAAAAACGTGACATGATCCAGAAATAGATTAAATTACCTTTAAATTTTATGTTTCATTTTTTATACTGTATATTATAGTGTAAAATATAAATAGAATTAATAATTATAATTACAATTTTACAATAATTATCATTTTTATAATATTATTTTAATTAACTTTCAAAGTCTTTAGTGAGGATCTCTCGCGAATACAGCTTGGAGCAAAATAGCCACAGTAGAAAATAGAACTTCTGGGTTTACAGGTTGGTGGGGGTTCATATTTATAACCCACAAGCAATCCCGGATCATGAGTGTGCTATCTTTATTGGTTCCAACAATGATATAGTTGTTGTGTTTGTTATTTAAGCGTACAAAAAGAAAGTTATTTTAACTCTCTAGCTTACTATATATATAATTGCGGACGCCAAATAAACTTAAAGCATACAAAAGAAGTTATTTTAAACTCCTAAGCTTTCTAAAAAACTAAATAATAATTTTTAACAACAAAATCTACTTGCTGCTTTTATTCCATTGAAAAATTTGAATACTGAGAAAAAGAAACTAGATGCACGCGCACGAGCATCATCTGAATAATCTTTTTTTTTTTTTTACAATAACAAAAATACATCACGTGAGTTAAAATATAAAAATGAGAGAAATAAATAAAACATGGACAATATCTAACATCCTCCCACCTTTTGATTATATCTTATAATCAAAACTCTATATTTTGACATCTCTAGAAGATTTCATAAACTTCACAAAATCAGTCTATCTGGCATTTTAATTAGTCTTCCAGATCTAGTCTTTCAGAAACAAAGGACCAGCCATATCAATACCAATGATCTGAAACACAGCTGCATCTTTTACTCGATTTTCTGGTAGAGAAATAGGCGAAGATTCCACGTTCTTAGAGTTGAATCTTTTACAAGTAGTACATTTAGATAAAACAGATGTCACAGTTCTTCTTCCATTCAAAATCCAATATTTTTCTCTAATCAAATTTAAAAGTATCTGAGGACCTGCGTGACAATTTTTCAGATGAAAATATGAAATTAGTCGTTTAACAACTTCATGATTAGATGGTAGAACGATAGGTGTGAGAAAATCCTTCTTGTCTTGTCTGTACAAAATTTTAGTTTTCACGCGGATTATATCTTCCTCATCTTTGAAAGTCTCAAGAGTTTTCAATTTCTCATAATCTTTAGAGGAAAAAGCTTCCTTCTGAATCATCCAAGCTATTTTCATTTCTGCTTTGTGAAATTCCTGACTTGTCAATTCTCCTTTCACTTTATCCTTTGGATTACAAGTATTATGTTTAAAACGGAAAATCCATCCAACAAGGCGCACGATTTTCTCATAACATGAAAAATAGTGATAGTACCAAGTATTCTGTGAATTTTCATCTACATTTATCAGTAATTTTGTAGATTTTAACTTTTCTCTTTCAACGTCTTCTTCATTTATATTCTGGCAGATGAAATCCATATGTTTATTATACTCATATGGATTCTTAAGCCACGATGGACCCTCCCACCATTTGAGAGAGACAAGTTGTTTGGCTTTACAACCTCTAGAGGGTAGATCCGATGGGTTCATTTCACTGGGTATATATTTCCATAAAGAAGGATCAGTCAAACTCCTGATTTCTTGAACTCGGTTCCTGACGAAAACTGACCAGTTCTCTTCTCTGATTATCCATGCAAGAACTGTCGTGGAATCACTCCAAAAATATCTTTCCATATTTTCCCAACTGAATGCATCTGTTACTGATTTCGATAATCTAGCACCAATCAAAGCCGCTAAAAGCTCCATTCGAGGTATAGTTGGGCACTTTAAAGGACTGATGCGGGATTTGGCAGCCAGAAGGAATAATTTCACTTGATCAGCTTTTTCTATTCTCAAAAATACAACAGCAGCATAAGCCTGATTACTAGCATCACAAAATGTATGAAGAGTACATTTTTTTAAATTATCTGGAGTGACTTGAATGTATCGCGGAATTTCAATTTCTTCCAATATATTTAATTCACGAAACCATCCGATAAACTCGTTTTTTAGATCCCCGGTAATTTCTTCATCCCAGGTTAAACCAATTTTCCAGGTTTTCTGTAACATCATCTTGGGGCAAATCATGACTGGTGAAATAAAACCAATTGGATCAAAAACTTTATGTGCCACTGATAACATAGTACGTTTTGTTATTTTCTCCAGATTTACATCTTTCGTCCAGGATACATTGACCTTTAAAATATCCGAAAATCTGTTCCAGTGTAATCCAAGTACAACAGCTTCTTTACCGTGTTCCGTGTCCTTTCTCTCTTCTGTATGTTCCCATCCTCTTAGGTCGAATCCGCCTTTAGACATTAGGTTTCTAGAGCAAGTAATAAATCTCTTTAACTCTTCCTCTGTACGGACACTCGTAACAACATTGTCAACATAGAAGCTTCTCAACAATCTTTGCTTAAGTTCTGGGTCGTATTCTTCATCATTTTTAATATGGTATTCTATTACTGAAGCTAGCAAAAAAGGTGAACTCTTGACTCCAAAAACGACTCTAGCGTGACGAAATATTCTAAGCTCACTTTGTTCTGGATTGCTCCACCAGAGGAAACGTAAAAAATCCCGATCTTCTTTCCGGATGCTTATTTGCAAAAACGCTTTTTTGATATCAGCTAAGACACCGAATTTATTTTCTCTAAATCGCAAAAGTATGTCAGGAATTAATTCAATGAGATTTGGACCGCAGTGTAGACATTGATTCAAAGATGGATGGTTTTGGATTCTTGCTGATGCGTCAAATACTGGACGAATTGGAGTAGTGCTGTTCTCCTTTATAACTGGTCGATGAGGTAAGTAGTGTCCATAAAAGGACCTTTCACATTCAGGGACATCTTCAATAATTTTGTCGCCAAGCCATCCTAAAAGTACTTCCTCATATTTTTCATAAATATTACTCGCAAGTAGTTTTTGTGTGACATTGGTTAACCTTTTCTTGGCTAAACACAAATTATCAGGTAAAGGTGGTTTATCTTCAGCCCATGGCAAGGATATTTCATAACGACCGTCTTTATTCCGTGTTACTGTCTGTAGAAAGTGCTCTTTTACTTGACGATCTACTTCCATCTTACATAGCTTTTCGATTGGATCACTTATTCCAAGTAAATCTAATCTCCATAAGTCAGAAATTTCTGCTTCTTTTACAAACATGGAAGTAACTGATAGAGCTAAATTTTCTTTAGATGAACTTTCTTGAGGAACTTTTCCCATTAATGTCCAGCCAAAAAGTGTTTCCATTGCAACTAGCCCAGAACACAACACTTCTCTTCGACCTGTCAATAGTTTACCGATTATATCGGCTCCAATCAGTACTTGAATAGACTCATCTGCATCGCCAACATCTGTCAAAACAATGCCTTTCTCGGCCAATTCTTTCAGCCAAGAACCTTTTCCCACAGGTTTAACATTTTCACATATAATATTTTGATCCAAAACCTCAAAATTGCATCTGAATTTCCCTGTCAAATCTCTTAATCTTATTTTATAAAAGCTATGTTCATATTCTTTGGTTGAGACTCCGCCAAAAAGTGAATGTACAACCTTTTCTTTTTTAATGGCTGCATATTTCATTTCTTCTGCTAATTTCTTCAAAATATACGATCTTTGTGAACCAGTATCTAAAATTAGACGAATATCCTTTTCTTTATTATCAGAGACGACTTTTGCTTTGAGAGTTTGAAGAAATACCCTTGGATTTTTATTGAAATTTGCCATATTTACTTCACTTTCATTTGACTTTTCTTTCTCTTCCCTTTCATTTGTTTTGCCTTTATCAAGACTTTGGCACATCACGGTGGAATGTTTTCTGTCACAGATAAAACACTTCAGGACAGCTTTACACTGTTTGGTAGTGTGACCTGACCCCAAACAGAGGAAACAGCATTTCTTATCCTTTAGAACACTCTGCTTCTCATTAAAACTCATCTTTCGTGCCGTAAAACAGTCTGAACTCATATGCTTTCCATTACAAAACACGCAATTTCTCTTTAGATCCTGTTTAAAAGAAGTCGTTAATAAAGTAGAGGCAGTGGGTATAGGCTTAACAACATCAGTATAAGTCCTTCTTTTTCTATAATTTCGGTCATCATTTTTCTTCGCCAGACCAAAACCGGCTACCGCCAAATTTATTCTTTCATCTCCTTCAACTTCACATTTGAGAAATTGCATCAAATTGTCCAACCGTTCTTTCGCATCAGAACTAGTAGAAACAATGTTACTTCTATTCCAAGCTTTCAAAAATTCAGCTGGAAAACAGGATTCTACCATAGGATATAATATAGAAGCGCATTTATCAGTAGTGACACCCAACGTTTCAAGAGCCCTTAAATATGATTCAAGTTTATCGTACAATGAAGTAAGAGAAAAGTTTTCTTTTGTATGAGCAACTATAATTAATTTTAATAATTCTCTAACGTACACTTCAACTAGAAGATCATCTCTTCCATAACGAGCTTTTAGACTCTCTATAACTTTGGCATAGTTGGCGCCAGTTGGCGGAAAACTGTCTACGACTTCTCGTGCTCTGGAACCAGCGACCGTTGCTTGAATGAGGTACTGGAATTTGTTTTCTGGAGGAATATCGTTATCTTTATCTATCTGCTCAAACTGACTCCAGAATGGTAGCCATTCTTTTAAATCCCCATCAAATTGTCGGAATTGTAACTTGGGTAAGGAAATTTTTCTTCTAGATGAATTATTTTCATTAACAGTTAAAATTGACTCCCCTTGAATGTAGGCCTGTGACTGTATTCTAGCCAATTCCAACTGTTGGTCTAATTCCATCTTCTTTATCTCTAATTCTTGATTAAGCTTTTCTAATTCAATTTTTTCTTCTTGTTCAAGTTTAAGTTTTTGTTGCTGAAGATCTTTTTCTTGCTCGACTTTCAATTTTTCTTTTTCTTGCCTCTCAACAACAGCCGTTGATAGAATTTCTTGCACAAAATTGGGATCATTTTTATATTCGTTGCTATTCAAAATAATTTCCTTCAAGGTAGCAATAGTACATTCAGGAGGAATTATTTCGCCAAGCTCTTCCGCTACAAACTTCAGATCGGCTTTTCTAAAGCCTTTAATTGCTTGAAACATTGTTTTACTTCGTCCTGTCGCGTAGACGTCACAAAATGTTATTTAAGCGTACAAAAAGAAAGTTATTTTAACTCTCTAGCTTACTATATATATAATTGCGGACGCCAAATAAACTTAAAGCATACAAAAGAAGTTATTTTAAACTCCTAAGCTTTCTAAAAAACTAAATAATAATTTCTAACAACAAAATCTACTTGCTGCTTTTATTCCATTGAAAAATTTGAATACTGAGAAAAAGAAACTAGATGCACGCGCACGAGCATCATCTGAATAATCTTTTTCTTTTTTTACAATAACAAAAATACATCACGTGAGTTAAAATATAAAAATGAGAGAAATAAATAAAACATGGACAATATCTAACAGTGTTCACAATGTCGCCTGTTACAATAGGCCTAGACCAGCAGTTGTTTCCACCATCAGAGTTAGAGACAGTCGACTGTTATCAACAGTTGCCTCCACCAGCACTGAAAATGCATTGCCTCCACTTGCCCTGCACATCAAATGCAGGAAATGGCAACACGAAGATTGCAGAAGGTGACCATTTGCACTAAACTAATTGTTGTGCGTGCAAACATTCAAACTTGTACCCTTATTAGTTTTAGCAAAGTAAATTTCAAAAGAATTTTTTCAGTTCACAAATTGGTTTCTTTCACCATAATTATTCTTAATTCACAGATAATTTCCAATATTTGTCTTATTTTCTTATTTATTGTGGCGTTACATCTTACCTCATAACTGGTGGCATCTTTTCCTTATATATAAGGGAAGATGACGCAATTACACGAATTTATTTAACATTAAATTTGTCAGTTGTGTACAGACTGGGAAAGGAATTAATAAACATACATAATAATTAAACATCAAAGAACATGGCGTAATTTTTTTTTTTTTTTTCATTATCATACCATTTCATATTTTGGCTGTACTGTGCAAAACATCCTTATGTATGTCGTCTTTCTCCGATTTACCTTATGCGTCCATATTGATTATTCACAGTATAGTATTTTACGATATTTCGTATTTTGTTAGTAATTACTGATTCTTACATTTCATGCGCTAAAAAACTGAAAAATATCTATTTCAAAAATTGTGAGAGAATCGGAAAACTATATCAAATTA
Organism: Salticus scenicus; assembly: GCA_963930645.1. NCBI lineage: Eukaryota > Metazoa > Arthropoda > Arachnida > Araneae > Salticidae > Salticus > Salticus scenicus. The sequence goes on along the minus strand of OZ005654.1, from coordinate 112,897,322 downwards.
AACAAATTAAACAAATTTAGTTTACTGTGTCATGATATTATTCCAAAAGAAAAAAAAAAAAAAAAAAAAAAAAAAAAAAAAAAACTTGAGTTTCATGAATTAGTTTCTTAGGAATAGTACTCATAAAATAGATTATTAAACAAACATATTCATGATGCCTAAATTTTAATGCACAACATATAACAAAAGGTGTAAGTGTATTAAAAAGCAAAATGTAGTATTTTTTTATGAATCGCGTTTTAATAAATAAGAATTTTATATTTCATATGTTTATAAAAGCCATTCACGCTTTTTTAAAACACCCTTTTATATAGTAAAAAATTATCAATGTTATCCAGAAGGAACCCTCATATGATCCTTTAAAATGTTTCAAAAAAATGTGTGTATTATTTTATTTATCTCATCACTATTGTTAAGCATACAAAAAAATTCCAAAACCTCACAAAGACACGTATTTTTAGTTTCTAATCACATTTAAAATAACAAGATTAATAATTTACTTTATATGTGATATTTTGAAAGAGTACATAAAATTATTAAGAAGATAAAGTGAATATAAGATGCGAAATACAAACATAAGTGTACATTTTGTGATTGATAAAGTAGAAAAAAACTGTTTAACTGACGCTCATTTTTATTTGTGCCATAATACAAATAACATTTAATTAACTACCATGTTAGGACCAAGGCAAACCGTTTTTCTATATGTTTCTGAAATATTTAAATTTACAGGGCCCACCACCCTGTAAAAAATATGTCCTATTTGCTGCCAGAAAATTTCTGAAATTACAAAAAATACGTTCTGACAACGTAATTTTTTCGTAAATTACGCGTATTTTCTCAAATTACGAGAATTCCTGGCAGCAAATAGGACATATTTTTTACAGTTTAACGGCCGAGAGGTTTTTTGCTCAAAGCTGGTGGATGTGAGGTGCCGGGTTCGATCCCAGGTCGCGATTGTCGGCCTAGCTAATCGAAGTTTTCCATGGTTTTCTCAGAAATTTGCGTAATTACGGGCTAGGATCCTTTAGAAAGACCTCCATGGAGGGCACTCACCATCAGACTGGAACCCTTGTGTAATCAATCGGCCTTAATCCCCATAACCCACCTTACAGATTTACAAATTGCATATATTACTTTAATGTAGTTATAACATATAAATCTTGTCTGTTTCTGTTAAATTAAAAATAAGAAATACTCGAACTGATTATCGTAAATACCATAACAAAAAAAAATTATAAAAATTACTATTGTTATAATCTCTTAAATATTAAGTATATTTAGGATTTCAAGTCACAAAAACAGTGATAAACCTGTTAAATTAATTATAAAAATAGCTGCACAAAAGAAACCAGAATTGAACTAATATTTAATAAAGGTAGCCTCTTACAATAACCATTTTGCATATTAAATTTAGTGGAATTATTTGCACCATATAATGAGGTATAACTTTATTGATAATCATGAAAGCACTGAGAAAAAATATATACTGCTTCCATCTAGAATTAATAAGTAGAATAGATGAAATGATCGAGAATTTCTAGTCTACACATTTCTAGATGGTAAAATAATGTTTTGAATATTCTGAATCTTTTGTATTGCGAGAAATCCTTGCTTGATTTTCCAGAATTGGGAAATAAACCAAGATTATTGTTGCTGAAACCCACCTCTTTTATTCGCATTTATTTGCAGAGATTTTTAAATAACTTTCCCTTCGAGAATATAGGCAAACCATCTAGAATTCTGATAGGGCTTCCTAGAACTCGCTTTCAAAGGGGACTAGAATTTATAAGGATGACATGGAACTATTTTTTCTAGAGCCACAACTTAGATTCTAGTTGTCAGTTACAGAATTTTTTTCAGTAAAGAGCACAACAGCTCCACCTTTTGAGTTATATAGCCTAATGAGTACTTTTATAACATGTTAAAATTTGATGTGTCAGAGAAATTATGACATCATTTTTTGACTTAAAACAAAACCAATACCTTTATATATATAGGTACAAATAGTGAAATGGTTTTCAGAATATCCCAAAAATTCCAAATTGAATAGTAAATGTAAAGCAAGATTCCTTAAAAATTCAATACATTTAACAACTTATATATGTAGAAGAAAGAAAAATAATTCGAAATAACATTAGCAAGGCATTCTACCTTAAAGTAAAATTTGTATTTCAGCATAAAGTTTCAAAGAAGTATAATTTTGAAATTAATGATGGATACTATCTTGCGACTGACAATGACAATAACATACTCCCAGAAATTTAAATTAATATCATCTTTAAAAGACTTCGTTGCGGATGCAGAAATATTTCAATGAAATTCAAATTCTTTTGGCGACTTGATTACTTAGCTACGTCGAATGAAAGCACCGCATGAATTTAGAAAATGATTTATTCATTTTCACATGTGCATAATAAAGGATATAATTCAATCTTATTACTTTATTACTCGGTACATCTTCTTTAAAATAATTAAGTAATAATATATTATAATTCTGCTTAATAATTTGTATTGCATCAATTTTGTTTTATGTAATTTTTGTGTAACATTTTATGTAAATGTAACATTGAAATAACAAGCAATAAATATTTGATCATGATAATTGTAATTTTTATGTTATCTAGAATTTCACAGGTATCTAATATTTTAGCGCATATAAATAATATTTGAAAAATACTGCAATAAAATAAAGAAAGAAAATATTGGTAAACTGAAAAAAGAATAAGATTTTGATATTACCCAAGTTTAAAATCATATAATAAAATAAAAAATACAGGCAAGAATATAAGTGATAATAACAGATTATTTAAGCAACTTGAAATTGTATTTATAGAATGACAATAAGATGAAAAGTAGATTAACACGTGAAGTGCAAAATATAACAGAATTATGCTATTTTTAATATTGTTTATATACAGTCTTCATTCTCAAAAAGAGATGACGACACATGTTGCAGTTTTGACGCAAACTGTACTGAATTCCTGTATGCATATTCAACATTTTTATGTTTTCGAATCAGGTCTGATTTCACAAGAAAAATAAATAAATACAATATGCCGAACAGTGATACATATTAGGCTTGTAATCTTGAAGTATGAATCATAAAGATTTTTGCTCAAATCTTCTCATGATATCTTAAAGTGGAGCATAAATTTTAAAAATTTTAAAAATCTTACATATATATATATATATATATATACATACATATAAGATTAATTTTAAATATAAGATGGAATAAAACTTGAATTTTTAAATATAGAAAAAGAACAGAGTATTTATATAACCTATGCTCAAATGCAGCGAAAGGAAATATAAAACTATAATAAAAAAGCAAAATTATCAAGCATAAATTAAAATTAATCCCAAAACACACGAGGGCCGTCTTCAGGGGAGTTCCCCCATGTAGGGAATGGAATATGAGAAGTTTCTGATGAAACGTTCGTAATCTACCCCCCCCCCAAAAAAAAAAAAAAGCAGGTTTCTAGCTCCCAACTTCTCATAGATGGAAGTAAGAACATACAGCAAACGAATTTAATTAGTACAAAGCATAAAAAGCGATTAAATTCATAAATTAAATACCAAAGTAAATACATCAAAATAAAATACAAGAATATAAATAAATACATACATACTTGGAGAAACTTGAATGGTCAGTATAATGAAGAAAATTGAAATCCCCTCCCCCCAGTTTAAACATAGAGCCCGTTTCAGCTGGTTGGGTTTTTTGATAGGCATTTTGGTAGGATGACAGAGTTTTGAAATTTATAATTAAAATTTTGTCAATTTGACAGCAAAATAACTCAATCTAACACATGCATACGATAACTAATACATATGTATACCCAAATACGGGGATTAAAATCGGGAATTACTTTTCGTCGATTATTAATAATTTTTTACAAAAAATCCAATGGGCGATTAACATAGGAAGTGTTTTTCTTGCATCCACGGACGGTCAGTGACGTCACACTTCGTTTGCATATTAAATTTGAAATGAATTTTTCCTTTCTTTTCTTTTTTTTTTTTTTTTTCATTTTAATACGCAAGCGAAGTGTGACGTCACTGACCGCCCGTGCAAATATATATGTAGATACATCTTGACATAAATTAGTTCCTATAAACGTTTGGTTCTAATAGTTTAATAGGTGGCGCTGCTATACAGCGATTTCCACAATTTAAGGGAAGGCTATATCTCACGAAAAAAAAAATTTGTGCATTTTTGTAAAATGCACAAAATTACATAAAAAATTATATATAGATTTACCTTAACCTAAATTAGTGCTTATCAACTTTTTTTGCCAATCTCTCAAGAGGTGACGCTTCTACATCGCGATATCCGCAATTTAAAGGAAAACTACATCTCAGGTTCTATTGGGTATAGCCAAACAAAACATTATATGTGAAAAAGGTATTATGAGACTTAATGCGGATTCAGTTTGGTTGCACAACGGCCAATAGATGGTGCTGCTATACTGCAAATTTCTCCGAGAACGGGAAGGATGTCATCTGCACGATAAAAGTTCACATCCGTTGAAAATTTCTTGTAACACCTCTCTGAGATGAAAAAAGCCTGCATTCATAATGGGAAAAATATAATAAATAAATTGTTCTGCGTAAATATGTATAGAAAAATATAGAAAAAGGTTTTGTGATGGCTGCAATATAATAGTTTTATTTTGAATTTGTGTTTTATGTTTCATTGTATCAGACTATTTTTTATTTTAAAAATCAAATTAAATATTCTTAGTAACCTTTAGTGTAATTTTAATATATAGATATTTGAAAATACATATTTTACAATAATGTAGGTGGACAAGCGAATTCTCGTGTTCTTAGAATTAGAAAAAAGGTAGCGCTTTCAGAGAATTAAATATTAGTTCGCAGGGAGCATTTTAAAACTTTCAAAAATAAAATAAATAAAAAATAAATGAAATATTGCATAATTTAGTTTCAATTAAAATAGTTTTCGATGAAACTTAATATATTTAATATCAGTATACTATAAAACCCGTGGGAAAAGTTCGCACTTTATTTCTTTTCTTATTTATCTTTAAATTTTGAAACTCATAAATATTTTACCAATTTCACCACCTAATTAAAACTTTAATTTACCACAAGCCAAATTATTATTATAACCAAATAAATATTGTGCAATAGTGAAACCAGCAACATTCAAAGAAAAGTTTCAAAATAAATAAATAAATAAATAAAATAATAATAATAGTAAGAATAATAACAACAATAATCATGGTTGACGACCCAGTTTCCATACTTCCGCAAGCAGTACAGCTTTAATGAAGGACCCCCATGACGCCTTTTTAATTTTTATCGCCAAGAGTGCAATGACATTTTATTTATTTTGGCATATTTTTTTTTATCCTATTTTGATTATACGTTTTATGACAGTTTTTTTTTTTTTTTCTTTGTCAATTTATGATAGTAATTCATATTCTGTATGTATCTTTAAAATATTGCTAGGTTTAAAAGTTTAAAATGACGTTTGTAAAGATTCTGCAGAAGCAATTTCTAAAAATACATTTTTCCATAAAATAATGTCATCATACAAATGTCATCATTTTTCCTCATTACTTCATCGAGCTGAGTCCGCATGCTTAAATATTGTTAATTTTTATATATTATTTTGTATCTCGCGTATTCTATTAATTTCACCACTCTCGTATCGTTTCGACAAAAAATAAGTGTAACTGGTCTACGTTAGAGAATTATTATATAGGTTTTGGTGGATATGCGTTCACATTTTGTCATTTATAAGTCAGTAATGTGCAAAAATATTTATAACGTTAACCATTATCTTGAAGAGAGAGAAAGTTTTTCTGCAAAAAATACGCCCTATTGATGTTTATATTATTTGTAAAGCTCTAAATTTATGTAAAAAGTTTCTAAGTTACATCCAGTCCTCGTATCCTAATTTCGTATGTTACGTTTAGCGTCAACAGATGTCTTTTTAATGAAAAGTTATGTAATGTGTAACTCTGTTCTGTTGAATTTATAAGGAATCAGAAATTTAACATTCAAATAATATTGCTTATTTATATAATCAATAGCATTAGAATACTGCAAAAATTATTAAATTATTTGATTACCCTGTTGGTAAATGACATTTTTAATTCATAAACGCAAGATAAATATTTGCATATACAGATAGGAAAGTCCCTTTAACCTGAAAATACTTGCGAACGGAGAGTGCTACAGCCACGCAAGTGAGGTAACGGTATAGTAAATTGACTATGCCCGACCTAATGCAAACTACAGCAGCGCCCCTAGTGGCGAAATTTGGTAGTTAGCCATTGCAAATCGAAAACGAAAAGAGATAGAGCAAAATTTCCAACTAGAAAATTTTAGAGCATCAATTAATTAATACGAAACGATATTTGTTTTACACGGATAAGATAAATTGGCGCCTGTATACTCAAAATATATCCAAAATCTATTCACTCCATTTTGTGTAAATATTTGAAAGGAATAGCCAGAGGAAAGAAGAAATATGCGCAATTTAATGAATAAATACTATGTACTTACATCAATACATTTTGATAACATCACACACACACACACACACACAAAAATAGGTAAATTAAACTCTAAATCTCATAGTGATAAAAAGTTAATGTTGAGAATGTTCGAAAAGTTCGCCATTGCACACAATACACGTTTGTATTCGTGTGAGTAATTCTGCATGCACATTTCTCAGCATGGAAGGTGTTACACTATTGAAAGCATCTGTAATACGATGACGTAGATCCAGCAGACTTGTATGTGGAGTTGCATAAAACTGATCTTTTATGTAACCCCACAGGAAGAAATTCATCGGAGTCAGGTCCGGCGATCGGGGAGGCCATTCAATACTACTACCATACCCAATAATTTATTGTCCAAAGCAATCTTTTAGAAAGCTTCTCACTCCAGCTGGCTGGTGTGCAGGAGCACCGTCATGTTGGAACCACATGTCCGTAATGCGGACAGGGGAATATCATCCAAAAAGTCGGGTATGATATCCTGTAATAGTTGGAGGTACTTCTGTCCGTTTAATGTGCCTTCGTAGAACACAGGTCCCAGTAAGCGATCCTACCAGATACCGCCCCACACATTTATGGGCCAGCGCACTTGGTGTTTTGTGGATAGTCCCCACGACGGATTTTCCAGCGCCCAGTAGTGGGCATTATATCGGTTTAGTACTCCGATACGCTGAAACAGTGCCTCGTCCGACAAAACAATGTTGGACAAAAAATCTGATTTATCTTCAAAATTATTTAATGCCCAGTTGCACCAATCAAATCGACGCTCATTATCCCGTGGCAACAGTTCTTGCTGCAGATAGGGATGTGTACATGTTGACTATGCAGTATTTGCCATACTCGGGCAAGTGTTAAGCCACAAGCCATGCTGATTTCTCTTGTACTGCTGTGTGGATGGGCTAGTGCATATGCCAAAATACTCTCTGGCGGTATACGCATACCTGCACTCACTGATCTGCCAGAACGCGGACGACTTTTAGTGCTTCCTGTCTCCATGAGCCGTCGCACTACATTTGCGATGGTAACTGCACTTGCATGTGGCCCACCTGGAAAACGAACGGCATACTCCCGTGCAGCATGCGTTGCGTTTCATTGACATTCGCCATAAATAAGCACCATCTTGCAATATTGAAAGTTAGTGAAGCTTGACATTCTCACACAGCTCCAAAATTCTAAATCCAAACGTTTATTTTTAAGAAATGTATCTTTTGTAGGATCTCATTCATTTAGGATCATTCAAAATTCCATTTGTTTTGTCACTTTCAAAAAAGAACACCTATTTTCTACCCGTCGCTAGGCAAGGATTGAAATTGCCAGAACACAGAAAATAAAATTTTTAAAATGAAAGCGCTCGCACATTAGGAATAAAATTATCGTCTGCCATGAATAATTTTATGCTATGAGATTATGTTGTTTGTATCAAGCGAGCGCCACCACCTTTTAAACTAAAATTTTAAATGCATTGGAAATTAAAGTTTTCAGACATTACAGTGCAGTACAAAGTCACAAACTGCATTTTCACACTGCTACATTTCCGAAATGTGAATATGTAGAGTAGAACAGTCGCGCACAGATTACGGACATTTTTGGGTATACAGGCGCCAATTTATCTTATCCGTGTGAACCAAATATCGTTTCGTACTAATTAATTGATGCTCTAAAACTTTCTAATTGGAAATTTTGCTCTATCTCTTTTCGTTTTCGATTTGCAAAGGCTAACTTCCAAATTTTGCTACTAGGGGCGTTGCTGTCGTTTGCATTAGGTCGGGCATAGTCAATTTACTATACCGTTACCTCACTTGCGTGGCTGTAGAACTCTCCGTTCGCAAGTATTTTCAGTTTAAAGGGACTTTCCTATGCACCCTGTATAATGAATTTACGTTCTCGTTGTGTTTCCTTTATATATTATTATTATTATTTATTTATTTATTTATTTTGTCTGTTAGAGACCGCTTGGACATTCTTTAAATTAGTTGTAGGAACAGTTTAAAATAAATAAATAAATAAATAAAATAAAAAAACATAATGCATACTATAAAATATTGAAACTTCGTTGACAAATTTTAGGCGATAATTTTATAACAGAGCCGTATTTTGCATACTTTATTTGCCGTATTTGTCTTAATTTACCGTTATTTGCTATAAATTCCACGTCTCACCATAAAAATTTACGATAAAATTATTTCAAACGTTTTAAATCATTATATTTTTAAAAGATTGAAATAAAATTAATTTCCTATTATTATCTAATACTGAACAATGTATAACTCAATTCAATATCCAGTCGATGGGTGTTATCCAACTGCACTCGCTAGTCTTAACCCCCATTTCCCTTACTCTCTTGCAAATTTCTATCTTACCACCCCTTCTCTCTAAAGAGGAAGAACCCAAAAGTTTGTTGGTAGAATTATTCTAACTGCCCTAGCTGGAGTTTATAATTTTATTTGTAATTTAACGGAGTTACTTGCGTTTTGAGATTCATGCACTGCGAGGTAAGGGAGTCCAGTGAAGTTTTTTTTGCTTTGTTTTGTTTTCTACGTGTCTTATAGTGATTACTGCGGAACAGAGTTGCGGGCGTTCTCAGATTCATGCACAGCAAAGTAGTACTGTCCAGTGATTTTTTTTCTTTCGGTTTTTACGCGCGTAGTAGTGATTGCCACGGAAGCGAGTTACGGGCATTCTCAGATTCATACACAGCGAGGTAGGGGTGTCCAGTAATGTTTGTTTGTTTTGTTTGTTTGTTTGTTTCGTTTTGTTTTAACGTACGTGATAGTATTGCCGCGGAACCGAGTTACGTGCTTTTTCAGATTCATGCACAGTGAGATAGGGGTGTCCAGTGATGTTTTTTTTTTGTTTGTTTGTTTATTTTAACGTGCGTGATAATGATTGCCACTGAAGCGAGTTACGGGCTTTCTCAGATTCATGCACAGCGAGGTAGGGGTGCCCAGTCATGTTTTCTTTTTTTTGTTTTCGTTTTTGTTTTGTTTTAACGTGCGTGATAGTGATTGCCACGGAAGCGAGTTACGGGCGTTTGCAGATTCATGCACAGCGAGGTAGGGGTGTCGAGTGACTTTTTTTGGCTTTAACGTGCGTGATAGCGATTGCCGCGGAACCGAATTACGTGCTTTTCAGATTCATGCACAGCGTGGTAGGGGTGTCCAGTGATTTTTTTTTTTTTTTTTTTTTTTTTGCGTGTTAACGTGCGTGATAGTGATTGCCGCGAAACCGAGTTACGTGCGTTTTCAGAATCATGTACAGCGAGGTAGAGGTGTCCAATGTTTTTTTTTTTTTTTTACGTGCGTGGTAGTGATTGCCGAGTTACAGACGTTCTCAGATTCATGCACAGCGAGGTAGGGATGTTCAGTGATTTTATTTTTGGTTTTTCACTGCATCTTTCGTTTTCTATTTCATTACTTTCAGCGGAAGGATCTAAATTCATAACGGGGGTTTCAGGTAGCAGGAGGCGTTTGCATGTCCGAGTGCAGTTGGTAGTCTTTTAAAGTGGGGGAAAAACAAGCGAGTGCAGTTGGTAGTCGCTCTCAGTCGATAACCACATTCTTTATTTTTCTCAAGTATGACAGTTTCTAATTGTTGAAAAGAAACAAAGCCATCTACACATTCTGGAACCAGTAGAAAAACTATGAATTATTAAGGTTAAATTTGTTTTGAATAATTTTAAATGTCATTATTGGAATTACCATACAGTAAAAGGCTAAAACAGAAAATATATTTTAGGTTTTATATCAAGCATTATTTATTAAGTTTTATATAGAAAATTACATATCTTTTAAATTTAGGTAAAGCAGTTTTCTAAGTGTTATTTATCAAGAATATTTATTTCACAGCAAAAGTAAACATTTAATTTTATTGATCAAGGTAATAAACTATCATTTGAAGTAAGTGCATCTGTGGCGGATACTTTACCAGTAGCAGTCACATTTAAATTTAAACTCTAAAATTAAGTGTTTCAAATTCGAAATGTCGATTGGAATATCATTTCATAATATTCAAACTCAGATCAAAATGCTTCAATTTCTTCATTAAAGACTTTTTATCTGAATTATGAGAAGATATATAACCAGACTTGACATTGAACAGAAATATAAATATTTACCTATTATTGAAAACGCCAATGAAAAAATATCAAAAACCAAATTGCAGTTTCGGTCGTGTTAAGTGTGCCGTGGTCAATGCAGACGGGAAGATAGGTTATTCCTTTAATATATTGATAGTGAAACAAATTTTAGAGTCCAAATAGCAGCCACATCCCAATTTATTTATTGGCTAACACCTCCAGTATCTTAAATTCCTATTGGCTGCTATTTCGACTTTAAAATTTGCTTCCCTATCTATCTATCTATCTATATATATATATATATATATATATAAGGGCAATAATCCACCTTGTCATTCCACACTCATACCTGTACGTTTAACGTTACCGGAACTGCAGTGTACTTTTAAAATTTTCACATTGGCGTTTTTAACGGCGAATAAATATTTATATTTTTGAGAATATTTTTTAATTATTTAACGTTATATAAAATCTCAACAAACATTAAAAACAACTATGGATAAACTTGGTATTTAAAAGAATATCACACAAAGGTGTTATCAAAATTTTATTTGCAAATAAGGACTAATTTTAAATAAAATAATGTGTTATCAAACTATTAAATTTTTCAGAAGAAATTTTCTTTTAATTTATGATACAATTTTTCATGTATATTTTCGTTCTTTTAATTTCTATGAAAAATTATTATTTTTTTTTTCGTACAAAAATGCTTATTTACCTGATTTACCTTTTTTGTAGTACTGTCATATACAGAATGAGTTATTTGAGGTATCGAATACTGAGTAAAGTTGTAGCCTAAAAAATTAAGTAGAATAATCAATGAAAAGCTTGAAAATTTTCTTAAAGTGTTCACTACTACTGCAGTTGCCATAAAACTACTTAAAACATGATAAATACATGTTCTATTTTTATGGTACATTTTACTATTTAAATCAGTTTAAAATTAACTTAACATTTATTATAACATAGGATTAGAACACGAAAATATAATTTTGACAATTATAAGTTCTCTAATGTCATTATAATCATTTTAGGCAGAAATTCATGAAACTTGCAAGAGCAAGAAATTTTTGAACACAGTTTGAACATCGAGCTATTCCATTTTTCATATCTAAGAGGAGAATTAACAACTTGAGGAAAACATAGAAAATAACACAAGTTTATAACTAGAGAACATCAAATAAAGTTGAAGAAGCGGCAGATTTGAGAATAAAAATTCAGGAACAGATAAGTTAATGTTTAGAAAATATTAAACACTACCAAAATATTTTTAAAAAATTTCCCCGTCTTTAAAAATGCGGCAATTCTTTCAAATTTATTTATTAGAAATAATTTTGTAAAGAAACAATTTTGTTCTGACAACATTTGAACATACAGTGCGGCCACATATCCTAAAACTAGCAGTGAGGACGTGTCCAAAATGTTGGAGGGATGCCCGCTTGACCGACAGTTTGAAATTTGGGAAACATCCAATAATTCCACGATCTGTTATTGCTCATTTTCTCTGAGTCAGATGACTGTCACTTCTATTTTTGCATTGGACTCGTTGAGTTAGCACTTGCGCAGATGCTTCCATGGTTTCATGAAATGTCGTCGAATACTCTCAGAAATGGATACACAAATTTCACGAATATTTCTTTATTTTTGACGAAAGTGTTCCTAGGGATATGCTCCGAGCAAACATTTCGTCAAATTGAGAAAATTACTTTCGTCACTTGCTTGAACATACGAATTTCGTCAAAAGTAAAGATACATTTTTTCATCCTAGTTTCGTGATACAGAATAAAATACAAATTATAGAATTATAAAATTACCTGCAAGTTCGTTGCTTTAGGCCTTAAATCCTAATTATATTTAATGAAAATATAAATAAAAAAGAGCAAACAAATAAAAGTCATTTGGACATTTATTTGACAGTTTTGAGACCTATAGTTACAATGACTTATGTCTCAATTGATCCATATTTTTACAGAAATTAACAGTTACAAGCGCACACAATATTTTGTAGACATAGGACATCACAAACATCCATGCCCGCACCGGGATTCGAAACCGAGACCTGGGAATCCAGAAGGCAGCGGCCTACCGACCGAACCACCAGGCCGGCAAATAAAAGTTCTTGTAACGTAAAGTCGAAACAACACAGGGAAAAAAAAATGTTCGTCAAATAATTGAGAGTTTACGTTTCCTCAAAAATCACGTGATCGCTTGACGAAATGGTTGTCAAAAAAAAAACGAAATTAACTCCGAGGATGTCTGAATCGTCAAAATTGAGTATATTATTTTTGAGAGTGAAGAATAGATTTACGCAAGTAGTATTTAATGGCTGGATCGTAATTACTGACAAGCTTATTGCGTATAGAAAATGGGAGTAGAAAAGTCAGAGAATCATTTATATATTTTTATCATTATTATTAACTAGAATATATATACATATATATATATATACATTTACATACTCTTGAATGGTGTATTTTTAATAAAACAATTTCCATTAGTTATTTCAAAGGTCAAAATTTGTTTTCCACATTTATTTTACATTTCTGTGATTCAGTGTAACATATTGCTTTAAGATCAAAACATATTTATACATTAAATACACAATTTATCCAAACAGTCTTAAAGAACATTAAAAACAATTTCCTACAAAATGTGAGATAAATTTCGAATATAGGGAGATTAAAAACACCATTTGTTAGCAACAAAATATTGCTTGCTATTGTTTGTAAATATCGCTTGTTATTGTTCATTTTTAGATATTTTATATTTTGCATGTCAGAGCACATGATTTGATTTTATATACTATGAAAAATAAAATTTTGTATTTTACCAAATACATAGTGTGAAATAGAAACTAATTCAGCTGCAACTAATTTCATTAATTTAGTAGTGCAACTTTTATAGTTAATACTAAAAAAATTATAAAAATAGTACCAAATAATAATATGATAATCAATGATTGCAAGTAAATTAGTCTTAATTGGTACCACATTTTTATTAATTGTATTTTGTTCTATTATTTTATTTATTGGTTAAATGTTGAACTTTATATTAAACAGAATAACATATATGTATATATTTCGATAACTGCACCTATGCACAAATAAACAATAATAATAAGCAAAATATCACTGTTGATTCTGCCTAAATGTAATAATTCAATTTTTTTTTTTTTTTTTTTTTCAACAAACGTAAATTTTATAGTTATTATAATTTTTTTTTTTTTTTTTTTAATAAAAATGCTTTTTATTCACATTTTTGAATTATAAGTTGTTGTTTTTTTTACAAAAAAAAAAAAAAAAAGGAAGAAAGAAAGAAAAAAATCTGGAGTGACTCCACTCGACTTTCCGAACATTGAGTAACTAACAGTTTTGTAGATAAAATAAAGAAAGAGGAGTTGCTAAACAAACAAAAGAGAGAAAACCATAACAGAGTGTTTGAGTATTTTTCTCCATATATCACACGAGGTTTTATTTAACGCTACTGAACTATGAGCCCTTAGATCATAATGATAAAGAAATTTTCGTTGTGTCCCTGTAAAAATCTATAAATTCTGAGAAACTTAAGCAAATTTTCACATTTTACCCACAATTTTGTCAAATACCCACTTTTTTTTTTTTTTATTGTTACTGAGTGAATTTGTATAGGAAAATATAGAAGAAAGTCTCGTGGTGGCCACAATTCACCAAAATGCTTATAGTTAGTGCAACAGTGATTTATAATATTCATACAAATTTTCAGCTCAATTGAATAAGGCGGTTAGATGCTATTGCACTTTTAAAAATTTGGTCTCATGGGCCATAATGATAAAGAATTTTTCTTTGTGTCCCTGTAAAAAAACTGTAAGTGCTAGATTCACCAAAATCTATACAGTTGGTTCAAATGTGACCTATAACATGTGTACAAATTCTTTGCTCAGATTAATAAGGCGTTTAGACGCTATCACACTTTTAAAAATTTGGCAAAGAATTTTTCTTTGTGTCCCTGTAAAAAAACTATAAGTGCTAGATTCTCCAAAATCTATACAGATTGAGTATCTGTGACCTATAATATGTGTATAAAGTTTTTGCTCAATTGAATAAGGCGTTTAGATGCTATCGCACTTTTAAGATTTTGGTCCCTTGGCTATAATGATAAAGAATTTTTCTTTGTGTCCCTGTAAAAAAACTATAAGTGCTAGATTCACCAAAATCTATAGGGTTCGTACTATGGTGACTTACAATATGCGTACCAACTTTCAGCTTATTCGAACAAAGCGTGTAGACGCTAGCGTGTTCACTCACAGACATACACACATACATACACACATACATACACACACACATACACACATACATACACACACACATACATACATCATCGTAAAAATGGTGAAAACGGACTCGTTGGACCTCGAAACGTATAGAAACATCAAAATCTCGAATTCGGATTTTTGACATGATTACAATACTTTCCTCACTATAGTGTTCGGAAAGTAAAAATGGTGATGCAGAATTAAACTTTAGGTAAAATTCTGCATTCCATAACAAATATTAATATTTATTTTCTCTTTTATTAATTAAATAAGTAAATAAATTTAATAATAATAGGAATATATCATCTAATTATAATTCATTAAATTAAATCTAATTCATTTCCTGTCATCAAAAACAAAATTATCTTCTACTCAGTAAAAAAAAAAAAAAAAAAAAAAAAAGGAAAAAGAAAATACATTTATTTCATTTCGATTTTTATTTTCTTATTTCTACAACGATCTTCGTAGATGACGCAATCAAAAAACAAAATTTTATCATACTTCCAGCAAATTCTTTTTAAAACAACCTTTAAAATTTTTTAAATCACTCAACGAAAGAATTCGTCGTCATAATCAGTTTTGTTAAAAATGTTTTCCAAATACATAATTCATTTTTTCTAAGGAAAAATAAAATAAACGAAAAAGAAAGAAGTTATTTATGCATTCTTGATAAATCTGTTTCTGACATTGATAGGATACGCATAATACATTGTACCTAAATTACGATAAAGTCATGAAAAGTGGTTTTATTCTAAGAAAATTAATTTTTTTTTTTTTTTTTTTTTTTTTATCAGCTTGATAGAAAAAAAAAAAAAATATCCCACAATTTTCTGACTTTGACACGATTTATCTGTTTATTATTATTATTATGAAATTTAAGAAATTTTTCTATTTATGTAGTGTTAAAAAATTCGACTTTTAATAATGAATATACATACATATATATATATATATATAGGGTGTTCCAAGAGTCCCCCCCCACCTCTCCTAACTCGAAAATGAGTCGAAATTTTAAAAAAATGGCGAAACACGTATTTAATGAATTCGAGAGGGTGAAAAAGGTGAAAAAGGTTTGGGTGGTGGGGGGGGGGGGGGCGGGTCTTAGGGGGGGGCGCTAGGAATAGCAACTTTAACGGAAAGGTATGCTTTGTGATACATCCCTGAAAACGTCTCTTCAAGACAATGAATTTGATATGAATGGTTTTGCTCTACCATTTTTATTAAAGGAGATACATGAGAAATGTGGATTTTATACTAATGTATCCACTTTAATAATCACTGCAGGAGAAAACTATTTACACTAAATTCATTGTCTTGAAGTGACGTTTCCAGGGATATATCACAAGACATACTTTGTAGAGATGGGATAAAAAGCTACTTTTCAGTAATAGGTTACTTCATTTCATAATAACTTTGTTAATAGGCTTTTGCAATATATTATTTTTATAACCTATTACTGTTTAGTTTATATATGGTTAATCCCTTCTAATCCTTTAGGAATGATATACAATATATACATGTGTCCTGCGTAGTGGATGTGGTTCATGTTTTTAAGTCACAATGCTTTCGAATAGTAATCTTCACTTTATTTAACACTAGATTTTCTTCAATTAAAAATAAAATAAAATAAAATAAACGCTGAT
The DNA here is from genome assembly GCA_963930645.1 of Salticus scenicus. NCBI lineage: Eukaryota > Metazoa > Arthropoda > Arachnida > Araneae > Salticidae > Salticus > Salticus scenicus. The sequence goes on along the minus strand of OZ005654.1, from coordinate 112,880,771 downwards.
ATGAAATAGTGATATGAAACGCTGATATGAACTGAGTCTGCATGCTTAAATATTGCTCATATAGGAGAGACCCGTGTACCTAGGGTCGCTTTTTTTCAGAGCCCTTGACCTGATTAAAATTATCAAACTGATATGTACATATCTTTAGGACTAATTAATTCCAATTGGGATTAATATAAATACCTAAAATAATGAATTCCGACAAATAGAAGGTTTAAAAAAAAAAAAAAAAAAAAAAAAAAAAACTTCACTCGTGGCCCTTGGTACAACACTCTCATTGTACCTGGGGCCATACCTCATTGTAGCTAAGGTCATTCTCTCAAATTTTGTAATGAATAGCAAATAAGCATATAAACATATATTTTATAAAAGAAACGATATCAAGTAACATATTTATTTAACATATAATAATTATCGTGTTGTGGCCTTAATTTAAAACACGAAATCTTTCACTTTTCTTTTCTTTCTTTCTTTTTTTTTTTTTTTTTTTTACTTTAGGATATTCTAACAGAATGTTTTTTTTCTTCAATTTCTTTTTTTTCTGGAGTGTCTCTTGGATTTCCAGATCTCTCTGGTTTTCGGTCACATCTTTTCTTTGATGTAGGAGGTTTTGCTTTAGGTAAAGGTTTTGCTTAGGTTCGTACCTGTTAAAGCATGACACACGAAAAGATGTTAGATGTTGAAGGTTTCAAAATTTCAACAGGACACGAAACAGAGACATCCAGTTCTATCATTGTTGGTTCACTTTCTTCCTGGAAAATCTTTTTCTTTACTTTTTTTTTTTTTTTTTTTTTTTTTTATGGAAGGATCATGTCTTTCAGTCACATTTGAACTTAAATATTTATCCTCAGTGAATGTGTTTTATTCATTGGCTATATGCCGGATACATGAAAGCCTGATAGAATGTTTGTAGGAGTAAAGGCCGACGTATAGGACTTGCCAACACTTTCAGCAACGTCATATATAGTGATTGATTTACCAGGGTTTGCCAGTATCCAATTACTATAGGCTGTACTGTGTTTCTTAACACTTTCTCGACCGCTGACGTAGATTCACGTCATTTAAAAATATGAAGCTCGACCAATGGGCGTTTCTTTTGCAATTTGTATGTTATTTATTTATAAAATATACACAATATTCATATTTGTGCAATCAGTATACTATGGATGCAAATTCGTTGATTAAAGAGATTATGATTATAATGCATATCCATTTGTAATATAAATGTGAATACGGAAAATTGTGTTTTGAAAAATTGTAACTTATGATAAACACGCCCACAGACGGCCCTTACTGTCAAAAAGACAAAAACATGCGGTCGCGAAAGTGTTAAAAGGTCCAAAGACACCGGCCCTAGGTACAAGGCAGTGATGTGGCCCTAGGTACAAGTTTTCGTAACTTCATTCAAAGTGCCTTCCACTCAAAAATCCACATGCAGAGAGGACTAATTAAATATCTTATTTATTACTCAGTATAACAAGCAAAATTATACACTAGAAATGAAAGAAAAATATTAGACTTGCCTTTGTAAAACAGCAAAAGAGATGAGCTGGGAAATTTTACTTCAAACCATGTAAATTCGTTTTCTACATGTAACTTGTCAAAACTCTCTCCTCAAAAGTTCCAAAGTTGTTGTAAAAGTAGCAATTGGTGTTGTTACTCGCCTAATTGAGTATTAAAACTTAAAATTAAATATTATTAAAAAAAATGGGGTGGCCCTAGGTACATGATGGCCCTAGGTACACGGGTCTCCCCTATTATTTTTTTATCCTTGTGTATTTTATTTTCACTATCGTATCGTTTCTACAAAGTATTTATTAATACATAGAACTGTCAAGTTTATATGATTCAACAGAAATTTTAAAAACATGGTACATAAAAGGTTCTTTTTATCTTATAATTATTATTTTTTGCACCTGGATGGAGAATAAAAAATGCTTCTGATGAAACCTAGGCGGCAGATGCATTAGCAGTAGCTGGAGAAACAATGAAAAGCACAAAAAGAACGTACAACGTATTCGTATGCTGTTGAATGTCGAATGGATTTATCATGGAGAGAAAAGACAGAAAAAAGAACAAGTGTAGTCATGCGGCCCATCGCTCTCGCAATGGGCTAAACCTAGCTAGGAACGGGGTAAGTACCAGTCGCAAATTATGTCTCAATCTTTTTATGAATGTCTGTGCTCTACTTTAATACCTCATTTTAGCAATTAAGTAAATTAGAACCAAAGTTATCAATTAAAATAAATAGCGTTAAAAGTAATCTAAATTTAACAAATATCCCTTTTTTCCCCTAGCATGGCCGACCGAAGCCTCTCACTTAGACCAAGATTTTAATAATTATAATGCACTTAACGATTTATTTTAAGTAAAATTTTGCTTGGTGTCGTTGCTAGTAACTCTTAATTAACTTTTAAAACAGGCTACAAGTTTTTAAACCACTCCAATAATTTGTTATTTAAGAAATAATATTGTAATTTATCCCTCCTTTCTTCCCTCCCTTGTCAACCCAGTTGCAGATTGTCATTGCTTTTTCCCTCCTTCAACGAATCTTTTCCTTGTCAGTACAACATGCTTGTTTCACCAGAAATTCAGTCTAAAGTTTTCCCCCTTTTCCCTATTATGGCTGACAGACGCCTCTCACTTAGATCAGGTTTTAATCAAAATTATAGCAGAAAATGTAATAATCGCGTCGCTATTGTGTTTGGAAACTATGCTAGTATCCCTAAATTAACATTTCAGTCAGGTTTGATCCACCCAGGTCGCTTTAAATTTAAACAAATTAAGAAATAAAAATGCATATTATCCCTAACTTCTTCCCTTCTCTATCAGTCAAGTACCATCTCAGGCAATCTTTTCCCTAAGCATTTCAATAACTTCCCTACTAGCTAAAACTTGAACCAAAACTAAACAGCGGTTGCCACTAAAAATATAGTGAATAATTTTCTTGAATAATCTGATCGGCCGAACTAACGACTTCTAACGAATCCAAACAAAAACAAAAATACTCTAAAGCAGACTTAGGAAAACATCAATGTGCTCACAACTTAATCCTCTTTCCTATTAAAACCAGACCTAATAAAACAATGCAAACCAAGCAAAATCCTTAAAACATAAACATCAACGCTTAGAAACAACCAAATAAAAAATTCTTCTACACACTCTTGGGGTCTTCAAACTCTTCGCTCTACCCTGGCAGTCCTTTTCACAGCTTTCTTTGAGAGTTCCACATCTTACTCCAATAACCATCCCAGGCACAAAATGATTCACTCTTGATTATGAACATAAATTTAAATATTAAATCTTTTACCTTCTCCTTTTTTTTTTTTTTTCACACTCATTGTTTTTTACCCCTTTTTTACATTATAGGTTAAAATGTTCTAAATTATTACAATCTAAAATGTTGATTCGCTGTCCTTTTTACGATTAATTTTAACATTTGTTTCAGCCCAAGGGACTGTGGGTTGAAATTAAACTGCAATTCAGCTATTACCAACTTTCCGGCACAATGAACACACGTCTTCCTGCTCACATCCCTCATAACTTAGTTTTCGCATTTTGCTAAATTTGTTGTAGAGCATTTTCTTCTGAACTTTTTAAGATTACTGTTCACGATGCTTCATAACGACAATATTTTTCCTGCCCAAAATTAGAAAAAAAAAAAAAAAAAACTGTATTAAAGCTTTCTGATCATCATTCTAGCTCTTATAATTAAACACCATCTAACTCACAACAAAGCTCTCAACCTATCTTGAACCCAATAACTATACCCTTGCCATGACATTTAACCCTCACAGACCTTTACATTTATCCGTTCCCTCCCTAAACACAATTGTTCTAAAGCATTTTCAACCACAAACTCATCCTTTCCCTCCCTAAACACAATTTTGAAAAAATCGTTCTAAAGCATTTTCAACCACAATCTCAAATTGTTACCTATTTATTGACAAAATTAAACGAAAATCACAGTCCGAGTAACAGTGGATTAAAAATTAAACCATAGTTCAGTTCTAGACTACTCTCCTGCACATTGTCTACACACCAGCACACTCACAACTAAGCTCCCGACCTTACCCGCAACCCATCGAGTATCTTTATTGCCAATACACACATCCCACACAGCCTTTTAAATTTATGTTGTGATAAACATTATTCATCATGATCATTACTCTAGACCTACTGAACATTATTCTAGACCTCTAATTCCTACTAATTCTGTTAATTTTCCACCCCTCCCATCATGAATTTTGCTATTCAGTTAAAACTGTTCGAAAGTATTTTCATCCGCTCTCTCAGTTGAGCGCACCATTCAGCGACTGCTTACATTGTCTAATTAGCCCTTTGGACAGCGAGCCGAATTAAAACTCTAGTAAAGCTTTTTGATCATCTTACTAGCACTTCTAATTACACATCATCTCACTCACAACAAAGCTTTCATCCTACCCTAAACCCAAAAAACTTTTCCCTAGCCATGTTACTTGACTCTCTCAATCTTATTCAATTATCCATTCCCTCCCTACTCAGTTTACACAATTTTGTTAAAATCGTTCTAAAGTATTTTTCATTCACAAATTCAAACTGTTACCTTTTATTGACATAACTAAACAATTTTTACAGCTCGAGGGTCTGTAGTTCAAAACAAACCCAAAGTTCAGTCCTAGACTAACTTTCAGCACTTTGTTCACACACTCACATTTAAGCCTCCTCCCTACCTCGCATTCCATTAAGTTTCTTCATTACCAAGATACACATCTCTCAAAAACTGAAAAACTTACTAACTTACTGTTGATTTCGACTTGCCGGACACACCTACCGACTCATTCCTTTATTGTCTCTAAATACTACTCATACTGTTTACTTTTCCACTCCCTCCTAACTATTTCAGGTTTTTTGTCAAAACTGTTCTAAAGCATTTACATCCGTTTCATCAAACGGCTAACCGTTCAGTGATGCATTAAATTAGCTTATTAGCCCTACAGACAGTGGGCTTATTTAATAAACTAGGAAAGCCACCTGTTGACCTTTCCAGCTTTTTTTATTTACACACCATCTTACTCACAACTAATAACATCTAAAATTTTGATTTGCTGTTCTCTCTTTACGATTAATTTTAACATTTATTTCAGCCCAAAGGACTGTGGATTTACACAATTTTGTTAAAATCGTTCTAAAGTATTTTTCGTTCACGAATTCAAACTGTTACTTTTTATCGACATAACGTTTGCTACAGTTCGAGGGTCTGTAGTTCAAAACAAATCCGAAGTTTAGTCCTAGACTATCTTTCAGTACATTGTTTACACACCAACGCTCTCACATTTAAGCCTTCTCCCTATCTCGCATTCCATTAAGTTTCCTCATTATCAAGATATACATCTCTCATAAACTTATAAACTTAATGTTGATCTGTACTTTCCGGACACACCTACCGACTCACTCCTTTGTTGTCTCTAAATGCTACTCATACTGTTTACTTTTCCACTCCCTCCTAACTAAATTCCAACTATTTTGTCAAAACTGTTCTAAAGCATTTACATCCGCTTCATCAAACGGCTAACCGTTCAGTGATGCATTAATTTAGCTTATTAGCCCTACAGGCAGTGGGCCTATTTAATAACTAGTAAAGCCACCTGTTCATCTTTCCAGCTCTTTTATTTACACACCATCTTACTCACAACTATTAACATCTAAAATTTTGATTCGCTGTTCTCTTTTTACAATTAATTTTAACATTTGTTTCAGCCCAAAGGACTGTGGTTTTACACAATTTTGTTAAAATCGTTTTAAAGTATTTTTCACTCACAAATTCAAACTGTTACCTTTTATCGACATAACTAAACGTTCACTAGAGTTCGAGGGTCTGTAGTTCAAAACAAATCCAAAGTTCAGTCCTAGACTAACTTTCAACACCTTGTTCACACACCAACACACTCACATTTCAGCCTTCTCCCTATCTCGCATTCCATTAAGTTTCTTCATTAACATGACACACATCTCTCATAAACTTATTAACCAAATGTTGATTTCGACTTGCCGGTCACACCTACCGACTCACTCCTTTGTTGTCTCTAAATGCTACTCATACCGTTTAATTTTCCACTCCCTCCTAACTAAATTTCAGCTATTTTGTCAAAACTGTTCTAAAGCATTTACATTCGCTTCATCAAACGGCTAACCGTTCAGTGATGCTTTAAATTAGCTTATCAGCCCTACAGACAGTGGGCCTATTTAATATACTAGTAAAGCCACCTGTTCACCTTTCCAGCTATTTTATTTACACACCATCTTACTCACAACTATTAACATCTAAAATTTTGATTTGCTGTTCTCTTTTTACGATTAATTTTAACATTTGTTTCAGCCCAAAGGACTGTGGATTGAAATTAAACTCTAACTCAGCTAACATACCAACTTTCCGGCTCTACGAACGCACACAGTCCTACTCACATTAATGCTCATTTCCCTCATAGCACAGTTTTCGCACTCTGCTAAATTTCTTCTAGAGCATTTTCATCTGAACTTTCTAACAATTTACTGTTCACTATGCTTTAAAGCTACAATTTTTGTCCTGCCCAAGTAAAAACTCTTTTAAAGCTTTCCGATCATCATTCCAGCTCTTAAAATTATACACCATCTAACTCACAACAAAGCTCTCAACCTATCTTGAACCCAATAACGTTACCCTTGCCATGTCATTTAACCCTCACAGACCTTTACATTTATCCTTTCCCTCTCTAAACACAATTTTATAAAAATCGCTCTAAAGCATTTTCAACCACAAACTCTAATTGTTCCTACTTATCGACATTATTAATAGTAATTCACAGTCCGAGGAACAGTGGATTATAAATAATAATAATAAATAAATAAACAAGTAATAATAAAAATAAATAAATAAATAAATAAAATAAAACCAAAGTTCAGCTATACCAACTTTCCTGCACATCGTCTTCACACCAACACACTCACATTTAAGCTCCCGACCTATCCCGCAACCCATCAAGTATCTTCTTTGCCATTACACACAACCTTTTAAATTTATGTTGGTTTTCTTCATGAACATTATTCTAGACCTGGTGGTCATACCTACCATCTCACCCCTTTGTTGTCTCTAATTCCCATTCATTCCGTTTCATTTCCCTCCCCTCCCATTATAGTTTTTGGTATTCTGTTAAAACTGTTCTAAAGCATTTTCATCCCCTTTCTCATTTGAGCTTACCATTCAGCGACAGTTTACATCGGCTAATTAGCTCCTTGGACAGTGGACCCAATTATTAACTCTAGTAAAGCTTTCTGATCATCGTATTAGCACTTTTAATTACACACCATCTGACTCACAACAAAGCTGTCATCCTACTCAAAACACAAAAACGTTTCTCTTGCCACGTTTCTTGACTCTCACAATCTTTTTGAATTATCCATTCCCTCCTTACTCTGTTTACACAATTTTGTTAAAATCGTTCTAAACCATTTTTCATTCACAAAGTAAAACTTTCACCTTCTATCGACTTAATTAAACAATTTTTTACAGCTCGAGGGTCTGTAGTTCAAAACAAATCCAAAGTTCAGTCCTAGACTTACTTTCTACACTTTGTTTACGCACCAACACACTCACAATTAAGCTCTCAGCCTAACCCGCATCCCATTTCAGCACATCATTTACACACCTTCCGGTCAAGTTTTAAACCAGTCACGTAATAAAATAACTAATTTCTTTGCCACTAAATTCAACCTTTCCTATTAAAGCTTTTGAAGTGGTTGATCATACGAACAACTCTCAACGAAAGCTTGTCCAGTTATTCCTTTTAGCACATTACTTTAGTGCTCGCCTTCCCCTTCCTTGGGGCTCCAAGGGTTCGGACTTGGCAACCACTCCCCCCCCTCCCAGGCTCTTCCTTCAGCCTAATTTTAACATAATTCTTTCGATGACTCCAACTGCCATCTCCCCCTTCCTCACTCTAGCACCGACACCATTGACCTAACCTAATCTCATTCTGCCAAATCTCATACTCTTCAACTAATCTTCCCCTTTCTGAGCTCAGACTTCCCCCTATTATTAATTTTTTTTTTCTCTCTCTCTCTCACCACTCAAGAACAATTCTCTAAACTCTAAACCCATCCAATTCGAACTAAAATTAAAATCCTCATAGACCTACCTTTTTTTCTTTTTTTTTTTGAGACATGGTGCGACTGGGAAAGCCCCATCCATCCATCTGGAAGTTTTCTTTTCTTTACCAATAAGTTTTTAATTCTATTCAAATAGAATTCTTTCAATCAACAAAAACAGCTTTTCTCAAAGCTCTTCAAAACCCTGAAATATCAAAACTATTTCTCATTACAAGACAATCATGTCTGATGTTGGTGAAGAGACCCCAAACAATGAAGAGGTGCTGCTGTCGGAGGTGGACAGCGATTTCGAGCCTCCAACCACCAGATCCAGATCAAAGGTACCACAGGTTTTCTTCAATAAGAAAGAAAATTTTAGGACGTACACTTCCATCCAAGAAATAGCCAATGAAGCCATCAATATCATAATGAAGGTTAAGAACAATAAAATCACCCCAGCTCCACTAATCTTATTCAAACACGCCTTCCAACAAATAAAGGCACTAGACAACAGCAGACCATCAAACACCCAGTCAACCTCTTCTATCACTCAAGTCCAACAAGCACCCCATACTACGGATGGAGCCACACAAGACACATCCTCCCTGCAAGATCTCCGCACACTGATAACGGACAACATTGCTGGATTAGACCAAAAATTAACAGAAATTAAAACTCTACAGGAAAGAATAAATGAAAGAATCCCGCAGGAAAATTCAAGCTCTTCCCAAGAACCACCTCCACATCTGGATCCCGACAGAATATCACCCAGTTTCTCACAGGTAGCAGCCAACAGCACCAACAATCAACGCCCTATTGAAGCACAACCTCCCCAAAATAAAAACTTGTCAACAAAGCAAACATTCAAAACCTTCCAAATAGCCCTAAATACATACCAAGCTTTCAAGAAAATAGCTTACGTAACAACAACCAACTCCACAAAATCAGGCTCTCAAATCATGAACTACATCAAAAACTACAATATCTCAACGTCAGCGAAGATCATCAAAACTATAATATACCGAAGATCAGTCGATGTCCATTGCTCTACGGAACAAGATGCTCAACAACTAATGAAAGACTTGAAAGCGATAGATGAAATTAATGAACATCTCATAATCAAGACCAAGCCAAACCCAAAACATCGGTTCCTAGTGGTAGGCCTCCCAAAAGAGATTGAGGAACACCAACTACTTAAATACCTAACTGAACACTGTGGCATAGAAACAGAAGAAGATGACCTAATAGAAATAATCAGATCACAGCCATCAAGATACAATGAACTACAAAATTGGGTGATCCAGGCTCCGGCCCCCCTAGTAGAAGCTTTCATTAACTCAGGGGCAATTCAAATAGGTCTACTTTGCATTCCAATAAGACCCCTAACACAAGTTCCTAAGTGCTTGAACTGCCAAAGTTTCGAGCACTCAACAGCAGTTTGTACAAGTAACACCTTTTGCTCACACTGCTCGGGCAACCACAAAAATGACAAATGTGACCTGCGGCCAAACTGCATTAATTGCCAGAGGGAAAGCATGAGCAGACTAAGAAACGACAGGCTCCCACCACTACGGTCAAATCATCCAGCCTACTCTAAGACATGCCCAGTGTACATAGAAAAGTACAGACAGCGAAGAGAGGAGCTCGATCAAAGGTTCCCCCTGTCTACAAACAACCCACCTAGACTTTCCAGAAAGGATGCAGCCTTTAAAAAGAACCATGAGCTTCAATCTTCGTCCAGGCCCGGCAGCAACAGACGACAAAACCCATCCTCATCAATATCTCGACTAGCCCAACGACAGCGCTCTCGCCCAAGAAGTGACAACAGAGAAGAGACCACCAGCCAAAGTAGAGGCAGAACAGCCAACTCAAACTCCCGTCCGAACAACAACAGAGAACAGAATCAGCAAAGTAACAGCGAATTCACCCCTGAAGCAGACTTCCAGTACAATGGTCAAGAAGGAAGCCGAGGACCAGATCCAGCTTGGCCAACGCTCCCTTTACAAATGTTCCCCTTCTCACAGATGCAACAACCTGGTCCAGGCTACATGCCGCAGCTACTTATGGATTTCATGAGACAACAAGCTTTTTCCTCCTTCAATCAAGCCACCTATCCTAGAGCCAGTAGGTAAGCAGTATTTCTATGCCTCTTTCCCAGGTTTAACCAACAACTCCCAGTATAATGCTCTCTTTAAATGAAGAAAGATTGCCTTCCTCACCCCCCCATGATGCAGCATCCTCCTCAAAATCTAAATCAAAATCAAAAGAAAAAACATCTTTCAATAACCTTAGTTTCCTGCAGGTCAACCTCAACAATTGCAAGGCGGCTAACTCGGCGGCTCAGGAGTACATGGAGAAAAACTCCATAGACATTGGGCTGCTGCAGGATGCGTACTGCACTGTTGAGGGTGATTTGTACGGATTTCCATCCTCTTGGCCAAGTTTCAGCTCTAATCAACACTCAGCCCACATTGTCATCAATACACGAAACCTTAACTTTACCCATTTACTCACAGGGGAGAATTGCGTCTTCCTCACGTTGACCACGAATGAAGGTGAGCTGAGGTTTGGCAGTGCTTACGCTGCCCCGTCTGCAGATTTTGAGGACTGCATGCAAGAGTGGCAGCACATTATTTCACAAAAAACACTCTTTCTATGTGGCTGCGACCTAAACGCTAACTCCCCGCTTTGGTGTTCTCCAAGCGAGGACGCGAGGGGTGGCAGCCTCATAGAATTCATAGCCTCGAATAATCTCAGCATAGCAAACATTGAAAATTCACAACCAACATTCCAGAGAGACAATGCGAGAGGCTGGCCAGATTTCACAATCGTAAATCCTAAGACCTTCGCCAAAATTAACGACTGGTCAGTCCTCGACATACACAACAATTCAGACCACAATTACATCACATATTCAATCACCACTATTCCTACGATTACACTATCCAAGAGATTCGCCACAAAAAATGGCAACTTTAAGAAATTTTGCAAAATTCTTCAAGAATCCGCCTCAAACCTAGAACAACATATAAGAACGGTAACCAACAGAAATGAACTCGAACAATTCACAGTCAACTTAATCAACACAATCCACTCAGCAGCCTCCTCGGCATTTAAACTGAAGAAATCGGGTCGGCGGTTCACCTACAACTTCTGGTCCCCCCAACTCAGATCCATGCGGAACAAGCTTACAGCCCTCAGGAGACAACAAAAATACCTTGCTCCAGAATCCATCCCCCTTCACAAACAGAAAATAAAACAACTCTCAGCTGAATTCAAAAAACAAATCAACACGGCTAAAAACACCGCATGGAGAAAGTTCTGTTCAACACAAACAAACGCTTACGGCACAGCTCAAAAATTTTACAGCAATAAGTTTTTCACACCCACTGAGCTGAAACTGGAACGTCCTCCAGCCCAGTCCTCCAAACGTAACAACCTAGAGCACCTTACTGAAGCTTTATTCCCAACAAGTAAATACGCAAACTTCAACGCACCAACCTTCTCGTCTCCCTTGGATGACCCCTTCACGGAGGCAGAAGTCAAAGCCATTCTGCATAGTTTTAATGTTAACAAAGCTCCTGGTCCAGATCATATAGATTTCAAAATTCTTAGACATACCTATTACACAATCCCTCACGTTTTACACAGCTGGACCAACTCATGCCTTAACTTGGAGTACTTTCCGGAGACCTTAAGAAAGGGGGAAGTGGTGTATTTCCTAAAGCAAGGGAAGCTTCCCTCTGAACCATCCTCGTACAGACCGATCTGCCTCCTACCTACTCTTGGCAAATTATTAGAAAAACTAATAGTATCTCGACTAAATTACCATCTCGAATCTAACAACCTTCTCCATCCTAATCAGTACGGGTTCAGAGAGGGCAGATCCTGCGAACATGCTTTGCAACATATTAAAAGCTCCTGCGCCGTAAACTCAGAGTTAAGAAAATACACTACTTTGGTCTCCCTAGATATTAAAGGAGCGTTCGACAACATTGAATGGCCACACATTCTACACACATTAATAAAACTTAACTGCCCGAGAAATATCGCGGGGGTCATCAGCTCGTACCTCTCTAAGAGAAAGATCCAGGTCAACTGGGGTGATGGCTCCACAGAACTGCCTCAGACAAAGGGCTGCCCTCAGGGTTCCTGCCTGGGTCCGGTTCTGTGGAATCTAATAGCAAATGATATCTTAACAAGAATGAATACAGAAGGATATGACACATGTGCTTACGCTGATGACTTCTCGGTAATTCTCTCGGGAAGGGTGAGGACTGACCTGGAGAACCAAGCCAAGGGCGCACTTTTCCTCTTCAGTAATATTCTCAACGAACTCGACCTAACTTTATCTACCTCAAAAACACAAGCTCTGACCTTCGCGTTCCCCAAAGCTCTCAAACGATCTCCTGTGATGAGGATCAACGGCGTCAGTGTTCGCCACGTCCAAAACCTCAAAATCTTAGGCATAACCGTCGACAGGAACCTCAACTGGACGGCTCATATAAACGACCTAAAACTGAAAACTATGTCCCACTATCATAACGCCACAAAAATGGTAGGAAAGAGGTGGGGAATCTCTACCTCCTTCCTCAAAATATGGTACTATTCCATCATAGACAAGATCTTGACATATGGCGCGGGCGTCTGGGGAGGTCACCTGTCGGCGGCAAACAAAACCAAACTCGACTCAGTACAAAGACCTTTTATCCTTCAAATCACCCGAGGTTATAAAACTATCTCCACTGACGCCCTGACCGTTGTCACAGGAATTCCTCATGCCCACCTACAACTTCAATACTGCTATCAAAAAACTAATATTCTTCAATTAAATAATACTCAAATTGCAAACTCTCTTTTACCTAATCTAAATATACAATCCCTTACAAACAGCTGGAATATCCATCCGGCAAAGGATGTTGCATCTTCTCTCATCAACTGTAATATTAATAGCTTTTCTCCCCTAGCTCCTGTGGCGATCTTCACAGATGGCTCCAAGACTGAACACGGAGTAGCAGCTGCACTCTGTGTCCTTAACAACAATGAAACCATCTTCCAGTGGTCCTGCAGGCTCGAAAACCACAATTCAGTCTTTCAGGCGGAATTATTTGCCATCCTTAAGGCTGTCGAATGGGCTGAGGAAAATGCTCACTCTTACCCAAGCATTAACATCTTTAGCGACAGCCTTTCGGCCCTGCAAGCCATTGCCCGCTACAGGAGCAGGCACCCCATAATATTGAAAATAAAACATAAACTCTATAACCTAAAATCCATCATCTCCCTGGCACACGTTTCTGCCCACAGGGGTGTCGTCGGGAACGAAATGGCAGATCATTTAGCAAAAACTGCCACAGAACATGCAACGATTGATTTTCACTTACCCGCCCCCCCTTCTTATGTAAAATCTAGACTCAAGGACAAATTAAAACAAAATTGGCAATCCTTATGGGATAACTCCATCAAAGGCAGATATACTTATAACCTGATCCCAAATCTTACTTCAAACACTTGGACCCTTACTCCCCCTATCACGGCCTTTCTCACGGGTCATGGCCCATTTCAAGCATACCTTTATAGGTTCAACCGACGACGCTCACCCCTGTGCCCTTGTGGTGAGGAAGGCACTGCTTCCCATTACTACTTCAACTGTTCCCTTACCTCCAGTTTTCACCTACGAAACCCATCCCCAAGACCAGTAATCTGGTTAGATAATATTATCACCAGACCCTCCCTAATCCAAAAACTAAATAAAATCTACGCACTTTTAGAAGATATTACTAATTTAACAGATTAACCTTCAAGCTTCTTCCTACTGGCTCAGGTTGCAACCTACAATTGTGATCATCCCAAGTCACTCAGTTCTGCAGCACGACTCCAAACTGGTATAGCAACGTTACCAAATTAACCACTGTTGCCCCTTGTCGCGTGGGGTGAAAGCCCGGCAACAACATGCAAATGTCAAAAAGACTTTTATCAATGCTCCTAAACCAACTCAAAGACAAAAACGAATGAACCGTAATACTTATTTATGGACTCAGCTAATGAAATCATAGATTAAAATTCTCATTGCAAAGTCTTAAAAAAAAAAAAAAAAAAAAAAACTATTTATTCCTCCTTGTGCCCTCTGTCGCGTGGTGTTTAATCCCGGCACACCTGCTATAAATAAATTATCGCCCTCTGTCGGTTGAGGCTCATTGCCTGGCGAATTTTGTAAACGCTTGTTGAATTCTCAATAAACGTTCGGAGCAGTTCCCTCTGTCTCGGACACTTGTTGCCCGAGACACTGAAGCGCTCAACATCGCTCCAAGAGCGATGAGCGGGGACTGTCCCCTGTTCAGGATTTATCATGGAGTACAGGTTGCAAAATTTTCCGTGTTTTTACCCATGCAAAATGAAACATGTTCAAGAAACATTTAAACATTTTGTCATTTCCTTCTTTTTCATAAAATTCATATATGGATTTTACAATTTATTATTGTAGCAAAATGTATGGACTAAGAGAAAAATAAAGGTTTTAATGTAACTTCCTTTGAATACTAGTTTTGCCGAGAATATATACATATTAATATTAGTAGATATCATTAATCATTTTTCAAATGTAGGTAAAATAACTAAGTTTTTAATTTATTACAAAAGTATATTATGATAAAAAAAAAATAAAAAAATAAATAAAAAGAGTAACTAAACAAAAAGAAAGTAATTCTATGTTGAATAATTTAAATGTTTTGAAAGAGAAATTTTTCCATTAGAACGAGAATAAATTTTAAATTACAAGATAAATATTTCAAAAAGTGCTGTTACAATGTTATAATTATCTAGATTTAATGAGCTTTTTTTATTGTTTAAAAAACTAATTGACGAAACTATACATTTAATTTATGAGAGAGATATTATTTACACTATTATGGTTAATAAAAATAATCTTCATTTTATGGGTATTTCGTTAAAATAATTTTAAGTACTTAATACTTTTAATTGCTTCATATTTTCCTAACCATAGATAATTTCTTTCATTGGCAATATAAATACTATGTTTCAAACCAAAAAAAAAAAAAGTTTTGGGAAATATTTATTAAATAATCCCAGATTAATATAAAAATAATAATAATGATGGTGTCTGCAGAAAGTTTGTTCAAACATTTTTTTTTTCTTAGCAGAAATGTAGTCAAGTTTTACTTAGAAAAAGAAAGTAATTTATTTTATCTGATTTTAAATCAACTAAGCTTTTGATAAACACATAATTTGATAACTAACAGTTAAATTCTGATTTGTGAAATAGTAATAATTGTTTGCATGGTTAAAATTTTAAACTCTCTGAAAAATAAATTTTAACGCTGAATGTCGTTGAAAATAACATATTTGATTATTCAAAATAGAAATGTCTGTATTTTCTAATCTAGTTTTTAAAAATAATATGTTTTAATTGCGTGATTTTTATTTCACTTTTCCAAATTAAATGAAACGCAAACAAAAAAATAATTGAATAAAGAAATAAATGGATACAAATAAATTATTTACTGCTTGGTTATATTTTAACATACTATAACAAAATCTGTTGCATAAGAAAAACTGAGAGAAAACCCTCCAATTCCATTATTTATGGCTTGGAGGAACGGTCCAGGATATAGTCCTATGTGTTCAATCCACGCCTTCACGCAGTGCAGCTTTTAGTAATGTCTAGTATTATGCACCAACACAGATGGGCTCTCAGGATGGTCAGCGGGGTGTGAGTTGGCCAAATCCTCCTTCATATTTGAAAATGTCTCTTTCATATGTACAATTTTCCCTTCCGTGGAGTATCAAAATTGCGATGACATGTCTCCGGACCACCTCTAGGGGTGAGTCCCAGACCGTCGCCAATTGCCCATCTGCGCAGTACTAGTGCGACGTAAAACCCAACCAACCATATGTACAATGGCTCTCTGTCCACGTCGGCCACAATGTTTCCACTCTCGACAGCAAGCAGGAAAGAAAGAAGGCAGAAGGTGGGAAGAAACACCGAGTCAGCTGCCTAGGAATGGATATGTGTACTTAAAATTGCTAGTCCTAGAACTCCGAAGATAGACACCTTGAGCTTGAAGAAGAGGTACGACATATTACATGGGATATTGTAGAACACAGTGAAATTAGAATAAAAGTTGAAGACTTTCTAGATTTGAAGAGCGGAAATATGCTATATTATCAAGGATTTGATAATGCTAGATGTAGTCGAGTGGAATTTTTGGTTTTCAAGAACGTGAAAAACAGAGTAATAAAAGCTACAAACTTTTCTAATAGAGTTGCAACAATCACCATCAAGCTCTCTAAACAATATAACGCTGAGATAATTAAATTTTATGCTCCAACCAGCCCGTGTGAAGACCAAGTTAACGAGAAATTCTACGAGGATGTTGTGAAGGCCCTTTGCAAAACCAGAAGGTGCAATGTTAGAATCCTTATGGGAGATTTCAGTGCACGTATTGGTACTAAACATTCAAATGAATGTGTAATTGTTGCATTCGGAAAGGGTACTAGAGATGACATGTTAACCCTTTAAGCGTGCTTGACGAACTCACCTCGTCATCGGAATGTTACGCTATACCCGGGTTTGACGAGTCCTACTCGTCATCCAATTTTAAATTCAGCATTTCAACGTGTTTGACGGAAATATCTCGTCATACCGGAAATATCTCGTCGAAATATATGGCCCATTTACAGTTTTCTTTTGGAAAAATTTCGAACTCTTTATACTCCTGGGCGTGACATTAGCATCGATGAAAGCTTGATGTTACATAAAGGGAGGCTTTCTTGGAAACAATACATACCCTTGAAGAGAGCTAGATTTGGATTGAAATTCTATATGCTCTGTGAATCAGACACAGGTTACATATGGAATTACATTTTATATACTGGAAAGGGGAGGATTCTAAGCCCAGACTTCAACAAGGAAAGCCTTACATCGCAAATTGTGCTAAGTTTGATCCAACCTTTGCTCAACAAAGGATACTGCCTTACAGCCGATAATTTTTATACCAGATCTTTGTGATAAACTTATATCATTCAAAACTGACTCGTACGGGACAGTTCAAGTGAACCGCAAAGATGTTCCAAAGGAAATGCAATCATCAAAACTTAGAAAGGGTGACATTATTGCTTTTCAACGCGGAAAACTAATTGCAATCAAATGGAAAGATAAAAAAGATGTTCATTTATTGAGTACAATCCACAATATTGAAATGAGTAAAGTTTCTTGTAATGGAAAAGTAGTTGACAAGCCAAAAGTTGTAATAGATTACAATTTATCAATGGGAGGTGTGGAAGGAGCAGACCAAAATTTATCCTATTATGAGACAGTACGGAAAAGAATGAAAGTATACTACAAAAAAATTTTCAGGCATATGCTTGATCAATGTCTTTTCAATGCATCGATTCTACAGAGTAAGGTAACTAATAAAAATGTAAAACTGTTGGATTTTCGAATTGCAGCCATTGAAGAAATAATACGTAAATATCAAGTGTCTACAGCCATGATGGGAAATACGGGAAGAAAAAGTGATGCAAATGATCCATTGCGTCTTAGGAAGACACTTCGCAGACTATATACCTGCCACACCCTGCAAACGTGAACCAACAAGACGATGTGTTGTTTGCTATGCGTCTAATAAAAACGGCAAGAAGATTAGAAAGGAGACAAGGATATGGTGTCCAGACTGTGAGGTTGCTCTTTGTAACATTCCATGCTTTAAAATTTATCACACCAAAAGAAACTACTAGACAATGTATGTATGTTTAATTATATGTTTATGTCTTTACTTAGTTATTACTTTCTTTTTTTTAGATTTTATTTATTGTAGCATGCGAGAGAATATATCTCCAATGCAGCGCGGCCGCTTAGTCCTTCCGACTATTGCGAGAAACACTCCCCACTGCAGTGCACGCGCAGGAGCAAACACTACACGCTTAAAGGATTAAAGGAACTAATTGAATTTGCAGAATGTGAAAAAATTTATGTCAGGAATACATTTTTTTTTAAATGACCCCGAAGAAGAAATGGACATGGAAGAGTCCCAATCGACTACATTCTAACTGACAAGAAATACGCTGTTACTGATCGTGCCGTGATAAATAGATTTAACTCTGGTAGTGAAAACACACTGTTACGTTGGAAGTTAATGTTCCAGGTCGCATTGGAAAGACAGAAATTGATGCAAATCAGAAACAATAGCATTCAACCACAGCTTCTAAAAGCTAAAAAACAAGAGTTCCATCTTGAATTAAAAAACAGATTTCAGCTGCTTCAGAATACTGAAAACATCAATGAGTTCATGGTTAATTTTGTCAAAGTTGTTCTATAATGAGCAAAAAATGTTGTTGGTTTAGAAGGAGTTAAACAAATTAAGAAAATCTCGAAAGAGACAGAGAGCGAAGAAAAATGAAATATAACAAGAAAAATATTTCTACAACAGTTGAATTTTCAGAACTATGTAAAGTTCTGAGGAAAATTATTGTAGGAGACATCAGAAAATTCAATTATAATATGATCGAGTAAGCCATTGAATAAAATAAAGATTTGAATTCTACAAAGTGATATCTGATGCTTGGTCGGAAAAGAATTCTAGCTTTAAAGACAAAAAGGGGAAATATCACATGAAATTCAGATCAAATTCAGAAAGAGGCAGCAAATTTTTATTCAGAATTATATAGTTCACCAGAACAACTCAGAGGTTCACCTACCTCATCAAATACAAACGAAACTATTCCCATCAATATTGAAGGAAGACGTAGACATGGTAATAAAAGTAATGAAAAATGGAAAAGCTTCAGGAGAAGACAAAATCACTGTTGATATTTTAAAAGAAACAAAGAATAAAGCCATTGACGTTCTTACTGATCTATTCAACATATGTATAATATTATGGGATGCTCCAAAGGACTTGAAAAATGTTATCATAACCTTACTCTTTAAGAAAGAAAAATGAAGATACTAAAAGCAATCGTCCAGTCAGCATACTGTCAATTTTGCATAAAATTCTGATGAATGTTTTGCCAAATCGTTTACAGAAACAATTAAATGCAGCGCAACCAAAAGAACAAGCAGAATTTCGAAGTGATTTTAGTGCCATCGACCATATTAATAGAATTGGAGAAATTATTGAAAGAAATAACGAATACGAACTCCCTTTCTCTGTGACTTTTGTAGACTATGAAAAGCTTTTGACTTTGTATCATCATTAGCAGCTGTCTATGCATTAAGAAATACTAATATTAATTCAGGACATATTCACCTTATTGGACACATATATAAAGCAGCAAAAGCCAAACTAAAACTCCAGAAAACGAGTAATGCATTCAAAATCAGAAAGGGTGCATGAGAAGGGGACATAATTTCACCTAAACCCTCCATGCAGAGTTTTAAGAAGATTTTTTTTTAAATAATCTAGCATGAGAAAAGTATAAAAATTGATGGAGATTTTAGAAGTCATTTGAAATTTGCTGTTGATATTGTACTACTTGCATCTTAATTACAGGATTAACGATAAATACTTCTGGAATTAGAAAAGAAAAGCAAGCTCGTTAGACTGAAAATCAGCATTGGTAAGAAAAAAAAAATATGTCAAATTCCTTTGTTTCTCTACTGAAAATCATTTTTGATATGAATGAATTAGAAACGGTATGAAGTTATAATTATCTGGGACAAGTCCCTACGATGAACCATCATTTGAGAAATTAACAGCAGAGTTAAATATGCATGGAGAGCATTCGGAAGAAATAATGCTATATTCAAAGGCGACCTCCCAATTTGTTTGAAAAAAAAAATGTTTTGATCATTGCATTTTGCCTGTTTTAACATATGTTTCAGAAACTTGAATATTAACGTGTGAAACTATGCCAAACTTTAAACAATCCAGAGAAGCATAGAGAGATGCATGTAAGGATTCATCCGAAGAGGCAAAAATCGGAACACTTGGATTAGATAGCAAACCAAAGTTACTGATGTTATAGCTATAGTTAAGAATTGAAAATGGAGCTGGGCTGGACATCGTGCCAGAATAAATGATGATAGAGGGACCACTAAAGGCCTATTTTGGATACCGAGTGATAAGATAAGACCGAGGAAGAGACCACTGTGTCGTTGTAGAGAAGAAATTGTTAAATTTGGCATATCTGTAAAATACGATAATTACAAAAGAAAAAAAAATGTTGTGTTTAGTAACTACTCTAGTTTAAAATGTAGTACTTACTAAATAATAGACACATTCAAGCGTTCTTTAGACGACTACTGTCGCTTTTTATTCATGCCCTCTGCCTGCCGTGGTTTCTTGATTGGCCGACAACCGATTAGGCTTTCTTTTGCTAGCCACCTCCGAACTGTCCTTTTGAAGATGTCAATTCCATCGTTATTTATCACCGTAGGAAGAGGAGCCACACTCATTTTACGACCTTTTAGGCAGATGTCCTTCATTTTACTATAGGTACGAGGCAGGATGGCTCTTTTTCTGTCACATTTTCCCATGCAGTCGGCTTCCAGAGTCTTGCTTCCATCAATTTCAATTTTAATGCAGTTAAAAACATATTTCAAAACACCTGCAAGTGTTCCTATGTGCCCCCCCCCCCTACGAATATAGAGAGTGACACAATATTGTCTGTATTTCTTCACATTTTCTTGGGGATGTGTCTAAAGAATTTCCCATACTAAAAAGAAAAAAAAGAAAAATTGAGGTTGTTACAGCCTGCTGTTGACCACATTAAAATTAACTCATGAAACGTAACAAAATTAATTAAATAAGAAATATTATTTACGTTGTAGTTATATTTAGGACAGAAAAAAATTGCTAAAATTCTCTTCTTAAAATTTTAAATGACTTCACTAAAACAGCATTTTTTTTTTTTTTTTTTTTTTTTTTTTTTGCTAAAAAGAAGTAATCAACTTTCTTAAAATGTAGGCGATGACACAATGATGTCACTTATCCGAGACAACAATAATGATACCTGTAGCAAAAACAAAATAAAAATCGTTATAAGAATTAATTTATATCATTGAAAATATGAGTTAAACTGAAAAAAAAAAATAATAATTGCGTACTGTCCTCAGTAATTTGGCCTTCCACTGAACATATACATCTGTATACATATCCATATCAACAATTACCGCCTTTAGCCCACTGAACCATAAAGGTCTCTCCTAGGCGATTCCAATCTCAGCTCTTTTCTGCAGTTCTCCATTCTCTATTCTCCTCTTCCAAGCTTCAAAATTTCATATCTCGAAAGACATTGTGGACTCTTCCTCGGTTTTATCTTATCTTTCAGTATCCAAAATAGGACTTCAGCAGTCCATCTACCATCGTTTCTTCTGGCACGATGTGCAGCCTAGCTCCATTTTAACTTCTTACCTCTAGAAATAACACACTAACACAGCTTTTCTCGATAATTCATGTGTTTCGCTTCCTGTCTCTTTGGGTGAATTCTAACATGAAACTCTCCATTCTTCTCTCAGTTGTTTGAAGCTTTTTTTTTTTTTGTTTGTTTTGTTTTACACGTTAATGTCTAACTTTCTGAAGCAAAAGTTAATACAGGCAAAATACACTGATCAAAACTTTTCTCTTCAAACAATTTGGGTTGTCGCATTTGGATATAGCGCTATTTCTTCTGAAAGCTCTGTATACAAGTTTAACTTCCACATATATATGCATTTGGAATTATTGGAATTTTGTGTAGTTGGGAAGAAGAATTATAGTTCATTTAATAAAAACGTAAGAGTTTAATTAGAATATATTCTAAATTACTATTCATTGTTGTAGTAAGGCACATAAACAATGCTTGAATGGGAAAATTTTCCAACTTTGTAACAACAATATTCTATGTTTTTTAGGGATATTTTAAACAAAAAATAAATTATGAAACATTTTTTCCGCATGTAAGTTTCATAAAGTATCTGTGTATTTATTTACTATCTTCACATTTTTTCTTTTAGCAAGTGAAGAACTTTTTGCTTCTTACCTAATAAAAAATCTTCATTATTTCGTCCTTTTATGGAACAACCTACATTATATATTTGTGATTGAAATCATTTATGCTATACTAACAAAATTTACATAATTGATATCCAATCATATTGAAAACAGGAATGTTTTATCAAACAGAAAGCATACATTTTTTTTTCTCTTTTTCATAAGAATTGCATTTCTTTCGAAACAGAAAGCATTTCATCTTGCCAATATATACTAAAAATATCATTTCATCAAAATTCTAAATAAAATGAATAATGCAAAAATTTATATACGTCTAAATAAATGTATATATGTAGGATTTTTTTATATTGGAGTGTTCATGTAAACGTATTTTTTTTTTTTTTTCTTTTGAAAGAATGGCAATGATAAAAAGATAAAAGAAAAAGGTCACGTGACTCGCGACCCATATTGATACAATACAGTCTTGTTAGTTCTGTTCGGTCAAAGCGTTCCGGCTTCGCGGCATTGCTTTTATTCTACATGTAAAATGTATATTTTTAATATTTGTGTGTTCGCGATTTGTTTAAATAAATATGCGTCTTAGAAGAATAATGGCTCATTCATCCCTAGACGCCACCATCCTACACACACACATACACATATACTATATATATATTATCATGTATGTAATGTATTACTAATCGTTTAAAAGTAAAAATTTTGTTCAGTTAAAAGCCAGAACTTCTTATCTAATGTAAAATATATCATTAATTTGTTATGTATATGTAGTTGTAATTTTGATTCTAATAAAAATAAAAAATAAAATAAAATATACGTTCTTGAAAATTCGTGAATGATAATAGAAATGATTTAAAATTTATTTACCTTTAAACTTCAATGTCTTTTATTTACGTGGTGACGAATTATATTGAATAGAAGTCTTGCAAAACTTTCTTTTTAACTTTATTAAATAGCAACACAATTTTTTATAAGTTATTACTTGAAAAGTGAAAATATAATGTATGATTTTGAGATTTCTTCCTATGTAACAAAAAAAAGTAAACTTGTTTGTCACTCACACGACTATTCTTTACCTTGTATTTGAATACTATAAAGATAGTTTGCTGTTTAAAGAACCAGATAACAAGTACTGTAAATTAGAGTACATTAAAAAGAACTCAATCTTGGTTTAGGAACAGCTTCATTTGACACATAATATGATTTGGGTAGACCTAGAAACAAATAATCAATGACCAGCATGCCACAATCTACACGTAGCATGTTTATATGCATTTAAATAATATAGTCTCGTTTCATTTTGTTTAGGGTAGCTTATAGATGTTAAATTACAGTCGGTAACAAAAGTGTCCGAACACTAGCAAAAATTCCTATGTAAAAAAAGTACCCTTCATACGGTTCTGTTAAATAAATCTTTATCGAGTCATGTTCGTAGACTGACTAAGAAGAGGATTCGACAAGCATTTACTTAACAAAACCGTATGAAGTGTACTTTTTTTACATAGGAATTTTTGCTAGTGTTCGGACACTTTTGTTACCGACTGTACACCTACCATAAATTTCACTCGTAAACGTAATGTATTTGAATTTTCATAGATGTCTCTGTACACGAAACATTTGCTGAATCTCAATGAAAAGTTTAGTACATACTTGCCAACATCCTAATTAATATTTTGTAGTGTTGTGTGTCCCGCCCTTTTAAGAACACCAGTAGATTTTCAGAGTAATGTCTTCCAAATGCAATTACGATTACATAAGAAAAAGATACTCTAAAGTGATACTGGTGTGAAAAAGAAGGCGGGGCTAACAATACTACAGAATATTAATTAGTATGTTGGCAAGTATGTTTGTAAAGCATTCCTATATGATACAGTTTTATAATACCGAGTTTGAAATTCCTGCTCGTATTTGTCCTTGAAATACAGGGTGACAAGAAATAACTTGGACACACATGATACATTATAACTTTAATGCTAATGAAAATATTACGACCAAACTTCAATAAATATGAATACATTATTTTGTCTATTATATTTACAAATTTTCAAAGTGGGTACCTTTAGCCTTAATACAGAGCTTTAAACGTGTCACAAAATTTTCGGCTATGGGACGCAACACAATTACTGATATTTTATCCCATTCCTTGCATAAGAATTCCTTTAGGGATGTCAAAGTTTTATGAAATTTAGCACCCACCCTTGTCTCCAAGATGGATCAAACAGAATAATCCATTTGGGTTTAAATCTGTGGAATACGGTGGCCAATCTTGAGCTTCAATGAAGTCAGGAAAATTTCTCTTGCCCCAATCTTGAATGCCTTTAGTTCTGTGTGCAGGTGCGGAATCCTGTTGAAAGGTCCATCTTTTGTTTCCAAAGAACTTTTGCAACCATGGTAAGAAACATCTTCAAAAATGAGTTTGCGATAGTGGTAGTTACAGATATTTGGTTTGAAATTTCGTCCAAGTTATTTCTTTTCACCCTGTATTTAGATAACACGCACACACCAACCACTAAAAAAATCTTTTTTTTTTTTTTTTTTTTTTTTTTAATTCAGGGGATTTACATCCAAAAATTGCATCCTAAATAATATTTTCTTTACTATATGTATGAGTAAGAGAGAGTAAAAATATATTGGAAATTAAATATATTAATTAAATACATTGTACGAAATTGACATAGTTCGAAATTGTTTTCTAATTAATACAAACCGATGATTTACATTCAATATATTATTTCATTTGTATTTTCAGTAATATTTATGTTTAAATATATATATTTGTGAATATTAATCAATCTTTGATCAAAATGAGGCTTTCTTTAATGGTATTTGACGTACACTTGTCCAAACAAAACTTAAACTTGCTCAAAATTTTTTTTCATTCTTATTTTTTTCAGTAGTTAAATTTCAATAGTAATAATCATAATTAAAATGTTTAAAATCATCTTAGACTGAATAGCTGTCATACATATTAAAGTATTATTTATTATTTATATCAAGTAATTAGAATAATACATATCTCACAAAATCCTAAAAGAAAAAGTCCATTATTTTAATCTTGCAAATGAAACTGGGAATCATAACATGAAACAGAAATTCGGAGTAATTACGGAAGAATCAAAGAATTATAAACTAAGCAAATATGAAGTAAAAGGAAAAGGTTATTTCATTTTTTAGTAACAAAGAAAAGTAATTAGGATATTAAAAGATAAACATATATTTGAGAACCTTGATTTTACGATCTTATAATTATAATGAAGTAACATCTATGTAATTATTTTTAAAAGCAGATTAAAGTTGATATTTATCTAAATCTTTAAAAGCAAAACTAGATATTATTTTTAATTCGAACAACATAAATTATTATTTTTTTTTTATATGTTTTCTTTATTCTTTCTTTAATTAACAGGCATCTATGATTACCTACAATTTTATGAGAATGTCAAAAAGAAAAATATTTTATTGAAAGATTAAACTTATTATGATTTTTTTTTTTTATGTTTCATACTTATTTTAATAGAAATTGCATTTTTGAAATCTCAAAGAGTTGTTAATAATTATTATATTTTTAATAGCTAAGACTTCAAAAAATGTCCGCATTTTAAAATAAATTACGTTATTTTGCTTAAAAAATAATAGTAAGAATAAATATATTTAAATTTCACATAGGCTTTAGCATAGGCGTCAGTAGTAAAAACAAAGCAAAATTTTACGTAGCTTACAATTTTTAGACGATATACAAGACTTCACAAAAGTAATCTATTTATGCTTTCTTTTTAAAAGTAGAGCTATAAAAATAGGTTTTCTAAAAAATTTTCCTTTAAGTAGGTTTTTTTTTTTTTTTTTTTTTTTTTTAATGTAGGTTCGTTTTTCGATAATATAAAAACATACATTATATATATATAATAATCATTAAAGTTGTGTAAATAGCGTTTATGAAATTATTTTCTCCATATTAAAAGCAAAGTACATTTTCATGTAGAATGTCGATTTTAGTAATTATACAGGGCTACACAAAATCAACTACATATTAATATATATGTATTATGATATATATTTATATACTGAAATTTAGTAAGTCCGAATACCATCATTAAAAATAAATAATGTTTTCGATTTTAAACATCAATGGAATTTGAAAATTTTAAAGTAATTTTTTCCTTCTTCTTCTTCTAAAACGTTATTTGTTAATTTTCGAAATAGTGTTGCTATCTACGCAACAGAGAAGGGACAGAAGTTGAATAACACTTGAAACAAGAAAAAAAATATTTTTTAAGTCTTGCATTAAAAAAAAAAAAAAAAAAAAAAAAAAACTTAAATGCTGTTTTTCAGGGCAAAGCGAATGAACAGTAAAGAGTTACTTATTTCAATCTAAAAAAAAAAAAAAAAAAAAATATATATATATATATATATATATATATATACATGCTTTTGTAATTTATTATGTTTGCTTATAAATCACTTATTCTTTATCATTCAAAAATAGTTTCATGTTGGAACATACTCTAATATTAAAAATGTGTACACTAAATATATGAGACAATATTTATATCAACAAGAGAAAAGTTATTTTCAAAATTTATGCACAAATGCTCTTTCAAAGGTTAATCAAATCTTTCTGAATCATTCGAAAGGGTAGATTGATTCTTTTTACTTACCAAGTGGCCACCATTTAGAAACAAGATGGAGGATAAAACTTATTAATGGATTTGGTGAAGACTTTTATGTGGTCTATGTACACATGGAGTTTTAATCAAATTCATTCATAAATTCTTTTTTATGTAAACTATAAATTTTCAAGTGGCAATCTCTTGGGAAACAAGATGGTGGATCAAGTTGACCAACAAGCATATCGAATGCATTTATAAGATAAGTCTACTCTACAAATTTGTTTCGAATTAAATCAGTATTTCAAAAATTATCGTGGTGAGAAATTTTCATGTGGCAGTCTGATTTGCAGTATCTTGGAAACAAAATCGCGGAGCAAGTTGCTTAGTGAACTAATCTAAGATATTTGTAAGATTTGTGCACTGTGTAGCTTTGTTTCGAATGAATTCAGTATTTCAAAAACTATCATGATAAATTTTCAAGTAGAAACGTAATTTTATGCGGTCGCAACTTGGGAACAAAATGGCAGAGCAACTTGCTCATCGAAATCATCAAAGATATTTGAATGATAAGTCCACTGTCCAAATTTTGCTCGAATTGATTAACTATTTCAAAAGTTATTGAGATGGCAAATTTTCAAGTGGCCGCACTTGAAACCCAGCAAACATATCCAAGATATTTGAACCGCAAGTTCATAATCCAACTTAGGTTTGAGTATTTCAAAGTTATCGTGATGACAAATTTTCAAAGGTCAGCCTGATTTCAAGTGGCCTCGAATTGAAAACAAAATGGCAGAAAATGTTGACCAGCGAGCTCTTGCAAGATATTTGCATGATAAGTTCACTGGCTAACATTGATTCAAATTGGTTCAGTATTTCAAAAGTTATCGTGATGAGAAATTTTCAAGTGGTAGCCTGATTTCATGTCCCTCCCCCCCCCCCCTTAATTTAAGGTTTTTGCAATTTTTAAACAAAATGGTGGATAAAGTTTATTAATAAACTTGGTTGAGACCTTTATATGGTCTACTTTTATCAAAATTCATCATCTATGTGTAATCAAAATTCATGATAAATTCGTCCGGATTGTAAGAAAATCCGGACTTAAACACGCTTTTTACAATGTGGATTTAAGATTTTTAAGAACCAGTCACTTGAAAACAAAACGGCGGAGCAACTTGGTTAACGAAGTCATCCAAGATGTTTGTAAGATAATTTTGCTGTTTAACTTTTGTTCGATTTCGATTATTATTTCGGAAGTTATTGTGATGACAAAAATTCCATTATGTAGGTATGTAGGTATATATATATAGATAGATAAACGAAGTGATTGCAATAATTCGATTTCTGAAGAAATCAACATTAATAAAAAAAATATAATAAAAAAATATTAAACGTGGATAAAAATTAAAAGTATACAAAAACTAAATAATATGTCAAGCTTAACATATTTTTATGTGTAAAATTTAAATTGCAATATATAACATTATTTTGATATGAAACTTACAGATTTTCTACTTTTCTTATAAAAAACGCACATTCAAGTAAATGACTTTTTCTGAAATAAAATCATGCTAAAAACATGCTTTAATACATTCATTATATTAACTTAATATCAGCTGAATAATATGAATGAAAATGTTGTTTGTCTCTGTATAATGAAACTTTAAAATTTTGTGTTGATCAACTAAGTAACTTTTAATTTTCCTTAAAAAGACACTTTTAGAAAAAGAGGCTTTCTGTTCAATTAGAACCTTGTGATTTTTAAGATTATTAATTTCAAGGGAACTTTGGAGGCATTATGGAATCGGAATGAATTTTATAAACATTTCGACACTGTGGATCGTTGGATCGTTGGGTTTAACGTCGCACTAGTGCTGCGCATATGGGCAATTGGCGACTTTGAAACTACGGATGTTTGAACTTTTAATATGCCTATGGTTTCTACCTCTCCCATTCTCTCTGTCAAGCCTTTGTAAATCTGAAAAATATTTCGTCATAAAGTATTCAAGTCGCTAATATGTATATTGACTGTATCTTATTTTCTTTGAATTTTATGTTTCATATATATTTTACTTTGTTTGTACCATAAATTACTTGCATACATTCTGAAATATTATGTATATATGCATATTGATAAAATTATATGTTGTATCATGCACACTGGCCTATTAATTCAACTGAAATTTGTTTATCTCCGGAATGATCAGTGCTGTTTACATTCTGAATTTTTTGGACTGTAAACAACTCTTAGTGTGTTATATAGGATTTCAGTATCTAAAAGCGTTTATTATTAACCAAACGTGCAAAAAGTCCATTTATAAAAATATATAAATTCTTTAAGTATAGTGTACTTGACGAAAGGCACATTAGAGTTCTTCGATACTAATTCAATACTAATTGAGTCTTATACTAGGCGAGATGTATTAAACCCTCGACGATAGCTTTAATGCCCCAACCCACCCATTACCACTGTTTGATGTCTTTTTCTAGTCAACTTTGTCCTTTTATTCTTTCCGATGTTAGCCTTTTTTTTCCCACCCTTAACATTGTGAGTTTTTTTCGTTTTCTACCCATGCTTTTTCTGTGAATTTTTAGCCTTTTTTTTTCCTCGTTTTTTTCCTTCAAAAGTGCAGTGAGTACTAGTATATTTACAAAATACACACAAAATATTGGCAACCGATATACATATACCTATATATATATTAACTAAAAATTGTACTTTTTCCTTTTCAACTGAAATAAAAGAAATATTTTTAAAAAAATATAATAGACAAAACATTAAGTTTATCTTTTTTAGTGGTGAAGAAACATTCTTTTATTTAATTTCTTGTTCGATATTACTAATACTGAATAATATTGATCTTTATAGATGTGTATGTAGAACTTTGCATTTTAAATTTTAAATTAATATTTTTATTTAATTAACTAATATTTAACATATTCTAAAATACCCTTTTGAATAAATAATTTCCTTTAAAAATATTAAATGAAGATTGATGAAACTGCACGTAATGTTAGTTACTTATATTTATACAATTTGTGAGTGTAATGAGAATTTTTATCATAAATCATTATAATCTTATGTTTATATAAGCATTACTAGTAGACCCGGTCACGCGTTGCTGTGACTAAGTTATACGTTGAATTATATTGCAGTAAACTATTTAATACAGTCAAATTATTATTTACGAATAAAGACGAAAACGTTGTAGCTGATGTAAATACCTACAGGATTGAGATTTGAAACTTTGGTCAAAATTTGGAAGCGATTGATAAAAATTTTCGTAGAGCTGATATTAAGCACAAATTAATTTTTCTGTAGGGTCTTATAAATTTTAATGGAGAAGTGATATATATTATTTCTAATGCTACTTAGGATAAAAATGCTAAAATGACTAATACACAAATTAAATTATATTGAAATTGTATTAAAATAAAAGTATAAAAGAAGCAGACGATTTTAAAATCAATTTTTATGGAGGAGTGAAATATAATATATGCTATAATGGATAATTTTACTATAAAATGACCTCATCATTTTAAATATTTTAAAGATGGCAACAGCTGTAGTTATAAAAAGGAAAACAATATGGCTAAACCAGAAAAATAAGTAAATTTGATAATTATTTTAAAATTTTAAAATAGGACATCTTATGAAATATTGGACACTTAAATTAAATACATATATCATTAAATAGAAAAAGATTTTGGAAAAGTTTAGTATATTTTAACGAAGTGCTGAGAAGGTTTTGAGTATGTTAAAATTTTAATAGTAAATTCAAGTTAATAAAGATGGGAAATATTGAGGATTAAGATAAGAATAAATATAGGATTAAAAAAAAAAAAAAAAAAAAAAAAACTGTTTATATACCATGCTTTTAAATTTTAATATACTAATAATATACTAATTAAAAGGAAAATGATAAATATTCTAGCATTGTTTAAAGTTAAATTTGTTTTCAAATGTCTAAATAAAATATCGGATATAAGATAGGATCTTGCAGCGGAATAGATTTCATTTCTGTCATCCTTGGCGAAAAAAAGAATATCGCCAAATTATCTGGCGAAAATATTTGATTCCTTTCAAAATCATGGTTATTTTAACAACTTATATTAAAAGAGTAATGAATAATATGAAACAATATTTCGTTCAATACATATTACATGTCATACATACCTACAATGAATAATACATATTACATTTCGTACAATGCATACATCTGGCATGTATATTTTCGCGTTACGCTTTTGATCGCCAAATACAAAAAAAAAAAAAAAAAAAAAAACGCCAAGGTCGACAGAGTTTAGAAATTTTTTTAATTAAAATTTTGTCAATTTGACAATAAAATAATTTGACAAAACTCAATCTAACGCATGTGATAACTAATACATATCTATATTCTATACCCAAATATAACGATTGAAATCGGGAAATAAATTTCCTCGATTTTTAATAATTTTTTACAAAAACTTCAATGGGCGATTAACATAGGAAATCTTTTTCTTGGCTGTACAGACGGTCAGTGAGTCACACTTCGCTTGCTAATTTATTTACTAAAGGTGAATGAAAAACTCCAGATACATTTTTTTTCGGCATCAAAAGTACGATAACCTGGGGATGATAGATCTATATATATTACTATATCTATGATAGAACTACATTAGCACTTTATCAATGCGTATAAAATCTTTAAATTGATTATGACGTCAATTTTCGTGAGATGCATAATTTAACTTTTTATATTTTTTTAACGTTCACGTTTGATTAAATGTGTTTATTTTTATGTTGAAAGAAAATGAACTCGTAATTTTTTTTTTTTTTTTTTTTTTTTGGCAACAATTAAACTTATGGAACTCACAGATATTTTGGAGCAACTGTAACAAAGGTCTATAATTAACAAATAATTGCAATAAAAAAATATTGTGACAATAAGTTGAGATAAAAACTATCCAATCTCTCAAGTTGGACCAAACTGCACACAGTGTGCAAAATTTCATTAAAATCGGTTTCTTAGTTTAGGAGTTTATCGCGGACAAACATCGTGACACGTAATTTATATATATATACAGATAATGAATATTTATTTTGAAAAACGTTCGAAATTTTGAACCAACTTACGTTTTTCTCGAGTGTCTGTGTATAAAAATAAAAATGAATTAGAAAATTAAAAAAAAAATTCTTTTTAAATCTTAAAGATAAGAATGAAATATTGGAAATAATGCTTCAATAAAATACATGTTTCATAGATAATAAAAAGGTTACATTTATGTTAAATCAGTTTACACATCACGTCTGTTTATCTTTAGCACCAACAATTTTTCAACTTCTCATGACATTTGTTAACATGTAATCTGTCATAGAAAGAAAGCTGAAATCTGAGAATTAAATTAATGGTTTTCGACAGTCACTGCCAAAGATATACTAAAATATTTGTTTTCCTACATATTGTATTTCAAACCATACATTGTATGAAAGTAAACAAATATGACATAAATGTTATAACATGATATACGTGATTTTTCCGAGCGTTTCTGATACGGTACCGTAAAGATATTTGGAATAATGACTTTGTTTTACTCTTATATCAGTAATCAAACAATATTTATGAAAAAATGCATGTAAATACTATGTTAAATGAAGATGAATCACAAATTTGTAAGCTAACGCTATTAATTCCATAAACACCCAAAAAAAGTTTTGGATCGATAAAGTTACGCACGACGTATCACCAAGTATAAAACTAGTATATTGTTGCCGTCACGTAAAAAATCGCGTAATTTAGACCAAGACTTAGTCACCATTACAAATTCAATGAGAAAAATGGGGAAAAAAAACGTGAATGAAAAAGAGTGAGGTGAGAAGGAGAGAAAGAGAGAAAAAGAAGGAAATAAAGATGATTTTGTTTGATTGATTGAAAATGTTAGAATTGGTGAAAATAATAACCTCCTAATAGCCTTAAAAAGAGCCATTATATTATTAGCTATAATTTAATGGTTGCCAAAAAAAATTTACGAGTTCATTTTCTTTCGACATAAATCTAAATCCATTTAATTAAACGTGAACATTAAAAAAATGTAAAAAATTAAATTATGCATCTCACAAAAATTGACGTCATTATCACTTTAAAAATTTGATAGGCATTGACAAAGTGCTAATGTAGTTCTATAGCTATGATTCAACAGAAAATTTAAAAATATGGTATATAAAAAGTTTTTATCTTATAGTTATTTTAATATAAATTATCACTGAGTTTAGTTTATTAAGTAAATGAAAATAGTTTATTTTCATTAGTAACATATTAGTAACATACTTTTGCATTTAGTTCCATACTTTTATAATAGAATTAAAACAAGTTAAATTTTTACTCGGTTGAAATAAGTTTAAATGTTAATTTCTAAAATTAAGTAACATAAATTCTTAAAGCACTGTTATTTAAAAGTTTTGGGAAGCTTTTTTAAAGCATAAAAATCTTTTAATTGTTTTTCTTTCTATTTAATATTTAGATTATTTTTATTTTTAATGTAGTTCTAGTATCCATTTAATTAAAAAAAAAATTCTTTTTTTAAACTACATTAACTTTTAGATTAATCTAACTAAAATATATTTCATAATTAACATCTTACTTCAGGTCAGAAAACTTGTTTTTGAGAAATTTCAATTTAAC
The DNA here is from genome assembly GCA_963930645.1 of Salticus scenicus. Lineage (NCBI taxonomy): Eukaryota > Metazoa > Arthropoda > Arachnida > Araneae > Salticidae > Salticus > Salticus scenicus. The sequence goes on along the minus strand of OZ005654.1, from coordinate 112,847,453 downwards.
AATCAATAGTTTAGACAGTTTAAGATTAAAAAATATTTTTAGCTAATTTAATTTGCTTAATTATGTAGCTTTTTATCTATGCATTCCAAATAGCATTAAATATATCAATCTGATTTTCTGTTGTTAAATCTGATTCCGTCTGATTTTTACACAAAAGTAATCACAAGACTTGTAGACAAAATTAAGGTACGGATTATACATCTAACGGGTGTACCAGAATAAAATAGACTGATATAAATTGATGCATATCTAAATTTATTTAAGTGAAACCCAACTTGGTTTTACATATAAACGATATAGATAGAATAATAAACAAAATGCAACATATTAATTTATGTAAATAATCCCCGTTGCTGTTTGCCATTTGATGTAAGCGTCTGGGCCAACTGAGACAACTTTCCATCATTACGTCCTTTCTTATTCTCTTTACAGCTCGTTTTAGTTCTGAAATCAGTATTTTTTAACATTTTATTTTATCCCAGTTCATCCGCTGTACAAATTCATCTTAAATCGAGTCGTCCATTGCATTTAAATCTTTTTTTCATCAGAAAAAAGGATTCTCTTAGTCTAACCTTTCCTGAAATTGTGTCGCACCCAATTAGCGAATTTGATTCTTTTCTGCTTTTGGGTTTCTATGAGTTTAGGTTGTATTCGTTTTTTGTAAGGTCTTAATCCAATGTCATTTTTAAGTATTCGCTGTGGAGGTTTTGATACTTTCAGTTCCCTAGCAAGTTTCCTTATGGATATGCTCTTCTTACGTGTCAAGCGACTCTTCACTTTTTGAATCAGATTTTGGTGCGGACAATGCGTGAACAGTCTGGAGATTGAGATGTCTTAATATTGTCACTCTTTCTAATCATATTACACCACTACAAAAAATAGTGGCACAACTTAAAACACCTTTCAAATGACGAAATATTTTGCTTCTGGATTCTCCCCTTTTGAACTTGGAAAGAACCAACTTTTGTTCTTCTTTGCTCTTCATACTATCCTGTAGTTGCAATGTAATTTTTGCTTTTGAGTTGTTGCACAGATTTTACCAATGTAATTGGGAATCTATAAAAAACGTATATATGTAATATAAAATTTCCATGCATACATACAAATAGAAATAGTCTATTTTATTCTGGTACACCAGTTATATCTATATATATATATATTAACAGAAAACTTTTATTTGAATAACAAACATAATTTTGGCACAGATTAATAGCTTTATTTATTTATTTATTTTTATAATATATTATTTGTTAAGTCTTTAATTGACTGGCATAAATCAATTTTTATTTAAGGAAACCATATAATAATTGCAAAAAGTTATTACTTTTTAAAACGATAGTTACTTACATTTTAGTTTCTTATCTTTCAATACGATTTTCTTTAAATAGTCAAATAAAACCAAATATTTCCAGTTTCTATAGAGAGTTGCAGAAAAAATAATGTTGAAATTGGGCTAATTTAATTTTAGAATATAAATTATTCGCATGAAAATTTAAAGACGTTTTCATTCATTCTTCTGTAAAATGTTATTTTTATTCATTATAGTTTAGTTTTAGAATGGAATTTAATTGTACACTTAACTATTCTTTTCCAAGATTAAATAATTATTTACTTTAAACAATAACAATGTAAAACAAATAAATGTCTGTTTATTCTCTTAAACTATACGTTTAATAATTAAATTAATTATCCTTTCTACATTTTCCTACAAATTTCCTTATTGTAAATACTGAGGGAAAAGATATTTGTTTTTTCAATCAACTTTGTATTTAAATATGTCTATTTATTAAATGTTTACAAATGTAAAATAATTTTTGTAATAAAACTTTGATTTTTTTTTTTTTTTTTTTTTTTTTTTAAATATATTTACTTGTCGATAAAGGCACAATGTATAATACAAATGAAATTAATTTAAAATAATTTTTTTAGTATAAATCCCAAAGTAATAATATTTAAACACACAAATTAATATATTTTTTATTTAAATATTTTATTTCTAAATGTTTAAAGTCAAATTTCATAATTTACGCTGAAAAGTTTAAAGCAATTTTATATTTAACCAATAAATTCAAATCAAGACATATTTCACGATGGTATTTTTTAGGCATCCAAAACAAAGTTAATCAACTTAAAGTGTTTCGCTATTTTTTAAATTTTTTCATCGTATATTTCATCTTGTGCTTTTCCATCAAGCAGATTTTATTTTTTATTTTATCTCTACGAACTCAAAAAAAAAAAAAAAAAAAAAAAAGCATTTTGTTTTTTATTATAAATAAAACATTTCTGTAAAAAAAAAAAAAATTAAAAAGTCTTCAAAGAAAGTTTATTTTTATTATTGTTACTCCTTTTATTATTATGAAAGATAGTACTATCTACTTTGTACTTAAAAAATCTTATTATCATTTTAAAAGCCCATAAATGACTCATTATATATTGTATTACAAACTATTACATAAAATACATTATGTCTAGCATGATACTTTTGTCCGCTTGAATAAAAAGTAAAAATAACATCGTTTTTCATGGTGCTTAAACTAATGGCTTCTTATAAGCAGATAAAAATATAAAACAAAAATTCTAAGATTATAGTTTCATTATAGTATATATATATAACAGTATTTTTATGTATTTTGAAAGCTTTTTATTATTTGAAAAGTGTGTATTTAACACATAGTATTTTCAGAAACATTTGTAATTATCAAGGGTTTAAAATGGAATAACTTAATATTTCTATTATAAAAAAAAGATATTAAAAAAAAAGATCAGTATTTTTTTTTTTTTTTTTTTTTTTTTTTTTTTTTTGTACTATTGGCAGCAAAATTATTCGAGCACTAGCAGTAATTTCTATATAAAAAAATCACTTTTAATACCTTTTTTACTTCCTTATACAGTTTATAAGGAAGTGTAGTAATCCCGATTTGAGAAATGAATTTAGTATTTCACATAGCTCGAAAATGAATGATAGTAGAAGGTTTCACATTTATGTGTGACTTTTATGATGTCTAGTTGTACACCTGCAACTTTGGTTTTAATACGAGTTTTTATTTCAGAGATATCAATGACTTTACACGAATTTTCGTGACGTCTGTATGTATATATGTGTGTTTGTCTCATAAATAAAAAACGGTTGGACGTAGAACTTTGCAAAGTGGTATATAGGTTTTTTGTAACATCTAGTTGTGCACCTCACATTTTGGACTTTCTATGATTTTCCGGTTTGGAGATATTTAGGAAAATTATATTCATAATGACCAAAAATACAAAGGTTTTGGCCATTATATATGACATATTATCATATACATTTCAAAAGAAGCTAATGATAGAGCCAGTAATGATATTATTATGAAAGTTGAAGACATTTTTGCGTGTAGACATTTATGCTTAAATACATAAGCAGGTTCTTGTCGATGAATGCATTTTATTTTATGAATATTCTGCCCGTAGATAGAGCCCGTAATGTATCTCGCATAAATCACAAACGGTTGAACCTAGTACGTTGCAAATTGGTATAAAGGTTTTTTATAACATCTAGTTGTGCAACTCTTTTTTTTTTACTTTATATTGTTTTCCGTTTTGTAAATATTTTGGAAAATTATATTCATAATAACTAAAAATATAAAGCTTTTGGCCATTATATAGGACCTACAATCATAGAGATTTCAAAAGAAGCTAATGATAGAGCTAATAATGATATTGTTATAAAAGTGGAAGACACTTTTGCGTGTAGAAAGTTATGCTTAAAGACATAACCAGGTTCTTGTCGAAGAATGCATTTTGTTTAATGAATACTCTGCCCGTAGATAGAGCACGTAATTTATTGTTGTGAAAGTTGTCGGCATTTTAGCATGTAGAAATTCGTTCTTTAAGACAGAAGCAGGTTCTAGCCGACAAATGTATTTCATTTAATGAATATTCAGCCAGTAGATAGAGCCTGTAATGATAGTGATAAAAAACGTTGTCGATATTTTAGCATGTAGAAAGTAATTCTTCAAGAAATAACCAAGTTCTAGCCGATTAATGCACTTTATTTAATTAATATTCAGTAAACAGTTGAATAAATCTCTCTCTCTCTCTCTTTTTTTTGTGTGTGTGTGTGTGTGCTAGAAAAATTAATATTATTGAAACAATCCAATGAAATAGCCATTTTTACTACAGAAATCAAACAAACGTTGTTAAATACACTGCAGAGTATAAATTTCGCTAAATCAGGAACAGGCGAATATTTCGAAGTCTGAATTCATCGAAAGTATTGTTAGTGGTTTATGGAATTTTCAAGGTAATCCTGCGTGAGAAACCGATGCTTCATTACTAAATTTCCAGAACTAGAATCCTATAAAGGTAAAATTTCCAAATTTTGTATATCCCTTACTACTATTTTTCGCCACATTTGAATGCCTATTTTGACGCTAAATCACTGGCCACCTTCGTGGAAATGAAAACCTTTCATCTGCTTCTACTTTTACTGTAATGCTGTGTAGAAAGTAACACGTAAAGATATAGGAAAGTTCTAGTCTACAATCATCAACAATCATTCTACTTTTTACTTTTTTATAGTCTTGTGAGTCATTTATAAAACTTTCGAAGAACTTAGGTCTGCACAATAAACAAATGCATTTTTCCAGAATACTCCAAAACTCTGTTATTATTGAAGTTAAAGCTTCCAAACTTTGGCAAAACTATGTGAGGTATAGCAAAGTTAGCTACAATTAAAATTCGCACTTTACGAGTAAAACATGAATGTGCAGAATTTAGGATTCAGTAGATTAATAGAGTTAGTTCTCATCCTAAATTAAAATCGTAATTTGTCATATGCTAATAAGTTTGGAAAGTGAGATGGATAAAAGGCGATGTATTTCATAATGAAGAGATAGTAGGGAGGTAGCCGAGAGAAAGGATGGTAGTCGGTTAGAAGAGTAGAAGTAGTAAGATGTTAAAGGAGTAGTAGCAAGCGGCTGTATTAGATGATAGTTGTCGAGTAGTACAGTGGTATAGGGAATCATCCCATGTACGAAAGATTAGTAGCAGCAGTGAGAGATAACGAAGTTAAATAAAGTAGTTGAGAGTAATTGTGGTTACCTATTTAAAGTTGGAATAGCTAGTATGGCTGACCATCTTAAGTTATAAGTTATTAAATATAATTATAGTCCAACGCCCACATTTCTATTAAGCTCAAATAAAAGCTCATTTATTTTATAAATTGACTTTCTGATTACTTCATTAATTAATTAAGCAATCAAGTTTCAGCTTCAACCTAAAGTTAAATGAGCATGGCGACGACATTTCGTTCGTCACAGTGACTCCCAAATCAAGTCGAAACTCGCCCCGAGATAGTGTTTTTTGATGGCACGACCAGTGTGCTCCAATTTTTTGATGAACTTGAATATTTTTTCCATTTTTATAAAATCGATGTTGCAGAAAAATATGCTTGGTTAGCATATTCCTTAAGAGGAGAACCGAGACAGTGGAATAAGATAATCGCCTGCCATTCACTTGGCCCAAATCCAACCTACGAGGATTTAAAAGACGGGTCATCAACCTCTTTGCCACTCGGTATGATAGATTGAGATTAGAACATGACCGTTCCCTCCCCCCTCACGAGCGTCAGTGGGAAACAGTAATAAAGGATGTGGAAAAACCACAAGTTATTAAGTCGCAGGAAGCAAGCTCGAGTACATTAAATCAACCTAAAACTGGCGATGAAAACTGTATTTCTAGTGACAAAAATCAAATACAAGTTGAAGCAAACGAGCAAACTTCGCCTTTAACCGGCACTACAGACAAATTATAGTCTGTTATTCAGCCTTTGGATACGGATAAAAAATCTGAGAATTTATCTAATATTACGACGGAGGTTGTAAAAGAAAATCCAATTAAAATAACTGTGGCTGCTGAAACCGTTAAACTAAGCGAAAGTGGAAAATCATTACATGAGGCGGATAATCCTATTAACTCGCCTTTAGATCTCAGCTGTGCATCCAGCCGACACAGTCAAATATTTCTAATGCGATCGTGAACTTAAATTGTCAAAATGACAAACCGCCTAAAGTAAACGAAAAAGATGTTATTTTAAAGAAGGTAATTTCAAAAGGGCATTTAAGTTCTTGTGAAGTCTCTCGACCATCTAGCAGCCCCGCATTCGAAAGCACGGAGCGAACGCAGTCTTCTAGTATAACTATGAACAGTGACAAGGTGACGGGCTCGAAACCCCCTCACCACAAGGACCAGATTCAGAGTTCACAACCTCCTCCGAACAGTAAAAGGTTCCGAGGAAGAAACCCCCTCCGGAGAGTGCCCAGCCACCAGATTCGAAGCCTCCTCCGGACACCGACCCTGCAAAGTCTGACGTGTATCTGCGAGCCACCAGCACTGAAATCTCTATAACAACTCTACAGGCCAGTCTGACCCGCATCTCTTGTTTTGCTGCTATAAAGAAATCTATTTGTCAGGTGCTATGGTTCTATATTTTTTCCATTGTAAAGTGTATTTCTAGCAGAACAGTCCTAAAATCTACGACATGTAGTAAAAAAGCCATTTGGACTTTCAACCATGAGCTAAAAGCCATGAACTTTCTAAAATATCAAAAGTCAAAATTTAAACTTTTAGCATGAACTTTCAAACTCCCGAAATTTCATGTATGGTTTACATGTCATAATTTTTTTTTCTGTAATATAATATATTCATGTGTGTACGTTAATGTTTTCTGTTTTTTAGCCTTCACCAGCAGTGAGTCGTCAGAAAATTTTCTTCCTTTGTATAAACATTTTTCTCTATAGTTTTGTAAATGATTTATATGTATGTACGTTAATCTTTTTTTCATCCTCAGCCATCAACGACAGTTTTTGGTAAAAACTTTTTTCAACATTTGTGTATATATATATTCCTTATCTACATTTCTCTCAATGTCTTATAAATTGTATAAAATGAAATTTGATAAATTGTATAAAATGAATATTTCTTGTTGTAAACTTTTGTATGCTAAACTAAAATTTAATGTATATATATATATTAATATGGGGTTAAAAGAATTTTTTTTTCGCTATTTTGCATGTAAGTTCACATTTAACGACTAACCTTAATAAACTGACAATTTAGTTTTTCCGTATGCAAATAGCTAGGTGAAAATATTGCTTATCTATAAAATTAATATGTCATTTACCTATCTACAAGTTGTAGTTTACTTTCTAATTTTGATTTATACTGTAAAATGAATTTTTGTATTGTAGAAGTACTCTGATTCAAACCCGCAGTACAGTCGTTAATTCTGAAAATCCAGGCTGATTTCTTCAAATTGTTACTTTTGAAATGCTGAAGGAGGTATTGACATTTGCCAAAGACTTTGGAGTTCTGAAGTGGAAGTGTTTTTGGACGCATGCCAGCTACTTTTCAATTCTGCAGCAGAAAGTGTTCTTGGAAGCATGCCAGCGGGATTCTTTCAAGATCAATCTGATAGTGAATAACTGGAAATTTTTTGATAAACTCTTCAGATGGCTCAAGACTTTTCAAGATTTTGTGTTTAATAAAATTATTTTAATGTTACAAATCTTAAAAATCAAGTCAAGCACTTAATGTTAAAAGTTCATAAAATTAAAATTTTCTCCTTTCCATTTAAGGAAAGACGTTCTTGTAATTCCCCGCTGTATCGTTGGACTATATATCTTTAACTAACTAATTATGAGTACAAAGAGTTTTCCGGTGTAAATCGACTTAGACTGAGCTTTTAAAAAATGTTTCTTATTTTTCTAACTGTCCGGTTTTTCAGCCCGGTACTCTTAATTTTTTTTTCCCTTATTAGATTTTTCAAAAACAAGTACTTATTGTTGGGCAGCTTAATTTAAGTTTCCCCCCTCTTTTTCTGAAGTATTTTGGAGTTTAATTTTAAACAATAAGGTCTCGTAGCTAATTTTTTATTTTCATAGCATAACAATACCTTTAAAGTTTTCACGGGTAAAAACCCGTTGTGGATTCTTACGTGAAATTTTTTTCTTTTGGGGAGAAACTGTGAGGTATAGCAAAGTTAGCTACAATTAAAATTCGCACTTTACGAGTAAAACATGAATGTGCAGAATTTAGGATTCAGTAGATTAATAGAGTTAGTTCTCATCCTAAATTAAAATCGTAATTTGTCATATGCTAATAAGTTTGGAAAGTAAGATGGATAAAAGGCGATGTATTTCATAATGAAGAGATAGTAGGGAGGTAGCCGAGAGAAAGGATGGTAGTCGGTTAGAAGAGTAGAAGTAGTAAGATGTTAAAGGAGTAGTAGCGAGCGGCTGTATTAGATGATAGTTGTCGAGTAGTACAGTGGTATAGGGAATCCTCCCACGTACGAAAGATTAGTAGCAGCAGTGAGAGATAACGAAGTTAAATAAAGTAGTTGAGAGCAATTGTGGTTACCTATTTAAAGTTAGAATAGTTAGTATGGCTGACCATCTTAAGTTATAAGTTATTAAATATAATTATAGTCCAACGCCCACATTTCTATTAAGCTCAAATAAAAGCTCATTTATTTTATAAATTGTCATTACTTCATTAATTAATTAAGCAATCAAGTTTCAGCTTCAACCTAAAGTTAAATGAGCATGGCGACGACATTTCGTTCGTCAAAACTAAACTAAAAATTTTCGATAAATTCGTTCGCCAAATCACCAAATTCGATGCCAAGACCCAAAATCTACGTTGGCTACTAATTTGCGGTATGGCGAGATTAGCGATAAAATTTTGAGGCAAATGTTGTTTCGGATAGCCAAAAACAATTTCTCAATTTTAACTGAGTTAATTATTTTGGTAAAATTTATCATTTCCCGCGACTAATTTTTGCCCGTGAGAACAAAATTGGACCATCTATATTTGAATAATTTCCATTATACTCTAAGCTGCGCACTTGCCAATGAGATATTCTATAACAGTATATTTGTCTCGGTGGCATATATAACCGTATTATCGTGACCTTTTTGGTTCGAGTAGCAGTTTTTTTCTTTTTGAATGTTCGTGGACTGGAACCTGCCTGTTTATTTATGAATGAGTTACATCACACAAAACTGTCAATATTTTCATAAGAACATGTATCTTCTTATGGTTATATAAGGAAGTCATGTGATGTCCGCATCAGATTTTTGTTAAATAAATCCTTGTCGAATCAAATTCTTAGACTGACTGATGGCCGTATTCACCATTAACTTCGACTCCCGGTTGAACGCAAAAACTTGAAAAGCATCTAAAGGCAGAATACAGCTTTCCAGAAAAAATTAGCACGCTGTTTCTGCCATCTAGCGTCAAGGATTTCATATAATCTTTGATTGGTTATTTTCGCTTAAAAAGTCTGAAAATATGTATACCGTCAGATGGCAGAAAAAACGCGCCAAAATTTGCTGAAAATTTGCACCCCGCCTTTATGCGCTTTTCAAATTTTTGTGCTCAACCGGGAGTTGAAGTTATTGGTGAATAACAGCCTAAGAACATGACTCGACAGGGATTTATATAACAAAGCAGTATTAAGTGTACTTTTTTTTATATATAGATATTATTGCTAGCGCTCAAATAACTTTGCTGTCGACTGTACATGGGCCATGAAATTCAAATTTTAATTTCAGTTTGAAACTGTATCAAGTTTCTGATCGTTATGAAGTATGTACGACATTCTGCGGTAAATGATACGAGACATGAGATAAAAATTTTACAATATCAAAAACATTTAACCATTTAAAAGACCCTATACTGATATATAATTTTTTTTTTAAATAATACTGTATTTAGAAACTAGAAAGCAAATAAAAAATTGAAAAGCGAAATATATCGTCATAAAGTAGATTTTACCAAATATATTTGGAGGCGTTGAGTTGTAAAAGCGAACTAATGAAACCACCAAACTAGCATTTCTTTTTTCCACAAATATTTAAAAAAATAATTCCTATAAATATTTTCCATATACTCGTTCTACCATAAATGTTTGAAAATACCTGTAATGGTTTAAAATTCCATTTAAAATTTCACTTCAATTTCATAACATATGTACAACAAATCAACTGTTATTTTATAAGATAAAACTTCCAAAGAAAAAGTCAATAAAAAAATAAATTCAAAAGCTTGATTTCCCAGTGTACCTATCTTGATACTAACGCAATTACAGTTGATTTAAGTGATCGAAGGACAATCATCAGGGATTTCTACTGGAATCGCAAGAAAAACAAATGTATTCCTATGGGAGGCGATTAATACCGACCATTAAATAGGAGTATTGCTCCCGTTCTTTACATTTAATACCTTGAGATATTTTTTAAAAATATTTTGAAAGAAACATATTTAACACGTTGACTGCCACGCGTGTTTACAACAAAATCCCCGTCAGGCCACCCGTGCCACTGTTACTCCGCCTGCTGTTACTCCGCCCCCAAACCTTTTTTGAGTTTCACTGAATTTTATTCAAAATCCGATTCCAAAGCAACCAAAAGAGTCTAGTGATCGCAATCACTTTCTGAATCTGCCAAATACATTCTAGTTTCATAATAAAACAATCGGGAAATTTGCACGTTGAACCATTTGGCCAGGGGCCTTTTTCGTGAAGACCTTCGCCTGCTGTTACTCCGCCCCCAAACCTTTTTTGAGTTTCACTGAATTTTTTTCAAAATCCGATTCCAAAGCAACCAAAAGAGTCTAGTGATCGCAATCACTTTCAGAATCTGCCAAATACATTCTAGTTTCATATTAAAAAATTCAACAGTATTATTATCTCCTGTCATATATTTATCTAAATATGTTCGGAAATCCTTTGGAAGGAGTCACCCGACGTGGCCTGATGAGAACTCTTGCTGTCACCCGAATACGGGTGACGTGGCCTGATGAGAACTTTTGCTGTCACCCGAATACGGGTGACACGGCAGTTAACGTGTTAAGTGTGAAAGCTCTCAAACATAATTTTAATTCTAGTAAGTTTTGTTATGTTTTCGTTTATTTACTTTCTTTTTCCCATAAGGTAGAGAAAGTATTGTTCGTGGGTCAAATTTTCGAAATTGAATTTTTGTTATATTTACACGTTTTGAGGCTTCCTGAATCCATAAAGCATGTTTTTAACGATTGGTCTGTGTGTCTGTCTGTTTTCAGAATATCTCAAAAACAAATTATAGCAGAAAGTTCAAACTTGGTATTCTAAATGTGAATCATATAGGGATGCTACGCTAAACTTTTCGTTGAGATCAAACAAACGGTTTGTGTACATGAGCACCCAAGATAATTCAAATACATTACGTCTATGGAAGAAATTGAAGGTAATTAGAGTTTAACATCAATAGACTGCACTAAACCAAATGAAACGAATATATTTTTTTTATATGCGTAAAAACATGTTCCATCAAAAATAGGGTATAGAAATTATTCACTGTTCGTTTACAGGGCTGCACATAAGAACTAGATTATAATGCAACAATACTTGAAAATTGATGGAAGTGTAATTTAGGTTGTGCTGTGTGTTATTAATATAGGATTATATTCAGGTGCACCATGCGATGTGTACATAACTTTCATAAGATATACAGGGCTGCAAATATTTAAGCCTTAACATTCTTTTTTATTTGCTAGTGTAAGTGCTTTACTATAATATTTTACCATATCCAGGAAAGTTGCTCAGGAATTGAAATTAAGTCCTCACAACCATGTGATAAATAATGTATTTTTTTTAAGCTAAATAGATTAATCATAGCTTGATTTTTGTATATTTACACTTTTGAGGCTTCCTGAATACCGAATTCAAGTTTTATAGTTTGACATTTGACTGTGTCTGTGTCTGTGTCTGTTAGAGTATTTTAAAAACAAATAATTTCAGGCGATCCAAATGATGTATTTTGAAGTTAATACATTTGTTACTAGAAAAGTGGGTTCAATATTTATAAGTTTCTATGAAAGATGCGTGTAAAAGTTGTCTGAATACTTTTAAATAAACTTTTGAACTTAATAATACAGATTCGATTTCTATATAGATGTAGATATAATAATGAAACGGCCGACCCCCTCACATAGAATTATTTGTCAAATAAAGCTTTTCCGAAGCCTAATTTGAATAGTTTTAACATAGGTTTACATAACAGCACTCGTTATCTTAACCCTTAATATCCGATCTCTACTTTTAGTATTAAATTTGAGGGTGAGAGAAAGTCGAGTGAATGACACACCAGATATTTTTTTTTTTTTTTTTTATTACATATTGACAGCAAGGAAAATAAAATAGAGTTTGTTATACAAAGGCCGTATTTTAAGAAATAAATTTTGAGAGTGATTGTATATTAGAAAAGATAAGGAATTGTATAAAATAAAAAATAAACAAAATATAGATTAAAAATATGCGAAATTTTCTAAATATTTTTGATAATTGGTGCATTCTCCTGCAACGTCTAGGGTTAAATAATAATAATAATAATAATAAAACATGGTTTATACATTTTGTAGAGGCTTATTATTATTATTATTATTATTATTAATGTCACTTTATAACCACAACACTATTGAAATCAGCAACAAATAGAATAATAAACAGGGGCAAAAGCATGTGGGTCTTCTAGATAATAAATAATTTCCATCTTTAGTTACCCGTTACATCTTTCAGTCTTTAAGGTATTTTAAATGTATACATATATACATATACATTTATTTACAAGAAACAAAAAATTATGCAAAAAATTATTAAATTCTTTTATTTTTCTCTCATTTATTGAATCATTTTGAAGCTTACTGTGAAAAGACAGCAAAGCTACAAAATTTTATTTTGTTATTAAATATGCAGTAAAAAACTGACAAAAACATCCTTATAGTTTTAATTCAAAAGGTAAATTGTTAAAATTATTGCTTTTCTGTAGCTGCATGTATCATCTAAATAATGCATGCTTGTTATATAATATGTATCAGATCTTCCAGTTTCCATGTTAGGCTATAAGCCATGTAATTTTTTTAAACAAGAGTATCAAGAATCTAAGGGGGGGGGAGGCTTAAACGAGGTATTAACGTTTTATAGTGAAAATACGGTATAGGCCAGCAATGCTTTGACATTTTTTAATATGAGAGATAGCGTTCTTCCAGTAGAAAAATGACAGATGTCATTGAAAAATAATATTTATTTAAAATTCATTGTTGGGGATTTTTACAATGCTAGCTTTTAAAATATTTTAACTAGTACATCGTTTTATATGTTTATTCTATAAATGTTCATAGAGCTGACAATTTTCAATGCAGGTGACAGTTTTAAATATTATAAAATATACGTAATGATCAGGAAATACATTATTTGTTTATTTTTTCAATCATATAGTACGATTATTTTTTGCCTCTTAACCCTGCAAATAAGTATGAATGATTAAATATTAAGTTTTGAATGATTTATTCTCTTTTTTTCTAATAACATTGTTAAGAAAAAAAAAAAAAAATGTTTTACTTTTTTATTCTTTTAGCAATTCCTAAAAGAAGTACATTTGGTACGTAAAGCTTTTACGTATAACACCAGATGTTTCTTTAAGAGAGAAAGTTTCTAGAAAGCCGATTTTTTTCTCCCCTGGGATTCAAATTTCGTTTCATTTGTAATTCGTTAAAAGTTTTCTTATTTTAAAAGTCTAGATACGATGTTATTTTCAAATCTAACAAGTAAGCGTAAAAAGCATTAGCATAAATCTAATGTATTTCTCTTCCCTTTTTAAAAAAGAAATTCCATCTTCTCCCAAAAGTTTATATTTTTCAGAAGTAACTACGACTGAGAAACAATAAAATACGAATAATTTTAACTAACAGTAATATACATATGTAACTTTCTTTTCTTTTAGAAACATATAAATGTGTGTTATATAAAATTTTCGACGAATATTAAACAGATAATATTTATCATATTCAGATTTCCATTAAGCATTTTATGGCGAAATATATACAACATATTCGAAAGATATAAAAGAATAAATAAAAAAATATTAAAGTAAACTGCTATTTTCATTTTAGCATAATTGTTTACATCAGTATTAAAACAAATAATTTTTCAAGTTTATTGAAATTTAGATTATTCGTTAAATACTTTTATTTATTTATTTTTGTAGTTATAAATTTTTCTTCTTAATAAGAACAACCTTAAATTTATGAATTTCACCATTCCGATATGTAGAATTATCATTAAAATTATTGTTACAGTTGCTGCTATGTATTGAATTACAGAAAATAAAACAACCGGAAACGAACGGTTTAGAACGAATAAAATAATAAAAAAAGGATACGGTCGTCAGCAAAAGTATCCGAGCACTAGCCAATAATTCTGATATTAGAAAAGTGCACTTCTGTTTTGCTTAATAAATCCTTGTCCAATCATATTCTTAGACTGACTAAGAACATGACTCGACAAGGATTTATTTAACAAAGCAGTATTAAGTACACTTTTTTTAGACAGAGATTATTGCTTGTGCTCGGATACTTTTGTCTGACTGTATATATATGTAAGGTAATCATAGCATCGGATTTTAATTTTATTATTTTCTGCACTATTAAGAATTTCCGCAGAAAACTACTGGTAATCATTCACCTTAAGTGTTTTGTAATGTCAGAGAGAAAAATAAACGAAAATGTTAAACTATCTATTTTATATATGCATTTTAAGGGCTAATCTTGTGAGGTAGGAGTCGGGTTGAGGAAGTAAAGGTCGCCGAAGGAGGTCAGAAAGGAAAGTGATAGCGTCGAGTTGCGACTGAATGTTGGTTGAGATTGGGAAAGTTTCTAGCTGGATCCAGCATAGTTTTGCGATGTTGAAGGTGTCGAGCAGAGGTGAACTTGGGTTAGCATGGAGTGTCTAGTTACTGGATCGTTATTTAGATAAATTGAAAACAAGATCTACGTAGATTGTGAAAGGTGTTTAAGATTTGAATGTGGATAGTTTTTAAGGAAATAGCTTGGTAAAATGAAGTGAATAGTATTGTCTATTTTGGAGAACTTTAAATAGAGTGATAGTTGTGTCGTCGAGAGTGGTGTTGATAGATGAGCTATTTGGAGATTGAGTAATGGTGTCGCTGGAGATGTAATGAGTAGTGATAGCCATAGTGGATTAGAAGTGTTATTTATTGAGTTTAGAATTGATAAAGGTGTCGTGGTGATTAATAGTACGGAGTGCTTTCCCGATACTGTAAAGTGTTCCTCGTCATTCTAAAAGTCTCAGATGTTTTTTAATATATTAGACTTATTTCAATTCATAAAAAAGTAAGAATATAGTAACTTCTATTAGATTACACTGACAAGGTGGAAAATTTAATATAAAAATTATTTATTTAAAATCGTTAGTATTAAATTCAGTTGGAAGTTTAAATATTAGAACCTGTAATGACTGTATTAACTGTGTAAACTTTATAAACAATAATTTATTTCTGTTTGCATATATAATGCATAAAATATGCAATTAATAGTTGAAAAAAATAGTTATACAATATTTAAGATAGGATTATATATTTCTCATTTTTTCATTTGAATTTATTAAATATAATATCTTCACTTTTGTAAATAAGATGTCAATGTATTGAATTATGAAACTAAATTAACTTCTGTTTGAGATTTACATGCTCGCTAATATAACTGTAATGGAACATCTACAGTCGGTAACAAAAGTGTCCGAACACTAGCAAAAATACCTATGTAAAAAAAGTACACTTCGTACGGTTTTGTTAAATAAATCCTTATCGAATCATGTTCTTACACTGACTAAGAACAGGATTCGACAAGGATTTATTTAACAAAACCGTATGAAGTCTACTTTTTTACACAGGAATTTTTGTTAGTGTTCGGACACTTTTGGTACCGACTGTATATATTATTTTCTTTTAACTGAAATACATAAATATATTTTATGAGATTAAAATAACCACAATTACTACTTTTATTATATTTTCAGTTTACAGGTATACAGAATTTGCAAATAAAATATACTTTGATAGAAAATTCCTGTAAATATGAATGACGTGTACTTCTTATTATCTTTTATTGTCATTTATTTTATGATCCTTTAAACAGAATTTTCAAAGTAAGTCGAATAAACTTAACGTTCTCTTCTAAATAAGTGAAAATTTCCAAATGTTTTTCAAGATTCTTTTGAAACGAAATAAACCAAAAAACATCTTAGTCAGATGAATTGATCAAAGAAGCGTCGAGTTTGCTTAACGTTACATTGAAATTAAATTTTACATCAGGTAAAAGGAACATCAAATGTCCAAGCAAAATTCGTAAAAGTTCATATATGAATAGAAAACATTTTCAGGTAATAATATTTTAATAAATTAAAAATATATACTATTCGTTCAAAAAATGAAAAAATGAATAAATAAATAAATAAATAAATATATATATATATATATATATATATATATATATATAAGAACTGTCTTTTTTATATATATATATATATATATATACTTCTTTTATATATACTTCTTTTATATATACTGAAACTTCTACTTTCAGTCAGTACGGATTTTGTTAGTGTAGTAACTTTTTTTTAACAATAGGATACATTTTAAATAAAATTAACTATTAATGGAAATATTATTGAAAAAACTAACATTTTATATCGTCTCATATATCACTGTCTCAGAAACAATAAATTTTTATTACCTTACTGCTAAAAATGGCCTTAATAAATATATAGAATTATTTTATTGTGAGGGAATTTTAAAGTTGATTTTTTACATTTATTAACTTTTACAATTTATTTTGTTTTTTAAAAAGCTTCACGTTTATATGTAATTGTTTATTGATTAATTTAAGCCTTTCTTCCTGGTGCTTGATCACTATAATGATGAATTATTATTATAGATACATATATATATCTATATATAATAAAAATTGAAATGTGAAAAAAATTATTTCAAATCTACTTAAAACAAATACTGAAAAATTGTATTAAATTCTAACATTCAAACATAAAAATAATTTGGGAAAATTAAAATGCCAAAGATTCCACAAAATAATATCCAAAAAAGTTTAAATATTTTATGAAATTATTGCATAATAATATAAATTCGATGCAATTAAATAAAAATTATTTACAGTGAAATATTTAAAAAATTTCATAAATTAGTATCTTTCCAGTTTTCTTTTAATCAATTTATGTAAAATTTCAAAAAATAGAATGCACATAATATTGTTATATTTAAAGTCATATGCATGCAAATTTTCTTGACTTGACGTCAATAATTTACAAAAAGGAATATACAACTATAAACACTAACATTGGAAATTTATTTTGTATTATTTTAGTTGTATTTACTATTCCAACATTTTAAACTTAGCAATAAAAAAAAATATGTATTGAACTTACAGTCAGTAATAAAAGTGTTTAAACACTAGCAAAAATTCCAATGTAAAAACAGTACGCTTCATATGGGTTTTGTTTTGTCCTTATCGAATCATGTTCTTACACTGACAAAGAATAGGATTCGACAAGAATTTATTTAACAAAACCGTATGAAGTGTACTTTTTTTACATAGGAATTTTTGCTAGTGTTCGGACACTTTTGTAACTGACTGTACTTACTATCACAAAACATAAACTTCTAACGAAAAATCGTAGAAAGTTAGAATTATTATTTGTAGTTTTATTATATAATTTCGCTTTACATTTTTTAAAACACTCGATGACTTTATAAATTAAATAAAAATAAATTTATCATTATGAATTAACAAAAATGATTTACCATTTTTGAATTTTTAACACAATTGTATTATTTCACTCCCTGGCAAAATAAACTTATTAAATATAATTAGTTTTCCAGATATTTGCTAAATCTAATATTTGGTTCAAAATTGAATAAATAGTATTTAAAAACGAAAAGTTTTTCGTTAAATATTCATTTGAAAATTTTCATTATCTTTTACATATTTCTTTTAAACATTATCTAATTTTATTTCATATTTGAAGTTTATGCATGTTTAATTTTACATTACATTATAAAGTCTTAAAACACTGTATTTGAAATTAAAATAACTTTTCAAATAATACTTTTATTAATGTCATTACTTTGTTAAATGTTTAATCCACTTTAAAAATTAATATGTTGTGAACGGAGGAATTTGATAAATGTTGAGAGAATTTTTTTTTTATTAATTGTTCCGATGGTATTCGTTTTATTTTATTTAACTCTAGCGTACAAGAAACATTTGCTTAAATAATTTATTTAAAATTTATTTTACATTGTAATTTATTTTGTACTTCTTAAAAAGGGAAAATACTTATGTGTGCATATATATATTTTTTATTATTATTATTATTTAAACAACATTAAATTAACTTTAATTCTATTTAAAAATTTGCTCAAGTTATTTTAACAAAAACTAAATAAATATACATTAATAACCGAAAATTATTTGTGTGACGTTTAATTACCCCGTTAACGCCCGAATTAATTTTGCAAAATATTATTAGCTGATTATTTCACTTATAAATTAATATAGACAACTGACAGTAAACTATATTAACTTAAACAATTCTTCTGATATATTAATATATATATATATATATTATTTACGAGACAAACTTTAGTTAAAACACATTTAAAAAAGAAAATATACTTAATTTAGGAATTTATTCATCAACCATGAAAATTCATTTCAGAAAATTTTGGAGTGGAAGGCTGATATTTTATACCAACTATGTGAAAAATACCAGAGCCGGGAATCGAACCCGGGCCTTCCGCTTTACGCGCGTATGCTCAAACCATCGAGCTACCCTGGCTGATTACCAGCTAGGCATTTCTCACATAATATTCGTTGGCAAAGTCACCGAGTCTGTAAACACAGCTGTATCAAGTGACATTAATATTCATGGCACAACTCCAATAGACCACGAAATTTTATCTTAATTTAGGAATTTATTCATCAACCATGAAAATTCATTTCAGAAAATTTTGGAGTGGAAGGCTGATATTTTATACCAACTATGTGAAAAATACCAGAGCCGGGAATCGAACCCGGGCCTTCCGCTTTACGCGCAAAGCGGAAGGCCCGGGTTCGATTCCCGGCTCTGGTATTTTTCACATAGTTGGTATAAAATATCAGCCTTCCACTCCAAAATTTTCTGAAATGAATTTTCATGGTTGATGAATAAATTCCTAAATTAAGATAAAATTTCGTGGTCTATTGGAGTTGTGCCATGAATATTAATGTCACTTGATACAGCTGTGTTTACAGACTCGGTGACTTTGCCAACGAATATTATGTGAGAAATGCCTAGCTGGTAATCAGCCAGGGTAGCTCGATGGTTTGAGCATCCGCGCGTAAAGCGGAAGGCCCGGGTTCGATTCCCGGCTCTGGTATTTTTCACATAGTTGGTATAAAATATCAGCCTTCCACTCCAAAATTTTCTGAAATGAATTTTCATGGTTGATGAATAAATTCCTAAATTAAGATAAAATTTCGTGGTCTATTGGAGTTGTGCCATGAATATTAATGTCACTTGATACAGCTGTGTTTACAGACTCGGTGACTTTGCCAACGAATATTATGTGAGAAATGCCTAGCTGGTAATCAGCCAGGGTAGCTCGATGGTTTGAGCATCCGCGCGTAAAGCGGAAGGCCCGGGTTCGATTCCCGGCTCTGGTATTTTTCACATAGTTGGTATAAAATATCAGCTTTCCACTCCAAAATTTTCTGAAATGAATTTTCATGGTTGATGAATAAATTCCTAAATTAAGATAAAATTTCGTGGTCTATTGGAGTTGTGCCATGAATATTAATGTCACTTGATACAGCTGTGTTTACAGACTCGGTGACTTTGCCAACGAATATTATGTGAGAAATGCCTAGCTGGTAATCAGCCAGGGTAGCTCGATGGTTTGAGCATCCGCGCGTAAAGCGGAAGGCCCGGGTTCGATTCCCGGCTCTGGTATTTTTCACATAGTTGGTATAAAATATCAGCCTTCCACTCCAAAATTTTCTGAAAAGAAAATATACATTTAAAAACATTTAAAATTTAGACGTTTCGAAACCCGTCCAGGTTTCCCCATCAGTATCAATACAACATTATTTGCAAGCATTACATGAATACACAAGGAATTTATTGAAGTACTGGATATTGAGGAGCCAGTGCGCATGCTTCATGATAGTGTAGAGATGGTTGGCAACTCTCAAGAAAAATACGTGATTTATAATTATCATAGCTAGAATTTAGAACTTGTATATTATCGAAGTCAGAAATATGATCGGTTTCTATTAAATGGATTACAATTTTAGAATTTTGGTTGCAATTTCTATATGGCTTTTTTATAAATCACGTATTTTCCTTGAGAGTTGGCACACTGTCAGCCATCTCTACGCTATCAATAAAGCAAGCGCACTGGCTCCTCAATATTCAGTACTTCTATAAATTCCTTGCGTATTTATGTAAGGCTTGCAAATAATGTTGTATTGATACTGATGAGGAAACCTGGACGGGTTTCGAAACGTCTAAATTTAAAAAAATTTTAAATGTATATTTTGTTTTTTAAATGTGTTTTAACTAAAGTTTGTCTCGTAAATAAAATAGATTTTGTTTTTAATATATATATAAAATTTAGACGGTATGATGTTTGTATACGTTAAATTCTTCTGATAGTTTTCAATTTAAAGCCTATCCTCATTTATACACGTTTAGTTTTCTAGCGAGAAAACTTCGAGATAGAAAAACTTTGAGATAACAGATTAATTTCTTATTATATGTTGACAAAGATGTCGAAAGTAAAGTATTGTAATATATATTATTATTCAACTTGATTTAAGTTAGTTTACCTGCGCAAAAAGCAAATATATGTGCGACGAATGAAAAATCATGAAATGACTATCCAATAATAATTAATAGTAGGCACATAAAACTTTCAGGGATCATTTAGAGTGACGCTATAAACTGTCACTAAAAAGCAGATATCATTCCAAGCAGCGACAAAAAATATACGTGCCAATTTATTAGCTATCCTTAAATGAGGACACTGGGCTCTAACGGGTTAATAGCATAAATTTTATGAAAAGTGAATTGTAGATATCTCCATATTTCATATTTTGCTGATATAATTAAAGCAAATTTGGAATAGACATTATTATATTTCTGTGCATATTAATATTTAAAACACTTTAAATGAAAACCCATCGCTCTTCATTTATCCTGTTAATGACATTTTTGTTCTGAATATAATATAGCATGATTGGTTTACGCAACGCTTTCAAAAAAATTAAATTCAAGTCAAATTCGATTAAAAATCAACATTAATTTAATTTTTTTCAACACTTTCTTTTGTTTATAATAATGTAATTCGACATTATTACTGAAAAGTATTTAGTCAAGTAGTTTATGGTATTTCTGGAAGGTGCTCAAGCTATTGAAGTACACATATATATATAATCAATTTATTATTGAATTTAAAATACCGATACCTTTCGTAATATATATATATATATATATATATATATATATATATATATAAAGATAAAAACATATTTAATAATCTGAATTAAGGAAAAAAATAAACAACTTTTTAAAATATTTAGTATCTCATTCATAATTTAAGTTTACGTAGATCCATCCGAATCTTAATGCTCATGATTATTGGATGTTAAATCGGAAGTTTTCTAACTTTTAATTATCAGTTTTATAGAAATTTACGTTATTTTTTTATATGACTCTATATCATACTTGTCAACATCCTAATTAATATTCCCTAGTATTGTAAAATCCCACCCTTTTTTTCACACCAGTAAATTTTTAAAGTTATAATCTCCAAATTCAATTACGATTAAATAAGAACAAAAATACTTTAAAATGATACTGGTGGGAAAAAGAAGGCGGAGCTAAGAATACTACGGTATAATGATTATTAGTATGTTGGTAGGTATGCTCCATATTTACAACTCAATAAAAACACCTTTTTTGAAAGGGGGCAGGAAGGGGATGAATGATTATTGGTAAAATAGTGCCAAATGATAGATATTCATAAAAGATATGAATAAAGAAATTGAGACTGATATAATAGAATATGCGGTATTTGTACTACTGGTGATCATTTTAAGGATATTTTTCGGATATTTTTATATACGTACACTGTTCTTAATTTTAAACACATCAAGAAACAATTGTGTCCAATAACTTATTTGACTATTTCTTTAAATGACAGTTCTACAAAATATACTATTATAAGCATTTTTATATTGAAAGAAGTAGATTTCTGTAGTCTGAACATTAAAAGCACAGTAGTAAACTCCTTTCTGGACACTTTTAAAATTTTAAAGAAAAAAAATAATAGAAAATTTACTTTAAAAAAACAAAAGGTATTTTCTGTAAAATAATTGCAGTGGCACAATGAAAACAAATACAGTAACTTTTATCAAAAAATTAAAACACTTTGACTCTGAAACATTTAATCACTTCAACCAGTACTTTTCAATTGGTGGGCTGAAATCACATTGTTTTGTTATAATTGGCTTTAAATTAACGAAAAACATTTTAAACCCACACTTCTGTGATAATCTTATAAATGACGATCCTTTCAGAAATTTTCTGGCTATTGCTGGAGCTATTTAACTTCCACCAATCTTCATGTTTTCCGAAAGACCTGAAAGGTTTCTTTTTATTTAGAGAAACTGGAGTGTGAAGTTGAATTTTTGTACAACTATGTGGAAAATGCAAGAGCTGGGACTGCTCTGGCACAATTTTTTTAAATATTTCTAATAATTCAAAAATGAATTTTCGTCGTTGATGAATTAATGAATAGAATTTCTAAATCGAAATTTCGTGGTTTATTAGTGTTGTGCCACGATTAATACTTTCACCTATATACATGCGTTTGCAGTCACGCTGACCTTGCCAACAAATATTATGTAAGAAATGTCGAGCTGGTTACAAGCCAGCTTTGATCAGTGGTAGAGCATCCATACTTTAAGCAAATGGCCCATGTTCGATTTTCAGCTCTGTCATTTTTTCACATAAGTGGTATTAAAAAAAAAAAAAAAAAAAAAAAAAAGAAAGAAAAAAGAAAAAAGAAAAAAAAAAGAAAAACATTGCACTCCAACATTTCTAACATGAATTTTCAACATTTCTAACATGAATTTGTCGATGAATTAATGAATAAAATTTCTAAATACCATTATGATATTCAGAGTTGAAAGGATATGTGACTGAAATTTAATTATGATTTAAAATTGTATCAATAATAGAGTGTGTTCGAATAAATCTTTCTAATTTAAAAAGGCGGCGATATATAACAGAAAGTTTAAAAGCATAAGAAAAATGTAAAATTAGGTAACACGATTCATGCAGTTTTTAGAAATAAATCAATGAATTACCATGTTAGTCCCCTTAAGTAGCACTGAGAATATCTTGTCTGACTGCAGCCATCTTCGCTATAGCAAGCACTACTAAGGCACGGAAGTCTAGAGTTCTAAATATTGCATTTTGGATAATGCGTAAATTTGCAATATGTCTCGGTAAATATTTGCTGTCACTGAAGTCTCAGTAAAATATAATGGACCAGTAGCTGTATCAAAAGAAAGCATTGTTACCAAATTTAGGAAATTTTTTATTCAATGATCACCAATAATTTTGAGGAGGGGTTTTTCATACATTAATAGACGATAGACGATTAATATTCGAAAAGATCAGGCAACCGTTACAATTGAAATTTAGCTGTACATATTGAATAAAAAAGTCCCTAAATTTTGACAACACTGCATGGAAAAGCACATTATATATCGGTTTTGGGACTTTTTTTTTTCTTTCGGTAGCGCATGGAGATTTTACGAATGCAAAAATCTACAGTCATGTTTATTCATAATGCATCTCACATTGTAGATATTGATTAGTAGTAGTATATTTAGTTGTAGATATTGAATAAAAAAGTCCCTAAATTTTTAATACACTGCATGGAAGAGCACATTATATATCGGTTTTGGGACTTTTATTTATTTATTTATTTATTTATTTTTTCGTTCGGTAGCGCATGGGGATTTTACGAATGAAAAAATCTACAGTCATGCTTGCTTATAATGTATCTCACATAAAATGTAGCTTCATTTAAAAAAAAAAAAAAAAAAAAAAAAATGCGATTAAAAAAATTATGTTGATTTTCGATACGAGATGACATTTTCAAAGCAAATGGAACGAGGTGGGACCCATCATTTGGTTTCAGGCGGCAGGTCAAAGGCATATGCACAACGCATGTGCAGCGCATGCGTATAATAAAAATTGTCGTTAAAATCTAAGAATTAAACAACTAATTTCGTCCAAATATTATTAACATATTGCTAATAGATTTTTTAATCAGCTTTTATAAATTAGGGGATGCTCAGTAATTATTTTTATAATAATGTTGTTAATTTGCGATTATACATAGCAGGGAATGCGAGATGAATGAAAGAATTTTAACAATGCAAGAGAAATATAATTTTTTGAAATAAGATTTTTCACGTTTAAATAGTATATTACGTTACTAAATAAGTATTGAATATAAATATTCAGCACGGAAGAGATTATAATTTTCTTTTGTATATTTTAGTGTATCAGCAGAACCTACAAGCAAAATTATTTAGGAAATTTGAAATTTTGAAACTTTCAAACTTTTGCAAAATTTTAAAATTATTTTTAAAAATTACTTAAAATATTTTCATAATATGCTACTTGTTTTTCATATGGAAAATTATGGTATAAATATCACCTTATATTTCTACTATAATTACTCTCTGTTTGAGATGTTTGCTTAAAAATTTCTATTAATGAAACCCTATTTGGAAAGTAATAACTAAAAATATTTCTTTTCATGTTTTAAAATTATATATTCATTACATTATAATATTATTTTTAACTTAAAGAAAATTTCCAGTTGACGTTTATTGAATTTTTAATACCCTACATATTAAAAACAATATGTGCATTTTTAAAACTAAAGTGTTTGTCCAAATTAACTCATTTATAAAAATAGGTGTTAAATGTAGTGTTAGTTTTTTATGTGTTTCCAATGTGATCTTGTTTACTTAACTGTAAAATAAACAAAATCTTAATTTAATTTGATTACATTTTCTGTTCTTTTTTACTTGTCTTTTAATTCCAGTTGATCGCTGTAGTTCATTAACTTTTATTGTAAAGAAACGTTATAATTCAGTTTCCAGTTTCAGTTTAGAGGCTGCATTTACTGCTGATTATTGGGTCAAATGTAACTTTGCTTTGAAAAGATGTTATCGGGAATTTATCTAATACATTTTTCTTGGTTTTAGTCCCTAAAAGAGTAGAAATTTCGATTAGAAATTAACTTGTTAATGATTATACAGAAGTCTTAACCTATTATTATATTAAAGGGCTAAATTAAAGAAAATATTTTATTTTGTGATTTATGCATGTTACTAACTGACTATTTGATTTAGAAACGAAATTTTTTTCATTCTACGTGCACTTATGAATCAAAGCATCTTATATACGTAGAAAATATATTTAATAGCGTTTCGCGATGTATAAATTCTTTATTTTAGCATTTTGTTTAAATTATTATATAATTTTTACTTCTTTATTGTAAAAAAGTATAGTTCTTGCCATAGAAGTCTTCGAAAAAAAAAAAAAAAAAAAAAAAGAAAGAAAGAAAGGGACTTTTCATATTAAACAGTTACTACGGAATTAATGATTTTTTAAAATAGAGAAATACTTATAGTAATGTTGGTTTACAGAAAAGTAAATTTAAACTTTATGATTCGTAGGAGACCGAAAGATTCGAGACAGGTTGCAAATACTGATAATTAAAGACGAGTTTCCTCAGCATTTTTGTTTAAAAGAAAAAAATCATTAATTTTTTTTTTTTTAAGAAAATATCTGGAAGGGACAGATCTGGTAAATGAGGTGGTCACAACGGTTCACTGTAATTAGTTAAACTACGTGCATATTCATCATTTTTGAGTTCGTGTAGCAATTATTCCTTCCTTACGCTCATACACCGAAAATATGCTTTTCGTCGCTTGATCCTAACCAGCTTTTTTTGGCGATCTTTAGCGCCCTCTTGTGCACCTGGAGCACAGGAGACCGTATGTTCCTGCTTGGTTCTTGCTTTTTAACGTATTTCTGACTGACATCCAGAAGCAGATTGGGAATAATAGTTCTGAATCACCCAGTATATATATATATATATATGCGTACTTGCCAACCATCTCATTATGAACCGTACAACTTTTAGTACCCGCCTTTTTTTTTGTTCACACCAATAATTTTTTAGAGTAATTTTTGTCTTATTTAATCGTAACAACATTTGGAGGGAATAACTCTAAAAATATAGTGGTGTGAGAAAAGGGGCGTTTTTTAAGCCGGCGTTAACAACTGTACGGTTATTAATGAGATGGTTGGCAAGTATGTATGTATATTGAAAACCTTTTCAAACATTGATTCAATATAGTACAAGGTGATACTGAGGTCATGGGACAAACTTGGAGGGGAGGTAGAGAACATCATAAGGATTCAGAATTGTAGAGCAACCCATATCCCCAAACGTCGTTTTAACCTTTTAAGAACTGGATGTTTTGGGCCTACTGTGTACTGCAAATTCCGTGTATTCTGTAAATTTTAAAATCTTGCACGCTTTGTTATTTCACAAAATCGCGCACAATGTTCGTATTATTGCAATCACTGCAATTAAATTCAATAAAGACATTTTTTATGTAAACATTAGCACGTGAAAACTCTTTTTTTAAAAATTGCAACATTGTAAAGCCACGCCCATATACACACATAATCACTCGGTTCTTAAAGAATTAAAATTACGTTTGGGAACATGGGTTACTATACAATTCTAAATTCTTGTTATGTTCTCTATTTCCCGTCCAAGTTTGTCCCATGACCTCGGAATCATGCTGTATGTATATAAATATACAGTCGAACCTCTTTAACGTGAACACGCTTAACGCTTAACGTGAATTAATTTTAACCCAATCAGGTTATCGTATTTTTCGGCACCTTGTCAGTTTATCCTGGGTCGCAGAAGACCCGAGCGATGTTAGAACACGTAATTTTTAATGAAAGAAATGTAATAAAATTTTTGAACACTCTTGAATACTTCTAATTTAAAGGCAGACAATGAATATTAAAAAAGAAATTTAAACAAATATTTTATTTTTCATCAGAAATACGCCCATTTCTA
Organism: Salticus scenicus; assembly: GCA_963930645.1. NCBI lineage: Eukaryota > Metazoa > Arthropoda > Arachnida > Araneae > Salticidae > Salticus > Salticus scenicus. The sequence continues at coordinate 112,820,331 of OZ005654.1, read as the reverse complement.
TAAAATGCAGGCATTTACTAAAAATTATAACTTTTTAACCAATTGAGATATTTGAGAAATTCAAATTCCATAATAAAGTTTAAGAATGGTATTTTTGCGAAAAAAGATACGGGCACGAAAAACAACTATTTCTTCTATACGTGAGTGAATTCGCACGGATAAGACATAAGAAAAATGGCTCGGGTCTCCAAAGACCCACGATAACCTGATTGGGTTAACATGAATCGTTTCTACAATCCTCGTCAAAATGAAGATTAGTTTCTGAGTTTCTGATAGCGTTAACTACTGATAACATGAAAAAAATTGTATTTCTCTTGAGATTCACGTTTAGAAGGTTCTACTGTATCAATTTACTGAATCAAAATAAAATCATTTTATTATGTTTCCAAAATAAATAAATTTGCAGTGTTTATAAAATTTTACAAATCAAAATTTGTTATTATACAAGAAACAAAATAATAATGATCCTTACATTGATATTTGTTAGTTGTAGGGCGACTAAGGCGCCCGTTGAAAAATGATCATTTCATTTCATTTATTTCTAACTTCAAATAATTCATTTGCTAGCAAGCCCGTGCGAAATTTTCGCACTTTATTTATCTTTTCGTTACCTTTAAAATTTTAAATTATTATTAATATTTTATAGACGTCATTCTATTAGACGCAAATTTAAAGTTTTATAATTTTCTTTTTTTTTCTTTTTTTTTTTTTTTTTACGTGAAAACATATTTTATTTTATGCTGAAAAAAATGGCAACAATTAAAAATTTAAATGTCTAATTTTAAAACTATTACCACGTTATTATTTTCATGTCTTAATAAATTTTTAAAAATCTAATCAAATTTTCGTTACAAATAAGATAAAAGATGACAGGGGCGATTTTTCTGAATCCGTCGTATTAATCAGCTTATCGATCGGAAAGTTAGATTGTTTAAAATTAACTAAAGTATGAAAATTAGGTGGCATCTTGCGTTCGCACACAGAAAGAGTCCAAGGAAATCTCTTATCCTTTCTAAGCATGGCAGAGTCAGTCGGTCAGTGATGAGCGTAACTATATATATGCTGATTAATCATAATGCATGTATGTCTTTTTAACAATATTAAAATTGAGTATTTTCAGTTAGAAAGTTTTAAAATGCTTTTCGATTTTTATTTATTTATTTATTTATCTATACATTTTTTACTGCATTTTTTATGAATACTTATAAACAGAAGGGCCCGTAAATAACGAAAAGCTTGAGACACATAAAAAATTCATCTGTGTGTTCTGCAATTCATGCACAACAATGTAGGGCTGTCCAGTGATTTTTTTTTTTTTTTTTCATGCGCGTGAAGCGTACATACGTTCGTTATTGTGATTGCTACGAAAACGACTTACGTGCGTTCGCTGATTCGACCATTCATCGAATAGTGACTTTTACTGTACGAGTAACAGCTTCAACTGTTTCCAGAATATTTGAAGAATTAACATTTCTATATGAATGTTTTCGAGAATATTCGTTTTAATAATAGTTTTGTTGCACAGATTTGAGAAGTTCAAAAAATGTTTGATATTGTCAAGGAGATCCCATATTAAAACTGTGAAGAAAATAGTCGCTAATCATATTTATTTAAACGTTTCAACTATTCAATTAAAAAGAAATAAGCCTGCTAGTTATTTATTAAAAGCGATAAAGAAAAAAAAAACTAATTCGTTTGAGAAGTATACTTAATTACATTTTTAGTATTACACCAAACAAAATTCACGATTTTTATAGTTAAATAACTCTGTATAACCCGATTCTATACTATTTAATATTTGGGTATGTATAAACATTAAGTGGTAAACATTTTGTAATAGATAATGAGAGAAAAAAAATAAAGTTGTGTAACAGCATAAAAATGTCTAAGTCGTGATATTTAATTTTAAATATTAAAAATTTTTGTAAAAAAATATTTTTTTTTTATATAATTCTAATATATATATATATATATATATATAAACAAATCGTAAGTTGCAAATAGCTGTATCATTAAGCCGAATATTTAAAATTTTTTGTGATTAAATTCATATTTCATGCTATCGAAATCCGAAATTTATGATGAATGCACCGATAAGTAGAAATTAATTAAATGCAAATCTTTGATTATGATAAACCTGGCGACGTAATCAATATCACTAACGAAGTTCTTGAAAATTTACTGTGTGAGGAATGAAGATTTACTTTTGAATAAATTATCTTTAGCAACATTTATTATCAGAAGTTTGAGGAACTAAAATATTGCGTATTTAATACATATCTATCAACTATGAAAATTAAATAGGAATAAAAATTATTTGATTTTAATAAAGATAAAATATATATGCATATATATACACTCTATAACAAAGAAAAAAAAAAAAATGACTCACCAAGAAGAAGTAGGGACAAAAATTGGTAGATGTGATGTACATGTGGAGAAAAACAATTGATTACAGTTTCAGGAAATTTCAATGATTTAATCAAGAGAAAGGGCCTCACAAAGTAAACAAGTCAATAACGCGTTGGACCACTTCTGGCCCTTATGTACGCAGTTATTCGGCTTGGTATTAATTGATAGAGTTGGCAGATGTGCTCCTGTGAAGTATCGTGCCAAATTCTGTCCAATTGTTGCATTAGATTGGTAAAATCTCGAACTGGTTGTAGGACCCTTTTTATGATGCTCCAAACGTCCTCAGTGGAAGAGAGATCCGGGGACTGAGCTCAACTCCATTTCACTGAGCCGCCTCTTAAGGGTATTTGAAGTCACTGAAGTACCAGCTACAAGTAGGATCGACGGTAATGATGAATTGGTGCTTGATTCCATCAAAACCTGTATGTATGTCAATTTGTGTCTAGTTTGCATTACTCCTTCTTGATGTGTCATTTTTTTTTTTTTTGTAGAGAATATATATAATAGTATGCAACTGATTTTAAGATATTAAAGATAGGATAATCTATAATAATAAAAGGAAAGGTTTGTCTGTCTGTCTGTCTGTTCTTCTATACGTTCAGCCCCTACTGAACGCAAAAGTACAAGAATTGACATACTGATGCACTGGAGCCTTTCCGAGTTCCTCCTCGAAACAGAATTAAAAAATTTTAATTAGTTGTGGAGATATTAATTAAAATGTCCACTCATGTCTAATCTAAAGCGATCTCAATGACTGAAAATTCACCGCCATTGCATAAAAAAAGATATTTTAACAGAGTTAAAATTAGAAAAAGTGGAAAATAAATTAGAAATATTTGTCCGATCGTTACGATTTCGGTACCAAATAAAAGGGGATTTTTTTCTGAATTTAAGTGTGCAAGCGGCTTATCGGTACAACAATTAGATTTTTTAAAATTAACTAAAGTATGAATTTTTTGTGGCAACATCATTTCAAATGCCAGACGACCGTCTGGAAAAAGGAAATGATAGTAACCGATCAAGATGTCACGTGTTTTACAGTGGGGATAAAAATTGCAATTTTAAAACTTTTTCAAATTTTCATTCATGTTACATTTGAATTAATATTCGGCTTAGACAGCATATTATAAAGCTACTGTTCAATTTTCATGAAAATACCCGGATAAACAAAAAAATTAGATTAAATTTTGTTTTATATTTTGCAGTATATTTTTTAAATTGAGATATGCCGTTGATATTTCGTTATATTTGGTTTTAACGCCCGATAATTCGATTCTGAATATTTTTGAAAGTGTAGAATTATTAGGAAGGGCTTGAGGGGGAGGGGGGGCGAAGGGGGAAAAAAGAGTTAAAGCGTTTGAAATTGGTATTATTAGAATCTAAGGAAAGATACATCGATTGCGGATATTTTCAACTGTAAAATTATTAGAAGGGACGGAAGGGGGGGGGGAGGGGCAAAAACGTAGAAAAGGAACGGTTGTTTCGGAGAAAACAACGGAAAACCCAGAACGCCTTTTTCTCTTTTATATTTTGCAGAGTTTCGAATTCTGATACTCCTTTCACATTTCATACTATTGATTTTTAACAGTATTTAGCCCGAAATTACACAAGTTTCGGAGAAAACCACGAAAAGGTCAGACATAAGTTGTTTTATAAAATTGTTTATATCATTTTTGTATCTCAGCTTCTAATTAACATAATTTCAAATGTAATATGTCATTTTGAAACTTATTTGAATTGAATTTCAAGAGTAGACGCCACAAATTTTTGTCACCTTCCATTAACCTACTACCGTAAGTAATTCGAGATTTCACGTGATTTACACCTTTTGAGGTCTCCTGGATCGGTTTTCTTTTGTATCTCTGCTACTAATTAATATAATTTCATAAGTAATACATTAGTTGAAAGCTTTGTTGATTTGGAATTGAACAGTAGATAACAGAATTTTCTACCGCCAGATGGCGCTGTAATATTTTAAAATTTCAATATTTCAATTTCTAATTATGATTAAATTATTTCTAATACATCATTCGAAAGATATTTTAAAGTTCTTTTATATTATCGAATGTGGAATTCGAGATTTCACCTGATTTACAATTTTAAGGTGTCCTGATCAGGTTTTCTTTTGCATCTCAGCTAACTGAGTAAGACTGTTCAAAACTGGTATATGTAGGTTAATTAGGAGGGGCTGGAAGGGTGGGGAAGGAAAAGGTGCGCGCAACGCGCACGAGACTGCGCTGACAAAGGCAGTGGGGGCCCGGTCCGACTTTTTACCTGATGAAAAATCATTTTTTTAGTTTTCTTTTCTTAAGAATAAAAGTCTGATTTCAGAAGGAATGTGTGCGCGCGCAGCGCGCATGGGACCTGGTGCGAGTTTTTTACCCAATGATAAAAGATTTTTTTTTTTTTTTTTCTTAACAATAAAAGTTTGAGTTGGGAAAGAATATGCGTGCACAGCGCACGTATATCCTCACACGTGCGCGCACAGAGCGCATGGGTCTGCGCTGCCGAAGGCAGTGGGGTCCCGGTGCGAGTTTTTATCCGATGCTAAATGATATTTTTCTTTAATTCCTTTTCTTAAGAATGAAAGTTTATGAGTAATAACATGGAATTTTGAGAAATCATAAGGATGGTGAAGGAATACGCGCGCGCAGAGCACGGGTCTACGCTGCCGAAGGCAGTGGGGACCCGGTGCTACATTTTTCCCGATCAGAATTTGTTTTTTCTTTTTTTATCACATGATAAAAATTAATGCAATTTTGAGAACATTAATTATTGTGATTCATTTAAAAATAGTGACCAGCGAAGCGGGCGTAGCCTGCTAGTACATAATAAAAATTGGAATTATTTTAATGTTTGTCTAATATAGAAAGAAAAATCCAACTACAGGTTTTAGCATTGTATTAATTAAGAACAGATACTAATAACTCATGGTGGCAATATTTATTTTCTTGTTATTATAGATGAGAATAATGATTAATGAACGAGTAAACACTGATTAATTAGATGGTAAAACTGTGACATGGAGATACCTAGTAATATAACATTACTGTTGGTTATTTATCGTGAATATAGGGATAATTTACTTCTATTCTGCGCTATATCATTAGAAGTTTCAATGGATAAAGAATGATACCTTTTTTTAAAACTTCACACCGCATAATCTTTGTTTTACCACCAGAACTGAAAATGAGCTTCAATAATAAAATATACCAAAAGTTTGCCCTTTGTTGTGAAGATAATTTTGCTCACTAAATTCAAATACCGCTCGAATTCATGAATATTAATAAAATAGAAGAAATAAATGAAGTTTTTCTTATTAATTATAAAAGTAAAATTTCATTTTAAAAAATTCCATGGCGAGTTTTGGCAGTTTGGGATTAAAATTATCACCTCGCTTCAAAGGGTTAATCGATGATAAGAATAAAATAAAGAGTAGTTACGTTAATTTTTAAAAACGTGATAAAGTTAATCATTAGAGACTTGGTAAAGTTAAATTTTAGGTAAAGTTAAGTATCAGAAAAAGGGTAGCTTAGTGTTTCCGTTATACATAAACATGCACATTTCAATAAAGGGATCCTTCCAATCGTCTGAGCGGATTAAAGATGATACCTTCCTATACGGTTCTACAATATCTTGCACAGTCCATTCTAATTTGTGAGAATATTTATTTTTTAATCAGATTGAAGAGCGATGTCTAAATCCTCATCGGAATAAAGGAGTATAGGTTATTTCTCGAACCTATAACGTATAAGCATGCTATTATTTAGTCGGAAACCTATGGATGACACTCCAAAAATCATTCCAGGAAACGTATTGAGCTTTAATCACGACATTCAAGTACGACTTACTGGCAGACACTCACTAGGCGATAGGAAATTCCTAACAAAGTTAGAGTAAACTATAAGAGATGAAAACAATTTCAGCACAAAAAACAACACAATATGAGACACTTTTTTACTCACACTAGGATTATTTGAAACATTATCAATGTGACTGACTTCTAACGAGATATAATGGTCAGCTACTTAGATCTCTTTCTCAATAGTACCCTCATAACCAAGTATTTTTGTTACCATCCTATCCCTGTTCACAAGTTGCCAAAAGAACCTTCCCAGAAAGCACCACTTTAAGGTATGCATGAGGAGATTCGTCAGAATGTGATCCCAATGTTCATTGCTTTCTCTCGATCAGGGCTGTACGGGTACAGTAGAAAGAGTTGCCCTCGGCGAAGAATGATATGTCTAAAAGTAAAAACTAAATACGATAATTTTTTCTAACTTGTTGGTGTTATATTCAATGAAGATTCAAACTTGACAAATATAATTGTAATTAATTTTAATCTACCGCGTGAGATAACACAGATTCTCTCACTTTTATACATACATATATATATATATATAAAGGAGAAATATATAGGAAGGGATATTTATAAAAATCTCATTCATCATACTAGTTCATAAATTATTCAGCATGATATTTCTATGAACATTTTAATTTTCCTCAAACTATCATGGATAAACAAAACAATATTTTATGTATTATGCCAAAATTTATGTTACAACTTTTGAAATAAGTATGTCTGCTTATTAATGTATTTGTTTTTCTTTTTACTAATTTAAGTAAATAAAATTTACTCACATTAATCTTCATTATTAATTTACACATAAACCTTACTTTTTTAATACATAATTGCAATCTGAAAGAAATATTTCCCCTTTTTCAATTCCCTATTTAAATAAAGGATTGATTTATATTACATATTATCCATTGTCAACTTTCATAAAAGATAAGCAGTTCTCTTTTTTTGTTTCTGACATTTCAACTGAATATGAGTGACAACTTTTTAAAATTAATTATCGTTCGTATCGTCTTGCTGAAATAGCGAATCATTTGTTTAAAAAACCATTGTTGTTGAAAATGTAAATGTAATTAATCATTTTTTCTTCATTCCTCGTAAAGTTTCATTCTTTCTTTTTGTGTTAAAATGAATTATTATTCCAAAACTTATCTTATGCTATAAATTACATTGGTATTAAAAAAAATCAAAAAATGTTAGTATTTAGTACTATTTTTGTAATTTACAAGGCTTGTAAAAATTTTTAAACCATGTTTTGAAGTCAAATCTAATGAAAAATTGTTAAAAGTAATTGAAAAAAAATCCTTAAAAAAAAAAAAAAAAATCGGTTGAAAGAAGTACCTTTGAAATTTTGAAATTTCGACAAATAAATAATAAACTAAAATAATTAAAAAAAAAAAAAAAAAAAAAAAAAGCTGTTAAATAAATAGTTAAAAGAACTACTACTTCAAGAAATTTTGATAAATAAGATTGAAAAATTCTGTTTTTGTATTTTACTCGCATTTTTTTTTCTACAAAACATGGCCAATTTTTATTTGTTTTTGGACAATATCTATAAATTAAAACCAATATGAATATACTTGCATATTTACTTAAACTTGATATTTGGTTTTAAACTATAAAAATAATTGATTTGAAGAAGATTTGAAGTAAAGGGGAATTTTAATATAAATAAAAGTCATTGTATGTGGGTATGTCTTACATCTCCTTCTAAACCACAAAACCGGCATTAACCAAATTTGACACAGGTATTGCTTATGACCAGAGTTGAAGTACTGTCGGTGTCTGATACTTATATAGTCTTTTTCTTCAAGAGAGGGGGTTCAAGGTCATCAGCTTTCTCCTATTCCCTTCTAGATTGCTTGATTACAAGAGATATAAAACTTTCTTTTCAGTTTTTGCGAATCACTTAAACCTGCTTTTGAAAAATTAAATCTATACTCTATCCGGACATTTCCTCCCCAAAAGCAGTGGGATAAAAAAAGGAGAAACTGGACAATCCCTGATTCTCCTCACTGATAGAAAGAGATATTTATGGCCTTGACCCGACTATTTTAAGGCAACAGAGATTAGCGCATGCGTAGTGTGAGAGGGTAAAGAAAAACTCCTTCGAAAATCATGCTTTTGCATTGTTCTATAGTAATAATGCAGCCAGAAACTTCCATTTTTATATGGTTTTTTACTTCTAATGTATATATTCTCTCTAAGTAGAGGTTTTTAAAATTTCGAAATTGAGAAGCAGTGAAACACTTTAAAAAATGCTTTACAATTACGCTTTCGTCAAATTTTCATGCATGTGATTTAAATATTTTACTGTGAATACACCAAAATGAAGCAGTATCTTAATATAATGAAAATAAAAATAATTTTTGAAAAATATTAGAATGAAGTCCCTTTTAGAAAATTTCCCAAATGAAGTAGTTTCGTTTTTTGTGGAATGATGTCATTCTGTGGGAAAATGCATTTACACAGAGAAAACTGCTGTGTTTTACTATGATTTTGTGGAGCTTTTATTTACCAGTCATAGAATAAGTATTAAGAAATTATAAATCCTAATTCCAAATTATAATATAATATCAGAAGGCATTTGCATATTACATATAAATATCTTATTCTTCTGCGTAACAAAACCATGCTCTTTTTTTAACAACAAATTTTCTTCTTTTAACAGCGCTGTTACTCCAGAGGTTTTTTTTAACAAATGAATCATTTGAAAAATTCACAAAAATAATTTATTTGAAGCAAACGATAACTGCTCATATTTTCGAGGATTATTATGAATTATATGAATTAAAAATTAATATAATTTATATATAAAAATGATTCATTTAAATTTAGTGAATAATCGAATCGATATGTTTTTTTGAGGGTAGAAATCATTAATGTATTTAATCATTGGAAAAAAGTATATAAATGGTAAAAAGACAAATATTTTTCTAATTCAGAACGCTTTAGACAAAATATAGCATTCTGGCAAAATATATAAATAATTTGCGTTATTGGGTTTAACCAATGTCGTAGGCAAGGTGGGCGGGAGCGACAATCCAAGGCGTTCTCCCCCCACCCCACCCCACTCGAAATAAATGATGAAAGACTGTTTTCGTGTAGTCTCATTGCTGTGTAAAAGAAAATGCTTCAAAAATACTAATACAGGTACCATCGATTTAACAAAACATATTAAATCAATTTAAGAGGACTTCTCATAATACTATTTTTTCTTCTCTTCATTTAAGCTCAACGCGTCATAAACCTATTTAACCTTACTCTCGCTATATTTATTCGCTTAATTTCATCCACCGTTATACTTTAGCTATAACAGACTATTGTATGTCATGAATTCAATCCTTTTATTTTCTTCGGTATTCAATAGAAGAAAGTATTGGATTCGTAGGATAAACAGAAGTTTTAAAGTTATTTGCACTGAAAGAATTTGTATAAGAAAATGCAAAAGAAAGATTTGTGTGCAAAGCCTGATTAATACACGGGAATTCGAGGCATGTGTCCTGACCCTGAGCAGCATGGTGGAAGGGCATAAAACTGGCCCTAAGAATGTCATTATGCTTTTTATGCTTTAAATGCTTTTTATTTTATTTTTTATGCAAAAAATAGCATCATATGTTTGCGTATGGGCTTTTTTGTGTGTGCGTATGTACATTATTGTATTATTCTTTTTCGATGACCTTGTATTATTAGAAATGTGATCCCCCCACAGAAAAAAGTCCTGGCTACGGCCTAGGGTTTAACATACTTTTTCCAAGTTTTTAAAAATCTAATTATTTTATTTAAATTGTAACAGTCAGTTAAAAACTATTTCTTTCATTTTCTTTTATTCCCCTATGTTTAACTATATCTCAAATAGAATAAAAAATTTATTCCCTACAAGTATGTGCTTCGTATTATAAACCAACTAGAGTATTAATTAAAAAATATACAGAAAGAGGAGAAATTGTCGACATAATATCATCCCATAACAATTTAAGAAGAATATTTTGATTTTTTTTTTTTTTTTTTTTTTTTTTTTACGTTTTTAAAAATATATATATATTAGAGCTATGCATATTTTTAATAGAGACAATGTAATAACAATGTGTTTTATTAACGCTGCTTTAGTCAGTTTATCAATTTCAAAAATTCATTAATCATTGCTGAAGGCTATCCTTTAGATATTCATTATCGCTGAATTTTTTAATGTAATTTGTTTTTTAATGTTAAAAAAAATGTACATTTTTTTTTTCTATCAAAACATTATGCATAATAATTTACTTGTCAAAGGAATTTTTATGACTTTTTCTCCATTATCCTTAAAAAAGGAAAAAAAAAAAAAAACATATTCTTCTTATCTTATACCGAAGTAACCTTAAATTATTTTAAATTTCGGAAAACTGCAATTTTTAAAAAGGAGTACAAGAGAAAAATAATCTACAAAGAAAGATTAATAAGAGAAAGTCAATCAGAGACACAATAATAAAAAAAATAAATAAATAAATAAAGAGTCCAAATATTTTAGTTTCTTTTGGAACACAAAATTATATTTAAACGAAATATCCCTAATTATTTTATTTTGTGAGGGTTTATTTTTTAAAATTAATTTTATTACAGTCATTTGCAAAAGTTTAACACAAGAAGCCGATTTTCCCTATTTTAAAACATTGCATCATTTGCACAGATTATTGCGTTATCTCATGCACTGATTGCATCTGACGAATTCTACTGCTATAAATAAAGGTGGCCAGTACATTTATCGCCAGTTGTTTATTGGATTTTGTCGTATATAGCGCTTTTGTGTAACTATTGTAATGAGTAAACAACCTTCACTTACTGTTACAAAAAGGTCAGAAATATTGACCGTGCAAAAAATTGGATTTTCTGAACGTCAAATAAGTTCGACGGTAAATGTGAGCAAGACAGCTGTGCATCAAGGTATTAGTACATTTGAAATTTTGGGAAAATTTGTGGACCTTAAAAGAAAGGGTCACCGTGGAAAAACAAGTGCACGTTATGATCATGTGATAAAATGGATGGTCGTACGAGATCCAAGAACCTCCTGTAATACGATTAGATATTCTTTGGATGCAAAAAGCACCAACGTCAGTTTGAATACTATTTCAAGATGTTTGGCCAAAAATTTTGGTTTATCATCCCATAAACCTGCAAGGAAACCTCGACTTACTCCAAGTATGAAAAAGAAACGACTGACTTTTGCGAGACGATATCAGAATTGGACACTGCAGCAGTGGAGTAGGGTCTTATTTTCGGATGAGTCAAGTGTGCTACAAGTGTTCGCCGCACAAGGGGAAAAGATATGATGAGAAATATACGATTCAAACTGTGAAACATCCTTCAAGCCAATCGGTATGCGGTGCAATGCCTGTGTCTGGTACTGCTAGTCTGTATTTTGTGCCACCTAAAACCACTATGAACGAAAAGCGATACCTTAATTTGTTACGTGAGAAGTTGAAGCTTCACATGCGTGTTCATAAATTTCAATTTTCATGCATGATGGGGCTCCGTGTCACAGGGCGAAGATTGTCAAATATCTGAGGGCACAGAAAATCAAGGTTCTTGACTGGTCAGGTAACAGCCCAGATTTTAATCCAGTAGAGAATCTGTGGTGTACTGTGAAAAATGAAGTCACCGAAAAGCAACCATCCACTGCTACGGCACTTGTTGAGACAATAAAGCATGTCTGATGCGCAGACATTTCCAAAGCTTACTGCAAGTCTCTTATTTATAGCATGCCTAATCTATTTTTTACATTTCCCTTCTTTTTTTCACATTTTAACCTCACTGATGACAAAAGGCTGCTCTTCTATGACACTACCAAACGTACCAGACATTGGTTATCGTCACGCGACACTGTAGTGACATTTTAAGACTACCTCTGCACTCACGAGATGTTATGCTCTGTATGGTGAATTATTCAAATGATGCTTCATAAGTTCCTTCCTTCTGGTCAGACTTTCATTGCTGACCTCTGCTCACAGTTCTTGAAAATGGTACAGCGTGCATTGCGGCATAAGAAACCAGCGCTGGTAAATCATAAGGATTTGTTATTCTGTACAACAATGCGAAGCTACATGTGGCAAGAACATGGGAGACCTTTGAACAAGGAGAAACATTGTGCCATGCTACATCGCCTAGAATACATAGTGGGGAAAGTGGCCAGCAAATCAGTGCCTTAAAAATTAAGCCTCTCACCAGAGGTCAGAGCGATCGAGTTTATTGCTTGAAAAACTCTCTATTGGTTAACTATTTGCTTACATCACGTGATTGAGCAGACGAAACTGGATAAAGCCATTCAGTTCTACGATTTGAGCAAAATGTTAGATCGCAGCACAATCTGGGAAGCTTATTTTTTTTAACAACATGCTAAGCATTTGATCATAAGCGCTTGCCACACTGTATATTCTATACTGTTAAAAATTTCAACAGAAAACTCTCTGTAATCTATTATCTTAAGTCTTACGCAATATTACAGAGAAAAATAAACGGACATGTTAAAAAACTTATTTTATACATTCATGTTAATGACTAATATTAATTTAATTAATTATTGGTGAGAAAATATTTCGGACTTGGAATGCTTTTTCTAAAGTAAAGACAGTCATTTTTAATTTTAACTAAAAAATTAAATAATAAAGTTAGGTAAAAATACAGAATAAAGTTTGAGAATTTCGATTAGTCACTTTTACCAAAGAGTTACTGTAAATTTACAGAGACTCTGGATAAATATTTACATTAAATTAACAGAAATGTTTAACAGGAGCTGTAGCCATGCATCATATTCACCAGTTTTTGCATAAACTACTTGTTTTGTTCTCTATACAACTATACCCATACGAGAGATTTTTCGGTAATGTGACAGATCTGCGGAACGCTCTTCGAATTTAATTGCCTCTATGACCGTCAGATTCCATCACCGGAGTCATGGCAACTAGAAAAACGTTGGTAAAAGGTGTTGGATGCTCATGGAGATCAGTGTTACCAGATTTTTTTTTTTTTTAATTCAAAATCCAACACTAAATTTTTAATGTAACGGTTACCTAATCACTTCAAAGATTAATCGTCTATTATATATATCAAATATCACTTCTGAAAGTTATTGGTGACTATTAAATAAAAAAGTCGCAAAATCTGGCAACACTTATGGAGATGACTTCGAAACCTAAAGGAACATACTGCCTAGTACAGTGTACAGTAGTCGGCAACCTGCGGCTCACGAGCCACACGCAGAATTTTCGCCCCTTGAGATTTTACCAAATGTCGACTTAGGAATACTCTAGTTATGTTAATAAGAATGAATGAGCCAATATAAATTAGGTTAAAAAGCTTTGACTCCCAAATGATATTTTAATTGTTGCATTGTTTACATTTGGCTTTGTTCAAAAATGAGGTTACCAGCCACTGGTCTAGTATATTGCTCTTTGCCTATTACTGACATAGAACAGCAAAAAAATTTCTGTTACCACGTATTTATGAGTTTCTGTATCAATATCTATGTACTAATAGAGCTTTAGCTTCTTAATTTTTTTTCGGGTAGGACATACACTATATATATATATATATATATATAATATTTGTCTCATTATTTCTTTTTAGATTCATTAAGCTAAATACTCATCAAACGTTGTCAGTATATCGATATTTATATCAATGATTACTATACATACTTAATTATATACATACAATATACATACAATAACAATATACATACTTAATTAACATTATTGTATTGCATATCATTAGCACAATTAAATGATTATTTGCGGTATTTAATAAAAATGTGGAAATAGTTCCATTATTATGTTTATATGTGTTATCTTATTTAAAAATATATGACAATTAAACATGGATAAAACATACATTAATAATACATTTAAATTAAAATTAGAGCATCATACGACAAACAAACAGAAAAACACTTTCCATTGCAAGATATTTAAATATACTTTACATAAAGAAAAAAAAATCGGCTTTACAACAAAAGAGAAAAGAAAAATACAATGACTGAAACCAGAGCATCTGCTTAAAAATTTATGTGAAAAAAAAAAAATATATATATATATGTATATATATATATACGCTTTCATGTTCTACAATTATAGCCTCTTTTTCCAAATCCACTTCATAAAAAAAAAAGTTAAATATTCAAACATAAAACAATAAAACTTATTTCTTAAAAGAGAAAAAAAAAAAAAAAAAAAAAAAAGATAAGCATGTAACTTATGTTATTTTAAAGTAAATTTCAAATGAAAAAATTAAAATGAAAAAACATAGAAAAGGAGCAAATGGCTCAAAGTGTCAATGGTAAAAAAAAAAAAAAAAAGATGATAAAAGGGAATCTAAAGGAAAATGAGCATATGCAGAAGTCTAAAACTTTTAAAGATTGATAGTGTTAACTTTTGAAAAGGAGAATATTTCTCTCATTTGACCAAGATTTTTTTTTTTTAAATACTTATGAATGATGACATTGGTGTTCTTCAAATTACCTTCAGCTACTGTAGCTGTTAATCTTCAGCTATTATTTTCAATAAATTTTTTATGCACTTGGTCTAAAATGTATTTGTGTAAAAAAAGAAATAAAAAAAAGAAGTAGAAGAAGAATGGAACGAAAAATAAACAAAGAAAAAGTAAGGAAGAACTAAATGTATGGGGGTCGTTGTGTCTGTATCCGTGTAATGTTATTTTTGTCCGGGTATCACGCGAGAACGGCAAGATGAAATTCAACGACATTTGTCTGGAATTTAAAGCTGTACCCAACTTAAAATTAAACCTGTCAACATTTCCAAATTACCCCACCTAGGATGCAGAAGTCATAAATACGTTTGTAAGCATAATTTGGTTCCAAATTACTTCATAGTGAAGAAGCTTCATATGAGTACACTAGACTAAAGAAATAAAAAAAAAAAACACGATTTTGAAATTTTTTATTTTTAAGGGGGGGGGGGGGGAGGGGGAAATCGACTTTTCGGAGGAAATTTCGTAAATTCGGGATTTTTGAGTGGAACTCTACCAAAAATAGTACAAAGATGTTTAAAACAGTCATGCGTCTTCTTCAGGCTTTTTTTTTTTTTTTTTTTTGAGATTTTCAATTTTGAGGGCATTACGAGGGGACAAATTCGAGATACCCGCATTAAATTTGCCCTAGGAAATCTATAGGAGCTGCAATCACAAATTTTGGTGCGTAAATTGAATATATGTATCCGACATCAATTGTAACAGGATTTTACATAATTCCCCTCCTTTCCCCTCTTTGGTGTAGGGCATGGGGGGGTAAGTATGTTTCCAAGCGTAACCTTGTTTCAAATTATCTCAGTAAGATTAATTTTTATGTATGGGTCTGCTATGCGTACCCAACACGAACTATAAAAGAATTTGTGAAATTTCTCCCTTCCTCCTCTTTAAAGACGGGTTGGGGGGAACACGTTTTCAAGTATAATTCTACTACAAATTGTCCCAGGAAAGTGATTTTTTGATGTGTCGATTCGCTATGCATACCCAATAGACACAGTACAAAGTGATTTTGCGAAGTTACTCCCCCACTCCTTGAGGCGAGCGGGGAAAAATCTCATTTTGAAGCTTTTTTTTTTTTAATGTCAGGGTCGATTACATGTATTCAACACGTATTATAAAAAGATTTTGTGAAATTCCCTTATCCCTTCCCACCGTTTAAAAGCAGGGGTCAAAAGCACGTTTTCAAACACAATTCTGCTCTAAATTATCTGAGGAAGATGTTTTTTTCCTGTGTAGATTGGTTAGGTGTATGCTACACGCACTTTAAAGGTATTTTGCGAAATTACCCCCCCCCCCCGCCCTTGGCTGTGCAGAAGGGGCAAGAAACATGGTTTTAAGCTGAAATCTACGTCGTATTATCTTGAAATAGTGAATTTTGGCGTGTGGTAATGATTAAGTGTACGCAATATCCACTTTGGTAGAATTTCGCGAAACTTCTAGCTTCCCCCGAGGGAAGGGGTAGAAAAACGGGTAAGGGGCTGCCGAAGTCAGTGTTCATCCGGACTCCTCATACTGGGAGTGAGAAAACTATTACCGAAAGCAGCGGGAGCTTTAACTTAGGTATCGACTGATTTCAACGATTTCCTTTCTAACTTTTTATTTTTTTTACATTTTATTAATAGTGATATGGAATTTTGAGAATTTTTTTAGTGACCAACGAAGCAGGCAAAACGTTCTAGTTACAAATAATTTTGTGATGTGAGGTTTCTCGAATCTATGTCAATGTTGCTGGTTGTATGTTGTGTTTTCCGTCCAACCACTATAGACAAGTGACACTGCTGTAAGTAGACATTTTTTTACCATTGCATTGTGCCGATTTTTTTTTTTTTTTTTTTTTTTTTTTTTTTTTGGTACTCGCTGTATGTTTTGCACTAACTGTGACTAATGGGGCCCTGTCTTTAACGAGCTATACTCGGCAATGACAGCTTCTTAACTGCGGATCGTAACGTTAGTATACTTTTTACAAAGAATGACGGAAATAAAGAAAATAAAAGCTGCATACGTTTTATTTATTTATATTTCATTAATAATAATATTATTATTATTAAAGAAATTACTTTTGTGGATTACAAAGTTGTATAATATGGTAAACTTGTATATTATATATACTTGTATTATATAAATGCTTCACATATGCAGTTTGGGGCAATTGTAACCAATAACTGCTGAGATATAGCTATATAAAAAAGTCGCAGAAGGTGTAGCTAAAACCTGTCGCCTTATATTCTCGAATTTATGCAAAAATTCCTTTGTATAATGGCCATTTTATATAGAATGGTTCACGCATTTACATGCTATGGAATCTAACACCTAACCACCCAGTAAATGGGAAAAACTGCGTCATAACAACGCCGTCTGTCGGTAAATATGCATTCAAATTGTGGTTTCATAATATCTCTGTAGCATATATTAAATTTTACATGTTATATACAATGGAAGCTAATACAGCCTTTCCAAAAATAGGGGAAATCGCAGAATAACATAACTTCCAGCTGACTTTTAGCAAAAACTAATACACACCATGCTATGTCAATATGCAGCTATATATAAACATTGACGAAATTCTCTGTGTTCATGAGGTGGAGCTGCCATAAAGAAAAAAAAAAAAAAAATCACACGCTGACGGTCAGATGGATCATTTTTAAAATTTGTTATTTCATGTTTAAGGGCCCTCTTCACTCACCGCCGCCGGAAGCCCGAGCCAATGTTTTTCTATGGGGAAATTTTCTTTACAAATAACTTATTAACTAATACATATTTTTAAATTCTGTTTTCACATTCGGAAAGTTCCCAGCTGTTAAACTGACGCACCTTTTTTAAAAATGTATTTTTTTAATTTTTAATATTTTATTTCGAAATTGCAAAATGAAAAAATTTCACATATTGAAAATTCGTATTTTGCAGTTTAAAAATAAAATATAAAAAATTAAAAAAAATAATATTTTAGAAAAGGTGCATCAATTTAACAGCTGTGAACATTCAGAATGTGAAAACAGAATTTAAAAATATGTATTAGTTATTAAGTTATTTGTAAAGAAAATTTCCGAATAGAAAAACATTGGCTCGGGCTTCCGGCGACGGTGAGTGAAGAAGGCCGTTAAGATAGAGACAACTCGAAACGTGTAAATCCATCGGCAATTGGAGGTCGAAAATTTTTAGGAATCCAGTATTTTCCTCTATGCAAGTAGAAGAAAGTAAAAATCATTAAAGAGAAAGACCCTAAAATATGCAATTAAATAAACCATTACAAAGCTTAATCGTACCACATGGTAACAAAAGTACTCTTTTATCCAATAACGAATGAAAAGAGCCCTCAAAGAGATGTTTCATTCATTACTTTCTTATCTTATTTTAGAGGATACTTTCAATTCTCTTCATTAGTAAATAACATGACATGCATTAATTCTTAGTCCAGCAGCTGGTTTTTGAAAGAATCTCTTTCCACAGTGAATGAATAAATGAAAAGATTCTCTCTGCTCAAAAGAATGTAAATAGATAAATAAATAAATACAAAAGTTATATGAAATGAAATAATTCATATATTTTAATAAAATGAGGCTTAAACGAAGGACCTGTTTTTCTATAGTCGATGATAAATTCAGAAAAACTAGTTGGCATAGGTGGACTCTGCTCAGTTCCCCATCATATTTATGTTCTCAGAAATTTCTAGTGCGAGACATATTATAATCATGTTAAAAGAAATGAATTTGACCAAAGCTTGATACAGTGACAGAATGAAATCCCCACCTAATAGGCTATCTACCGTTCACTTCATGTGCTATTTTGGAAAATCAGAGTATATAAAAACAAAATTATATCGAAATTATCTAAGTATGTGCTGTAAAAAAAAAAAAAAAATCAAGCAGAAATAAAATATTTCGCACAATCAAATCTGAACACGTAATGCGAAGACTAGTATATTAAACTATATAAGCTTGCAATATATAAATTTGATGCTATTTGTAATTTTTTATTCTAAAGAACTTTTGTAACGGAATTTCATTCACAGAATTCAGTATTAAATGTGAGTAAAATGTAATTTAGCCACATATAAGTCGGCATGTTTAATGTGTATTTAGTCAAAAAAGCTGCCAAATTTCCTTCTTTTATATGACATGTTTTTTTTCTGCACATTTCAAGAAAGCGAAATTGATTAGGTTATATAAGATAAATGGCAGCGGTGGGAGTTTTTTTTTTTTTTTTTTCCTTTTTTTAAGAATAGAAAAATATTTTTTTGTTAAGAGAAAGTGTTTTAGAAATTTAATTTGAAATTATATCAGTTTAATAAAATTTTAACAGCTATCACAGAAATTTACCTAAAAGGAGAGAAAAGTAACACTTTTATTACATCGTTTATGAAATACACTTACAAAAATGTCAAACACTAATATGACATGAGACACGCGTCTAAAAACTTCTCCTGCATTAAAAATTAGATTATGTATAAGTAGAGACAATTTAAATGCAAATTTACTCCAAATGCGTTGGGGAATATAAGCAGTATATTTAAGTTATATTGAGAGTGTGAAGTGTGTTTAAAAAAATCGGATTATGTAAACCGTGTTTACAGTTTTTTTTTTTTTTTTTTTTTTTTTTTTTCATAATAATCAATAATAGAAATATTGTCACTTTTAAGGCGTCATTATTTCAGATAAATGTAATTTTTAATATATAAACAATATGTTACGATAATATGTCAAAATATATTCAATTGTGTCTAGAATATTTTTAAAAAATATTATTTGAAAAAAAATTATTTAATATAATAATAAGCTGACGATATTAAATTCATCATCAGCCATCACACTAATGATCATGTCACTTTTTATGATTTTATGGTTTCGAGCCTAAGGATCAATATTGAAAAAAGTTCATACGAAAATCAGAATGCAGTTCCTTATAACTAAGGTAGTTTGAACGTCGCACTTCAGCCACATAGTGGGCGATTGGCGAATGTCTAAGCTTTCCAATGAATGGACTGGAATAATGCCGTAGCAATTTTGATCCTCTGCGGACTCGGTGGCTACCTCGCTTCTATGATCTCAACTATTAATTTCAGAACGTGGAGAACATTGCGGCAACGACGGTTTTTACGTGCACCAGCTTCCATTAACGTACACGACGATCTTCGGCCGCACAGTGCGACAGATTGCAAATCTAGCGGGACAAAATTATGTGTAGGAATAAAATTGATTTAATTATATCCGACATCCATTTACAATCAATAAATAGTCACAATATATTAAAATAAAAAAACTGACTACTTGTCGCAACACTATTGTAGATGCAAATTTAGATAGTACTTATAATTACTATGTAATGTATATGTTACCGCTAAAGTGCAGAAATCAGTTAATCTGCAGATTAGCTAGGCAATCTGCACATTAACTAGGGTGATCCGTTAAAGTGAGGAAAATTGTTTCATTTTTCAAATTACCTAGGTAATCTGTGAATTACCTAGATAATCTGCACATTACCTACTAGGCACTCGTTAAAGTGAAAATAAGATCTCTGGTGGTATAATTTTACTGCACGCTGTGTTTTTGTTTTTATCATTGTGTTTTAAAGTTATATTTGTTTTATTTATTTCATCTTTTTTATTCTATCAATATAAGCTTGAAGATGTTATGCATTTTTAATATGAAATATAATATATTTAATAGCTTACAATAAAGTCTATTTTATAAATGAATGTTAGAATTGTAATACAGTAACGATTTCTTTTCAAATAAAAATATTTCACAATTTAAAAAAAAAAAAGTTTTATTAACAACTTATACCAATTTTTAATTAGCTAAAGAAATGTCAAATTAGACAAATCAGAAGCATTTTAAGAAGTACTTCAAACAATTAAAACTGCTTTAATAATTTTTAGAACGCATGAAAATTAAAATGACAGTTTTCCAATGCTTTATTAAACTATATTTTGCAGCATACATATATCTGTACATTTAGAAAATATATTAATTTTACAATTAAAAAAAAAAAAAAAAAAAATTATTAACACATTTTATGTGATAAACTACAACGAAATTATTTGAAAAAGCGAACAAAATTAAAAATAAAAATATAATCATGATATATAAATTATATAAAGGAAACTTGAAATTGAAAGAAACAAAAGAGAAAAATTGTAATGAAATGCTAAAAAATGCATAAAAATTTCATTTTAAGTATTTATTGAATAATGCCATAATATTGAATGCCATATTTTCCAGAGTTAAAAAATAATACATGTGTTCTTTTTTTCAGTAAGTAATAGTAATTTAAATCAATTTTAAAATAAAGTAGTTTTAAAAAGTTGTGGTTTAATAGTTTTATTTCGGGAGAAAATAATTACTGTGCTGTAAATTTAAGATTCATAATTTAAAATGAAATGAAGTTTCACGAGAGAGAGCTTTTAATTAAAATTATATTTCATTAATAAAATGCAGACCCTTATCAAACTTATATTGACAGAATTAAAAAAGAGAAGAAATAAACTCAAAACAATTATAACTTACTTGTACTTTAAAATTCGTGTTGGTCATAATAAGAAATCTAATGTCATAGCTTCGATGATCCACGTTTTGCGCTTACTGTTTATCACAGCGGAGAGGAAGGGATAAAAGTTTCGGTTTGTGTTTGAAGGTCAATCGCGTCACAGACTAATCTGGGATTCGCGTATCGGTATCACATGACTGTTTGACGTCATAGTGAATGTAAAAAAACTAAGGCTCGAAACAAACATTTGAACTTTAACGACGCAGAAGCCGTTAATCTGCAGATTACCTAGTTAAAATGCGGAAAACTCTTTATTCCGCAATTTAACGGGTCATTTTAGTTAATCTGCAGATTAGCTAGGTAATCTTCAGATTAACGGGTTCTGCGCTTTAACGGTAACATATATATATATATACATATTCGAAAAAAAAAATTATTTATTCACTAGCAGTAGAACTTTCAGAGTCAGTGTTTTCACTAATAGAAGAATCACTGTCAGTTTCCTATGTTTGTGTTTGGACGATATCAACTATTAGTGGCATTAATATATTTAATACAGTAGGGTTTATAACTGTTTACTTACTCTTCTCATGTGGCTTTAAGGATGTTATGAGAGGGTCGGGACTTTTAAAAAGATTATGTAATATGTCTGTATTTGTCATAGTTTGGAAACTTTTCTCGCATGCTCGAGAGGAAATTTCCGAAAATCTTTGTGACGAGCCTCCTCAGTTTCTTCGGACATCTGTTCGATAATAATATTCGATAATAATAATAATAATAATAATAAATATCTTCTTAAAATGCAAATGACTGCAGATAAAATTTACCTATGTAAAAACTGCAAGAAACGAAGAATGAAATGGATTTAGAATCAGCATGTACAAAGATATACAAATGTATTGACATCCTAAGGATATCAAAACTTTGACTAAATTTAAAACAATTTTTAACCCAAATTTGATCTAATATTAGAAAAGAAATATAGAAAAGAAAATTTATTAACGCATGAAACTATAAACTACATATTTTGATATAAACCATCCATGCTCAAAGAAATTTATCAGAAGCACGTATCGTCATAGCACGACCTGTAAAATGAAGTCCATGGATATGACTGACGACGGCCTTTATGAAAAATTGGTGGTAATTTGTATTCGTCGAAAGATTCGCAAAGGAAGGCGGACGTTTATTGTTATTATATTTTGGAAATGATTTGTCTAGAGTATCTACTTTGTTGTTGAAAGGAGAAAAATTATTATTTTAAGATTTAATTTTTAGGGTTTTGTCCCTCTAGATTTGCAATCCGTCGGCTTGACAAGCGAACTGTTACGGTCTTTTTCACCAAATCAGTGTCAACCCATGGTTCACGTAACACTTGTGTTAGAGTTAACACTCTCTTAATCCTGGGTTAAAAAGTGTTCGTATTTACCATCCGTGGATTCGTTGACCCCAGAGTTATCTGTAAGAGTCTCGCTGATTGGTCAATAAAAACGCAATGCATTAAAAAAGTAAACAAAAGTGTTTTCGCTGTAACTGTAACATGTTCATTTAACACCAGAGTTAACCCAATTTAGGAGGATTAAAAAAAGAGGGTTAACTCGAGTGTTAAATCGCTGATTTTGCGTGGTGAATACCGATTTTGAGATAACCTAGCATATTCCCGGGTTAACATCAGTGTGTAAAATTTGGTGAACAAGGCTGTAAATCATCCAATTACGAGTTTGGTGCTCTAGCAACCAAGCTACAGCGGGTAAGAAAAGAATGATATGGCCAGGGGACGTAGTCTCCGCCTTTTTTTTCAGGACACTTTCAGAGGTGAGAAATTTCAGCCTGTTTTGCAACCACTTTTATTCTTACAGAAATATTTATTGCATTTTTAAAATAATATGTCGCGATTAAACAGAATAGAAATTATTGTATGAAAATGGTGGTAGCAGAATAGGAATAAATTTATCATTTCTAATACTGTCCTGAAAAAAAGGCGGAGACTACGACCCCTGGATATGGCAGTTTATGAGAATTATTTAGAAACCCAAGCTAATGCCATTAGCTTCTTATCTCGAAATATTTTAATGCAAAAAACTTCTTGAGGTTGTTATAGGTATAAAATAATTATTTAAAAATTCATGAATAACACACACACGCGCGCGCAACACACCGCACACTTAAAAAAAACTAATGCAGTTTGTTGTAATAAATGCATTTGTGTATAATCAAAGTTAATAGCAAGTTACATAAATAGCAAATTTTAATCTATATAAATTACATCATGCACGCTGTAGAACTTAGGCCACTGATCGCGAAGCAGCAAAAATTTGGCAGCTAGTTAGTTTGTACCATTCAGCTTTACGTCTTATCAAAATTTTTTGGATTTTTGAACTTGAATAATTTAAATTACTTTTTTAGATTGTTGAAGTCGATGGAAAAATAATTAAATAACTACTTTTCCATTCATTTTTCTGTTTCACTTTCTTACATTTTATTCCAATTGCGTATTATTTTACTTCAGTAATTTGTACGGTTATTATAATATTATTTCTTAATTCTTTGATAACAAGTCACGTGATTAAACAGAGTTTACTTACATAGTTCGTACAGTCCTTGAATTTTCTTAATTTTCTACACCAATATTATTTTTTAGCAATTTTTGATATTTAAAGAGTCTTAAAAATTAAAAGGAAATATAGTGTGTAAAATATCTGGTGGGAGAGTCCTTGAAAAAAGGCGTGGCCGTACGAACCATGACTTATATTCGCGATCCTAAAGTTGTAAAATTGATAATGTGTGATCATTTAAGTTAATGAATTTGCCAATTATTATATTAATATGAGAGACATTTTTTAAAGAATGAAAGATCATTATGAGAATTATTATCACCATAAAGACGATAAACTAGTTTTAAAATATCATTAATGATACATCAATCATTTATGAAGATTATTAAATAACAATATTTTTCTTTTGAAACTCCGAGAGTTATTATATAATTATGATTTTCATAATATGGTAGATTAGGGACATATTTAGCATAAATCCACATTATGTTGATTATTTTTATATCAGTAATTTTGAAACTTGAAACTTGTGAGTGATAACTTAAAAATGAAGAGTTATAAAATAAATTTCTGAAGCAGGAAAAGCATTACTGACATTTAAGAAATTATGCAGCATAAGATATTTATGATACTTACTGTAAGTATAGACTCTGATTAAGTACATAGGACATATGTCTCATGATCAAGCTCTGATCTTTAGTAGATATACTCTGCCTCATGAAAAAGCTTTGTCAACATATTTTTTTCAGCAAATTTTTTAGGGCCTCCAAAATTACGTGTTGAGAAAAGGGAAATCCGACCCATATACCTGAATCGTTTTTAGATAATGCATTGCAGCGTATAAGATGCCTTGTAAAAACGAATAATATATTTTAAAAGCAGCTTAATTCACTTTGCTTTTTTATATTTTCAATGATGTATGTATAAGTGGGTGCGTGTGAGTGAACACCACTAGCCTCTAAACCTTTCATTTCTTTGAGCACAAAGTTGGTAGGTATGTTACAATTGACAATAGCACAACTTCTTTTATTTCAATGAGTACAGGACTTACATGTGTATGTACTTTAGATCAATTTCTTTTACACAAAGTCCTTTTTTTTTTTTTTTTCAAGTTCAGTACTAGATAAATGAGTGGTAATCATGAAATAATTTTGAAGAACTTCATATTATAATTCTTTACAAAATGCTGCTTACATTATTTATTAAAAATATTCTTAACACAGATAAAAATTAATAACAGCAATATGGTTTTCAAAGTAAAAAATCTTCCAAGTTCAAATGCAAGAGGACATGTAACATTCTTCAATGCAGAGGCAGAAACTATGGAGTTAATGAAAAAAAAAGGGCAAAATAATATTTTTTTTTAAAGATGTAAGAAATAGGCTGAAGGTAAAAAAGTTGAAAGTAGATAATCTTCTAAGTTCAAATGCAAGAAGTCGTGTAACATTCTTCAGTGCAGAGGCAGGAACTATGGAGTTGAAAAAAAAATGGGAGGGGGGGGGGAATGATAAAAAACGTGTAAGAAATAAGTTGAAGGTAGAAAATCTTTAAGTTCAAATGCAATAGGGCATGTAACATTCTTCAACACAGAGGCAGGAACTAAAGAGTTAATGAAAAAAAAAAGGAGCAAAATAATCTAAAAAAAAAAAAAAAACGTATGAAATAGCAGCCAGTACCGAAACAGTAGGTTTCAGATAATAAAGAATTACGTTTAATCTAACATAAGTTAAAAAAAAAAATGAAAAAAAGAACAATATTGAAAAAGAAAATGGAGAGCAAAAGAATACATTTTCTACAAGCAGCAGACAGTACGTTACGCTTAAATTTTCAT